>SJYX01002514.1:181203-214429 GCA_006410675.1 Oreotragus oreotragus
TGTTTCCACTGTTTCCCCATCTATTTGCCATGAAGTGATGGGACCAGATGCCATGATCTTAGTTTTCTGAATGTTGAGCTTTAAGCCAACTTTGTCACTCTCTTCTTTCACTTTCATCAAGAAGCTCTTTAGTTCTTCACTTTCTGGCGTAAGAGAGGTGTCATCTGCATATCTGAGGTTATTGATATTTCTCCCAGAAATCTTGATTTCAGCTTGTGCTTCTTACAGCCCAGCATTTCTTCTGATGTACTCTGCATAGAAGTTAAATAAGCAGGGTGACAATATATAGCCTTGACGTACTCCTTTTCCTATTTGGAACCAGTCTGTTGTTCCATGTCCAGTTCTAACTGTTGCTTCCTGACCTGCATACAGGGTTCTCAAGAGGCAGGTCAGGTGGTCTGGTATTCCCATCTCTTTCAGAATTTTCCACAGTTGATTGTGATACACACAAAGTCAAAGGCTTTGGCATAGTCAATAAAGCAGAAATAGATGTTTTTCTGGAACTCTCTTGCTTTTTCGATGATCCAGCAGATGTTGGCAATTTGATCTCTGGTTCCTCTGCTTTTTCTAAAACCAGCGTGAACCTCTGGAAGTTCATGGTTCACGTATTGCTGAAGCCTGGCTTGGAGAATTTTGAGCATTACTTGACTAGCATGTGAGATGAGTGCAATTGTTGGGTAGTTTGAGCATTCTTTGGCAATGCCTTTCTTTGGGATTGGAATGAAAACTGACCTTTTCCAGTCCTGTGGCCACTGCTGAGTTTTCCAAATTTGCTGGCATATTGAGTGCAGCACTTTCACGGCATCATCTTTCAGGATTTGAAAGAGCTCAGCTGGAATTCCATCACTTCTACTAAATTTGTTCATAGTGATGCTTCCTAGGGCCCACTTGACTTCACATTCCAGGATGTCTGGCTCTAGGTGAGTGATCACACAATCATGATTATTTTGGTCGTGAAGATCTTTTTTGTACAGTTCTTCTGTGTATTCTTGCCACCTCTTCTTATCTTTTGCTTCTCTAAGGTCCATACCATTTCTGTCCTTTATTGAGCCCACGTTTGCATGAAATGTTCCCTTGGTATCTCTAATTTTCTTAAAGAGAAATAGGGATGTAAAATTTCCATAGCCCAAAGCCATTATTCTAAAAGCCTCCTTCAAACTCTACCTGCCCTTAGATAAGGCTTCTCTTGAAGAATCCTGCATCGTTTCCCTGATTTGGAACATTCCATTTCTATTACTTTCTATGCCTTTCTTTCCCTCCTTCCACTGATCCACTGTCCTCCCAGTTTTACAATGCTCCCTCCTCCCTTGGATGGAAGAATTACCTGTGCCTAAGCAGGCGGGAAGCCATCTCTGGGTAGACAACAGGGATGGGGGTGAGAGGGCCAGGTCTGATTGTCAAAGGAAATACTGGCACGGGGGTACCCCAGAGCTCCACGTGCCCCTCTCCTGGGGACTTCATCGGAGGAGGGAGGTAACTCCAGCTGGGGAACAGAAAGAGATGGCCCAACCAAGAAAGGTCCAGATCTATGAGCTAGAAAAGACCACAGGCAAGGATTAATCAGGATCCTGGCACCCGATGCACTGCTCCATCTTTGTTCCCTCAGAGACTTAACTGTCTTGCTCCCTAGACGCCATTCTTATTAGGATCTGAGGCATTTGACCACCCTCTTCCTACTCACCTCACAGACCAGGGCACCAGTGTTGTCTCTTATATAGAGGCTTCCATTCCTGCACTCTTGTTCCAAGTTCTCTGATAGGTCTGTAAGTGTCCCTAAAAGTAACAGTCGTTCCCGGGGCAGGGAGACCCGACGTGGTCCAGCTTCTTGGGCCCAAGCCTGGTACACAGTACTGCTCCAGGACAAGTGGCTGCAGCATGGGAGACGCTGGTGGGTCCTGAGGTCCTTTACTGAGACAAAGCTGCAGAGTGAAGAGAACAGAGGTTCTGTATAGCTACGTCCAAGCCTATGAATTATCCTCACCATCCACAAATCCCCCAAGCTCCTGAGGAAAGATCAATGGGGAACGTGTACTAAAACAGTTTGTTTGATTGATTAAAGGGAAAAAAATTGGGAGTGAGGGCCTAAGAAAATGAGGAGGAGGTCTGGGTCCAAAGACTGGGTGGTACCTAGGGAAGGCAAGAAGAAAGTCTACTGAATGAGATCCTGAACAAGATAGTGCCACAGACAGAATCCAGAGAAATGGAGTGGGAATGTAAGGGTGGCCTGAGGGGATGAGCATGTGGGGAGAATGCTTTAGAGACAATACAAACTGCTACCCTGACAGCATCTCAGCTCTCAGCTTCCACAGAGAGCTCCTGTGGAGACACTAAGACATCTGCCTAATGGCTCAACCTCATTGGCCCCAATCAGGTTCCTTTCCTAATCTAGAATATCACAGCACTGGAGACTGGCTGGGAGGTTAAGGCTGAGGGGGAAGTTGGTATCACGAGATCTCAGCTTTTAAGAGATGTTTGAGACCAGCCATTCTCAGGCAAAGTGCTGCAATACTGCTGAGTCAGTATCCATTGTGAGGTATCTCACAGAGAATGTAATACAATTTATCAAAGTGGTGACAGTCACACTTGTGTAATACCATTATTCCACTCATTTACATTCCCATGTGTTTTTTTTTCCCCCAGTGGAAGAGAAACAGGATAAGGTTACAAAACATAACAATTTATTCTCCTTGTTGGGCTCAGGAACATAATCCCCATGTGAGTGCTAAAGATCAGAAATGTTATTTTAGATGGCCCACTCCCCTTCTGCATTGGCCTCATTCTTTCCCAGTGACTTCAGAGCAAGTAAAAGGCAAATCAGACACTAATATGCGGTGTGCCCCTGCTATGCATGTATTATATTGGGTCCATTCATGCTCAATATTGCATTGAATCTTCATCAAAAACCCCTGGAAATACCACCATTGAAGAAAATTAGAGGTTCAGATACACAGTAGTGTAGGTGGCAAAGCCAGGCATGTCTCACTCAGAAGTATTTCTATCTTTCCCTACTTCTATAAAAGCCTAAGAAAAAGCAGCTAGAGAGAACTGTTCCTTCACCAAAAGCACCTGCAGGACAAAAAACAGTAAGGACACTCTTCATAGATTCTTCAGGGTCCTGTCCTCCAACTTTCAAGGTCTGCCGTGGGACCTGACATACAGCACACACTCAATGAAAGGAAATGGAAAAATAAAAAATTTTCCTGTCAAATAATAAATTATTTTACCTGTTAAATAATTTTTACTTTATCCTCATCTACCATCTTCTATATATTGTGCTAGCTACTCTACATTTATCTTGAAGAATAAGAAACTTAAAAAGGTTGCAAATTTCCTAAAAATTGCTGATTTACCACTTTTCAATGATTATTTTTGACTTTCAATTATTGGGAAACAACAAATTAAACAAACCTAAACAGATTTCTACCTTTTTTAAAAAAGAAAAAACACTGATATGTATATTCACTTGACAGAATACCATATAGCAGTTAAAAATATGACCTAGAGCTATCAATGTGAATAAATCTCAGAAGGTTAAGCACAAAAAGCAAAATGCAAAGGATACATAAAGTACTGGACCATTTACACAAAGTCTGAAGTCATGTAAAACCACTATATATTGCTTAGGGATAGATACATGTATAGAAAAAAATATAAAGATATTCACAAGAATTCTCCCATTTTCCAGATAGTGGTTACTTTTATGAAGAGATAAACAGATTTCTTTTTGGAGGACTTTTCAGAGCCTTTAACTTGTTAATGAGCCTCATGACTCTCCTAGAGAAGATTATCACATCCAGTGTCTCTCAAGTATGTTTGGCATGGAACCCTTTTCCTGTGGTACTTTATTAACATTGCCTAGAACAGTTTAGGAAATGGTACGTGCTTGTGAAGTCACTTTGGTCATGTCTGACTCTTTGGGACCCTATGGACTGTAGCCCATCAGGCTCCTCTGTCTGCCCAGGCAAGAATACTAGAGTGGGTTGCCATGCCCTCCTCCAGGGGATCTTCCCAACCCAGGGATCAAACCCACATCTCCTGAAGCTCCTGCAGTGCAGGCGGATTCTTTACTGCTGAGCCACCGGGGAAGCCCTTACAAAATGGTAGTGTAAAGTTTTTAAAAATAAAATAACCCAGCTTCAGACCTCAAACTCAGGTCTCCCAAAATACAACGACCTGCACTTGCTGAAGTCACTGTCTATATCTTAGTTTCCTAGCACAAACAAATGAAATAATATCAGCCTCTCTTCCCACTTTGAAGGTTCTTTTCCCATATTTTCTATCTTCTTAACCGCTACCTCTTGTCTCTAAATATGACTTGAGCCAAATAAGGAGATCAACAGTTAAAGGAAAGCAGCTTGATGGAGAAGGAGAAGGACTGGCAAAAGGAGATTTTATTTACACCACCTTTTTCTCACCTCAGCAAGTTTCCCCTCACTCATCTCAAAAGATAAGTCCTTCGTTTTCAATCCCAAATTTAACTTTCCTATGAACCCCAACTCTTCTTACCTGTAGCTGAGGGGCAGTGCTAAACCCTGGCTCCTTCCCTGGGACAGCCAGGTAGTCTTCACACAGTCAATGACCAACTGAGTCAACTGGACATCTGGCTCCTTGCCAGGTGGACACAGGGTCTCTTGAATGAAAGCCTGGGCGACCTCAAGCCAGGCTTGCTCCTGAGGAAAGTAAAGCTAGTTAAAACATCTTCCTGACTATCCTACCCACCAAGGCAATTTGGGAAAAAATAAAGGGATAGATCACACACACACACAAAAAAAAGTTAAGAGGGAATGTAAATGAATATGTAAAGTAAAGGAGTTTAGAGTCTGAAGAAACCTCAGAAGTCTTAGTTCAGACAGACAATCAGCTTAGACAACTGGCCATTCAGCTTTGGCCTTGCCTCTTTAACAAAACCGTACCAATCCTTAAAGCATTCAATTAGAATAAATATTCCTTGTGAAGTCTTCTCTGAGCATCTCCGAGAGAATCCTGCTCCCTTCCTTGGGGCTCCCACAGTACCTTGCACACGCCTCTATTAAGAGCAGTGACCAGCAGTGGCAGCCCATCTTATATGGGGTCTGATTCTAGTTCTTTTTTTTTTCCCCTCTGGCCATGCTGAATGGCTTGTAAGATACCAAGTCCCCAACCAGGGATTGAATCCAGACCCTGTGCAGTGAAAGCATGGAATCCTAGCCGCTGGACCACCAGAACATTCCCAGGGGTCTGATTCTAAAGCCAGCAAGTGGAACAAGACTGGTCAAAAGTCACCCTCAGAATCTGCTTGCCAAACAGGGGAGACTTCAATCCCAGGTCTGGGAAAATTCCACATGCCTCAGGGCAACTAAGCCTTCCAGCTGCAACTACAGAAGCCCTGGCACCACCTAGAGCCTGAGCTCCACAAGAGAAGCCCATGCATCACAATGAATAGCACCCACTTGACACAACTAAAGAAAGCCCTGGTGCAGCAAGGAAGACCCAGAGCAGCCAAAAACAAATGAATAAATTTTTAAAAATAAATAAATAAAGGTTTTGTTGCTATATTAACTTAAAAAAAATAAAGTCACCTTCAAAAAAAAAATCCTTTAAATTGCTCATAAACTATAGTACATAGTACTGTACAGTAACATGTATATGGAAATGTGCTTAGTAGATGTTATATAAAAGAACATAGACAGTATAATTTTTAATCGTCCCCCCTCTTTTTTTCCTAATTCTTTTATTAATTCCCCCTCATTTTTTAGTGAAGTGTACTCTTGCCTGGAAAATCCAATGGATGGAGTAGCCTGCTGGGCTGCAGTCCATGGGGTCGCTAACAGTCGGACAGGCTGAGCGACTTCACTTTCACTTTTCTCTATCATGCATTGGAGAAGGAAATGGCAACCCACTCCAGTATTCTTGCCTGGAGAATCCCAGGGATGGGGGAGCCTGGTGGGCTGCCATCTATGGGATCACACGGAGTCGGACATGACTGAAGTGACTAAGCAGCAGCAGCAGTATACATTTGAGGTCCTATAAACGGATTATATATGACACAATTCCCCTGGAATTGTTTCCTGTTCTAGTAATCTAGTAGATCTTAACCTTGTAGCTAAGGGGTTTCCTAAGAAGGACAGGAATCATCTTTGTGTATGTGCCAGATTTTGTCTCTGAATATAGATAACTCTAGGGGAGGGGATCAGTCTGGCATACTCTCAATGCTAAGCAGGTTTATTTAAAAATTCCAACAGAGTTCAACAATACTTATGGGTAGGACCTTTATCCTTCTTGATCCCCAGCGATAATCTTAAACCATTACAGCTTTATCCCTGTTCCTCCAATGTTCTTCTATGGTCAGTCCTCCACATTCAGTTAACCTTTGTGTGCTGTGTGTTCAGTTGGATCAGACTCTTTGTGACCCCTTGGACTGTAGCTCACCAGGCTCCTCTGTCCCTGGGATTTCCCAGCAAGAATACTGGAGTAGGTAGCCACTTCCTAATTCAGGGGGTCTTCCTGACCCAGGGATCAAACCCCTGTCTCCTGTATAGGCAGGCAGATTCTTTACCATTGTGCCAAATGGGAAGTCCCCAATTAGCCTTTAGCAGCTTGAAAAAAGAGCATTCAAGTTCTAGATGACTTCAGGGTCCTTGTGAACAGTGCTATAACTGACCTCACCTTCACCCCACCTCAGTCACTCTTGTTCATGGTCAGGGTTCTCAAAACTGGACCAGGTCATCACTCAGAACTGCCCACCAACATAATAACAGCCCAGACTCCCTCATTTTTTGTCTTCTTCTCTTGGTCTTCTCTTTTACCTCCATTGGCATATAGAATACTACTGTTTCTCAAAGTGGTACTGCTGCCTCAGAATCACCAAAATTTTGCTTAAAACACAGTTGATTTTTAGGTGGTTCCATCTATTGAATCAGAATCCAGGAGTGAGTGGGGTGGGGTGGGGAGGTTGGCAACAGTGTATATTGAACTTGGGTCTCCTGTAGGGAAAGGAAGAAGTGAAAGAGGACATCCATATTTCAAGGTAGAACTATTGGGTTGGGGATATTTGCAAAGCTAGTGAACATCATAAGAGGTGTGGATTTTGTGGAAAGTTCAGTGCTGGTATGTAGGCTGGCCAGGTGGAGAATCTGGTAGGCAGACGGATATTACTAGGGTCAGGAGAGAGATTTCAGCTAAACTAAAGATTTAGGAAAACCAGGACCTGTCACTGGCTATTAAAGCCATCCAGTCAGTGGATGAGGTCAAGAAAGTATTAACCTGAGAAGTTTACTTAATTTAGATTCTATCTCAATATCTTTTTAATGTCTTCACGTTTGGAACCTCAACATTGCTGCGTGGTCGGGGGTCACCACCACCTCTTACTACATATAAACCACAGTCTTTTAACTGATACTCGCTAGTCCACTCTCTACACTCCTACCTAAGGAAACAAAAATGAAACTCAACCGATCACTTTCGCTTAAAACGCTTCAATAACTCCCAGTTATCCTCAGGTTGAAGTCACGGCCTGTTAAGACTTACAAGACTGTCAGCTCTGACCCTTCCACCACCACCCAACCGAACTTCTTGAGTTTTTCAAAGACATTACTCTATTCTAGCCTTTGAACAGATTTTTGCTTGAGCCTTGAAACCTCTTTTATCTCCTTTGTTTTTAAAACCCTGCTAAGTCCTACACGCACTTCGGGTCTTAGAAGCTTTTCCGGATTATCGGTTACCCATTTTCTCTACAGTCACGTCAGGGGTCTCCCCCAGGAACTCACAGGCCCACAGGTAGCTGTTAGTGTGATCCTGGCTTCCCATTGGGCTTGAAGCCTAAACAGTGGACAGAGATGTGTTTAATGCTCACAGACGGTGCCGCAAGCATAATGGAATAAATACGCAGAACCAGTGAAACGGGCAGAACAAATAGCTTCACAGTCCCTCTTCCCCGGGAGAGGCCAGCGACGTCAGGGAGGCAAACAGGCAAGGAGGAGGTTACAGGGGGGAAAAAGAAAATCTGGAACAACAAAAAAAGAGACGAGGGACAGAGAACAGCACTCACAGAGCCAGGAGTCCCAGGCCCGCAAGCCGCCATGACGCGACCGCTACTCCCCCCTGCGCAGCGCGCGGAGACTTGAAGGAGGGCTGGTTCGTGACGTCATCAGCGGGCGCGCCCCTGGCTCCACGTCCGACTCCTCCCCATTCAACCTCAGTACCGCTCTGCTCTACTCCAACCCCTGTTCCCTACTCTGGCACACCTAATCTCTTCCCCAGTGATACCTTGTCTTGCATCTCTGGGATGAGGAGTTTAGGAGCGCAAATACAACCGGCCTGGCTGATAACGCCTAAGCATCTTTCCATCTTGCTGATCCTGCCAAGTAGAGGAACTGTTTCCTCCTTAATGCGGCCAGAGCACATCATTCCTTTTTTTTTTTTTTTTTTNTTTGTTATGTCTTCCTCTTGGATTGATCCCTTGATCATTATGTAGTGTCCTTCCTTATCTCTTGTAATCTTCTTTATTTTAAGGTCTAATTTGTCTGATATGAGGGTTGCTACTCCAGCTTTCTCTTGCTTCCCATTTGCATGGAATATATTTTTCCATCCTCTCATTTTCAGTCTATATGTGTCTTTAGGTCTGAAGTGCGTTTCTTGTAAACAGCATATATATGGGTTTTGTTTTTGTATCCATTCAGCCAGTCTGTGTCTTTTTGTTGGAGCATTTAATCCACTTACATTTAAAGTAATTTTTGATATATATTTTCCTATTGCCATTTTCTTAATTGTTTGGGGTTTGTTTCTGTAGATCTTTCTCTTCTCCTGTATTTCTTGATTATGTAAGTCCGTTTAACATTTATTGTAAAGCTGGTTTGGTGGTAGTGAATTCTCTTAACTTTTGCTTGTCTGAAAAGCTTTTGATTTCTCCATCAATTTTGAATGAGGTCCTTGATGGGTACAGTAATCTTGGTTGTAAATTTTTCCCTTTCAGTACTTTAAATATGTCCTGCCATTCCCTTCTGGCCTGCAGTTTCTGCTGAAAGATCAGCTGTTAAGCGTATGGGATTTCCCTTGTATGTTACTTGTTGCTTTTCCCTTGCTGCTTTTAATATTCTTTCTTTGTGTGTTTAGCCTTTGTCTATTTTAGTATGTGTTGTGTATTTCTTCTTGGGTTTATCCTGTACGGGACTCTTTGTGTCTCTTGGACTTGACTATTTCCTTTTCCATGTTGGGGAAAGTTTCAACTATAATCTCTTCAAACACTTTCTCATACCCCTTCTTTTCCTCTTCTTCTGGGACCCATATTATTCTAATGTTGGTGTGTTTGATATTGTCCCAGACGTTTCTGAGACTATCCTCAATTCTTTTCGGGGCTTCCCTGGTGGCTCAGACAGTAAAGCATCTGCCCGCAATGCAGGAGACCCGGGTTTGATTCCGGGGTCGGGAAGATCCCCTGGAGAAGGAAATGGCAATCCACTCCAGCACTCTTGCCTGGAAAAATCCCATGGATGGAGGAGCCTGATAGGCTACAGTCCATGGGGTCGCAAAGAGTCGGATATGACTGAGCGACTTCACTTCACTTCAATTCAACTCTTTTCTTTTCATTCTTTTTACTTTACTCTGCTCTTCAAAAGTTATTTTCTCCATTTTATCTTCCAGCTCACTGATTCATTTTTCTGCTTCAGATATCCTGCTATTGGTCCATTCTAGAGTATTTTTAATTTCAGTAATTGTTTATCTCTGTATGTTTTCTCTTTAATTCTTCTAGGTCTTTGTTAATTGATTCTTGCATTTTCTCCATTTTGCTTTCAAGGTTTTTGATCATCTTTACTATCATTATTCTGAATTCTTTTTCAGGTAGTTTGCCTATTTCCTCTTCAAATATTCGGACTTCTGTGTTTCTAGTTTGTTCCTTCATTTGTGTAATATTTTTCTGCCTTTTCATTATCTTTTTTCTTAACTTACTGTGTTTGAAGTCTCCTTTTACCAGTCTTCAAGGCTGAATTCTTTCTTCCTTTTGGCCCTGATAAGTTTGGTCCAATAGTTTGTGTAAGCTTCGTATAGGGTGAGATTTGTGCTGAGTTTTTATTTGTTTGCTTGTTTGTTTGTTTTTCCTCTGATGGTCAAGGCTGAATGAGGTGGTAATCCTGTCTACTGATGACTGGGTTTGTATTTTTGCTTTGTTTATTGTTTAGATGAGGTGTCCTGCACAGGGTGCTACTGGTAGTTGGGTGATGCTGGGTCTTGTATTCAAGTGGTTTCCTTGGTGTGAGTTCTCACTATTTGATACTCCCTAGGGTTAATTCTCTGGTAGTCTAGGGTCTTGGAATCAGTGCTCCCACTCCAAAGGCTCAAGGCTTGATCTCTTTGATGACACATTCAGTGGTGGAGAGGTGGAGTTTCCTCCTGAACATGATCCCCTCGGCCTCTCCTATCCTCCCCAGCCAGGGAGATCTCCAGACGTGTGATGGTCAACCTGCTTTGCCCTAGCCTTGCTTATAGGGTGGCCCAGGCATCAGAAGGAGGCTGCCACAGCAGGCCAGCCTCAAATCCCACAACTTGAGATGCGGGCCCACTGGCCACTCCCTCCAGAGGCGCCAAGTCCGGAGCACCACAGCCATGAATCAAGGAAGCAACATGGGCTGCTGATTATACATCCTCTGTAGTCCCCTTCTCCTCCTGCCTTCAATCTTTCCCAGCATCAGGGTCTTTTCCAATGAGTCAGTTCTTCACCTCAAGTGGCCAAAGTATTGGAGTTTCAGCTTCAGCATCAGTCCTTCCAATGAATATTCAGGACTGATTTCCTTTAGGATGGACTGGTTGGATCTCCTTGCAGTCCAAGAGACTCTCAAGAGTCTTCTCCAACACCAGAGTTCAAAAGTATCAATTCTTTGGGGCTCAGCTTTCTTTATAGTCCAACTCTCACATCCACACATGACTACTGGAAAAACCATCGCTTTGACTAGACAGACCTTTGTTGGCAAAGCAATGTCTCTGCTTTTTAATATGCTGTCTCAGTTCAGTTCAGTCACTCAGTCGTGTCCAACTCTTTGTGACCCCATGAATCGCAGCACGCCAGGCCTCCCTGTCCATCACCAACTCCTGGAGTTCACCCAAACTCATGTGCATCGAGTTGGTGATGCCATCCAGCCATGTCATCTTCTGTCATCCCCTTCTCCTCCTGCCCCCAATCCCNGCAGCAGTATACATTTGAGGTCCTATAAACGGATTATATATGACACAATTCCCCTGGAATTGTTTCCTGTTCTAGTAATCTAGTAGATCTTAACCTTGTAGCTAAGGGGTTTCCTAAGAAGGACAGGAATCATCTTTGTGTATGTGCCAGATTTTGTCTCTGAATATAGATAACTCTAGGGGAGGGGATCAGTCTGGCATACTCTCAATGCTAAGCAGGTTTATTTAAAAATTCCAACAGAGTTCAACAATACTTATGGGTAGGACCTTTATCCTTCTTGATCCCCAGCGATAATCTTAAACCATTACAGCTTTATCCCTGTTCCTCCAATGTTCTTCTATGGTCAGTCCTCCACATTCAGTTAACCTTTGTGTGCTGTGTGTTCAGTTGGATCAGACTCTTTGTGACCCCTTGGACTGTAGCTCACCAGGCTCCTCTGTCCCTGGGATTTCCCAGCAAGAATACTGGAGTAGGTAGCCACTTCCTAATTCAGGGGGTCTTCCTGACCCAGGGATCAAACCCCTGTCTCCTGTATAGGCAGGCAGATTCTTTACCATTGTGCCAAATGGGAAGTCCCCAATTAGCCTTTAGCAGCTTGAAAAAAGAGCATTCAAGTTCTAGATGACTTCAGGGTCCTTGTGAACAGTGCTATAACTGACCTCACCTTCACCCCACCTCAGTCACTCTTGTTCATGGTCAGGGTTCTCAAAACTGGACCAGGTCATCACTCAGAACTGCCCACCAACATAATAACAGCCCAGACTCCCTCATTTTTTGTCTTCTTCTCTTGGTCTTCTCTTTTACCTCCATTGGCATATAGAATACTACTGTTTCTCAAAGTGGTACTGCTGCCTCAGAATCACCAAAATTTTGCTTAAAACACAGTTGATTTTTAGGTGGTTCCATCTATTGAATCAGAATCCAGGAGTGAGTGGGGTGGGGTGGGGAGGTTGGCAACAGTGTATATTGAACTTGGGTCTCCTGTAGGGAAAGGAAGAAGTGAAAGAGGACATCCATATTTCAAGGTAGAACTATTGGGTTGGGGATATTTGCAAAGCTAGTGAACATCATAAGAGGTGTGGATTTTGTGGAAAGTTCAGTGCTGGTATGTAGGCTGGCCAGGTGGAGAATCTGGTAGGCAGACGGATATTACTAGGGTCAGGAGAGAGATTTCAGCTAAACTAAAGATTTAGGAAAACCAGGACCTGTCACTGGCTATTAAAGCCATCCAGTCAGTGGATGAGGTCAAGAAAGTATTAACCTGAGAAGTTTACTTAATTTAGATTCTATCTCAATATCTTTTTAATGTCTTCACGTTTGGAACCTCAACATTGCTGCGTGGTCGGGGGTCACCACCACCTCTTACTACATATAAACCACAGTCTTTTAACTGATACTCGCTAGTCCACTCTCTACACTCCTACCTAAGGAAACAAAAATGAAACTCAACCGATCACTTTCGCTTAAAACGCTTCAATAACTCCCAGTTATCCTCAGGTTGAAGTCACGGCCTGTTAAGACTTACAAGACTGTCAGCTCTGACCCTTCCACCACCACCCAACTGAACTTCTTGAGTTTTTCAAAGACATTACTCTATTCTAGCCTTTGAACAGATTTTTGCTTGAGCCTTGAAACCTCTTTTATCTCCTTTGTTTTTAAAACCCTGCTAAGTCCTACACGCACTTCGGGTCTTAGAAGCTTTTCCGGATTATCGGTTACCCATTTTCTCTACAGTCACGTCAGGGGTCTCCCCCAGGAACTCACAGGCCCACAGGTAGCTGTTAGTGTGATCCTGGCTTCCCATTGGGCTTGAAGCCTAAACAGTGGACAGAGATGTGTTTAATGCTCACAGACGGTGCCGCAAGCATAATGGAATAAATACGCAGAACCAGTGAAACGGGCAGAACAAATAGCTTCACAGTCCCTCTTCCCCGGGAGAGGCCAGCGACGTCAGGGAGGCAAACAGGCAAGGAGGAGGTTACAGGGGGGAAAAAGAAAATCTGGAACAACAAAAAAAGAGACGAGGGACAGAGAACAGCACTCACAGAGCCAGGAGTCCCAGGCCCGCAAGCCGCCATGACGCGACCGCTACTCCCCCCTGCGCAGCGCGCGGAGACTTGAAGGAGGGCTGGTTCGTGACGTCATCAGCGGGCGCGCCCCTGGCTCCACGTCCGACTCCTCCCCATTCAACCTCAGTACCGCTCTGCTCTACTCCAACCCCTGTTCCCTACTCTGGCACACCTAATCTCTTCCCCAGTGATACCTTGTCTTGCATCTCTGGGATGAGGAGTTTAGGAGCGCAAATACAACCGGCCTGGCTGATAACGCCTAAGCATCTTTCCATCTTGCTGATCCTGCCAAGTAGAGGAACTGTTTCCTCCTTAATGCGGCCAGAGCACATCATTCTTTTTTTTTTTTTTTTTTTTTACTGTCAGTCTCCATGTTCTAGAATTAAGCTCCATGAGAGCAAAGAGTTTTATATGCTTTCTTCACTGCTATACCCCCAAAGTCTAGAATAGTGCTGACACATAGTTGCATGAATTCTGTGCACTCCACTGCCTGTTAAGCCATGGGTTGATTGGTTGGTTGACTAAATTAGGAAGAGAAGAGGCTTTCATTAGTAAATACACAAAAATTTATCAGGTTCTTGTTTGACAAGTACTGTTCTAGGCATCAAATACAGAGAAAAATAGATTAAGTTAAAACTTCTAGGTCAGGTCAGGTCAGTTCAGTCGCTCAGTCGTGTCCGACTCTTTGCGACCCCATGGACTGCAGAACTCCAGGCCTCCCTGTCCATCATCAACTCCCGGAGTTCACCCAAACTCATGTCCATCGAGTCGGTGATGCCATCCAGCCATCTCATCTTCTGTCGTCCCCTTCTCCTCCTGCCCCCAATCCCTCCCAGCATTAGGGTCTTCTCCAATGAGTCAACTCTTTGCATAAAGTGGCCAAAGTATTGGGAGTTTCAGCTTCAGCATCATTCCTTCCAATGAACACCCAGAACTGATCTCCTTTAGAATGGACTGGTTGGATCTCCTTGCAGTCCAAGGGACTCTCAAGAGTCTTCTCCAACACCACAGTTCAAAAGCATCAACTATTCGGTGCTCAGCGTTCTTCACAGTCCAACTCTCACATCCATACATGACCACTGGAAAAACCATAGGCTTGACTAGATGGACCTTTGTTGGCAAAGTAATGTCTCTGCTTTTGAATATGCTATCTAGGTTGCTCATAACTTTCCTTCCAAGGAGTAAGCATCTTTTAATTTCATGGCTGCAGTCACCATCTGCAGTGATTTTGGAGCCCCCCAAAATAAAGTCTGACACTGTTTCCACTGTTTCCCCATCTATTTCCCATGAAGTGATGGGACAAGATGCCATGATTTTAGCTTTCTGAATGTTACTTCTAGGTAATCATAGTCAAAGGGGGAAAATAGTAAAGTACAATGTGTAGAACGTGAGTTATAGGTACTGTGGAATGCAGGGGTGTCCCTTTTATATAGTGAAAGCCTTACTGAAACAATGATTTTCTATTTAAAAAATTGAGAGAACTGAAGGATTCATATGATGGGGATTACAGAGAAAGAATGGACAGGTGAAACAACAAAGGCTTTGTGGTGGAAAGAAATGCAAGAAGTCAGTGAGGCTGGAGGGAAGGAGGGGAAATTAAAGGTATAAAGTGAAAGAGGAGCATCAAAGTCCATTGTATACTTGCAGCAGCTTCAAATCATTTTTAGAGCAAGATAGAATACACATTTATTATAAATAACTTGGCACCACAATGTATAACTAGTTCATATAATAAGGAATACAGAGCTTGTATTGAATGAAGTTGAATTAGGGGATACCATAACTTGTAGAATTAAAATTTCTTTAAATTTAATTGTATTTTTTATTGAAGTATATTTGATTTACAATGTTGGTGCCAGGTTATTTATAAGGCAAATATATGTTTGCAATTATTTCCCATGATTACATCAGAGATATTTCCCTTCCCTTTTCATCAATACAACAGGAATGAGAGATTCCCCCAGAGGAGGTGAAACCTCTCTCTCACTCCACTCCAGCCACATTGACTCCCTAATCAGAACACCAGTCAGAGCCTAGTCAAAATCCCAAACCCAATCATTCCTATTGCATTCAGTATTTCTCAGCTCTAGAAGACCCTCCTCTATTTACCAAGTCATGAAGATGTGCTCTATATCGTGAGATTTACTTTTGATAGTTCATAAAAAGGAGAGTTGAGCTTAGTCTACAGTGATCAGACAAAGCTCAACTGGATCCACCACCACCCTCATTGGTATGATTTAAATGTTAGGTTAATAGCTTAATCTGGGGGTAGCAGGTGGGATCAAATGAGAGGGCCCCAAGGTCTGTCACAGAGTCTGGGGGCGGGGGGGGGTATGGAGAACTGGGAGCTGGCTCAGGTCAAGTAATTTTGAATAGGTTATGCTTGTTCAAGGGGGGCAACTGGAGATATAGGAACCAAGTCGGGAGAAGGATCAGGACCAAACTGATGAATCTGGAACTCACTGTATGAAAGTGAAAACTGGAATGTTACAGTATACAGGGAGTGCTAAAATGTGGAAGAGACAGGCCCAGACAGACAGAGAGCTGAGCAAACCCCCAGAAGGAGCTGGAAATCAGGTATGTGATGGAACCAAGGAGTGGCTGGAGGGAAAGAAGTCCAGAAGTACTCAGATGCCAAGAGTCAACAGGTGGTCTCTGTCAGAAGTGAGTCACAAGTACAGCCTGGAATATTACCTACCAAACAGGTAATAACTGTTATATCTGGGACAGGGATGGAATTAGGGTGAGGTAAGTGAGCCACCTAAAATATATTAAATGTTGTATCCCAAGTGCCTTACTTACCTCACCCTAGGCTTGGCCCTATACTGGGGAAGGGAAGAGAATTCGGCAGGAGAGGGATAAGGATAAAGACTTTTAACTTCTTCCTGTGAGTATTTCTGTGTTGCCTGACTCTTTAGAAAGACCACCAGACTGGTTACCACCGTACCAGTCCTAGCACTCCATTCCAGCTTTCTAGCCCTCAGGCTTCAGGTTAGGTTTGGCTAATGGGAGACAGAGACACTTTGCAGGGGGATTCAGGACTGGAGAACTCACTTTTTATTCTATCTCTCCCTCAACACTGAGCTTGTGGCAGTAGCTTCTTAGGTCTACTGAACACCCTTCTTTCATGGCTCCACCTCTGTCCCAGCTCATAACATTTCTCCCTTTGTACTTTCAAGCTTGGAGGTGCTAACCACTTTATGCTGTTGCTAGGCTCTGGGTGGCCCATTGCATTTTGTTGTTCCTTAATCCTGCCCATATCTCTTTAAGTAAACTATTAAATTCTTACTGACTAAACCTTTCGGGGTGTGCTGTTTTCTGATAGGATCCTGATTCATACAATCATGTATGTTTGTGCTTGTTATTCAGTTGCTCAGTCCTGTCAGACTCTTTGCTACCCCCATGGACTGCAGCACACCAGGTTTCCCTGTCCTTCACCATCTCCCAGAGTTTGCTCAAAGTCATGTCCATTGAGTCCACTGAGTTGATGATGCTATCCAACCATCTCATTCTCTGTCACCCCTTTCTTCTCTTGCCCTCAATCTTTCCCAGCATCAGGGTCTTTTCAAATGTGTCAGTTCTTCACATCAGGTGGCCAAAGGATTGAAGTTTCAGCTTCAGCATCAGTCCTTTCAATGAATATTCAGGACTGATTTATTTTAGGATGGATTCTTTGATCTCCTTGCAATCCAAGGGACTCTCAAGAGTCTTCTCCAGCACAACAGTTCAAAAGCATCAATTCTTTGGTGCTCAGCTTTCTTTATAGTCCAACTCTTACATCCATACATGACTACTATAAAAACCATAGCTTTGAATAGATGGACCTTTGTTGACAAAGTAATGTCTCTGGTTTTTAATATGCTGTCTAGGTTTGTCATAGCTTTTCTCCCAAGGAGCAAGCGTCTTTTAATTTCAAGCCTGCAGTCACATCCACAGTGACTTTAGAGCCCAAGAAAATAAAGTCTGTCATTGCTTCCATTTTCCCCCCATCTATTTGCCATGAAGTGATGGGGCCAAATGCCATGATCTTAGTTGTTTTTTTTTTTCTTTTNATCTAGAGCCAGACATCCTGGAATGTGAAGTCAAGTGGGCCTTAGAAAGCATCACTATGAACAAAGCTAGTGGAGGTGATGGAATTCCAGTTGACCTATTTCAAATCCTAAAAGATGATGCTGTGAAGGTGCTATATGCAGTATGCCAGCAAATTTGGAAAACTCAGCAGTGGCCACAGGACTGGAAAAAGTCAGTTTTCATTCCAATCCCAAAGAAAGGCAATGTCAAAGAACACTCAAACTACCGCACAATTGCAGTCATCTCACATGCTAGTAAAGTAATGCTCAAAATATGCTGTCTAGGTTGGTCATGGCTTTTCTAACAAGGAGCAAGCATCTTTTAATTTCATTGCTGTAGTCACCATCTGCAGTGTTGAGCTTTAAGCCAACTTTTTCACTCTTCTCTTTTACTTTCATCAAAAGGCTTTTTAGTTCCTCTTCACTTTCTGCCATACGGGTAGTGTCATCTGCATATCTGAGGTTATTGATATCTTTCCTGGCAATCTTGATTCCAGCTTGTGCTTCATCCAGTCCAGCATTTCTCATGATGTACTCTGCATGTAAGCTAAATAAGCAGGGTGACAGTATATAGCCTTGACGTATTCCTTTCCCAATTTGGAACCAGTCTCCTATTCCATGTCCAGTTCTAACTGTTGCTTACTGACCTGCATACAGATTTCTCAGGAGGAAGGTCAAGTGGTCTGCTAGTCCCATCTCTTTAAGAATTTTCCAGTTTGTTGTGATCCACACAGTCAAAAGTTTCATATATTAATATAATTAGTGTATTTTATCCTATGTAATCACATATTTTCTATGGCTTATAATTTGTCTTTTAACCTTGTTAATTACAGTGGTTATAGTTATGTTTGAGTTTTTATACAATTAAATTTACCCATTTTTATCTTAATGAATTTCAGGTTCTGTGCGATGTTTAGGAAGGACTTTACAAACTAAGTTGCTACTATAAAAGTGATCTCTTCCATTATGTTATTAAACTGGTTACTGTTTGCAAATAGGAAACCTATTGATTTTTTAATATTTGTATGGTTAATAAGATGATGATTCTACTTGTTAAAATATTTACAGTAATCAAACATTACCTTTGTAAGTCCAGAAGTTCGCTTGCAACTTCTGTTCCGATACTACCAGCACCAAGTAATATTTCCGTAGACGTTCCAGGCACACTAATAAAAGACTGTCTAGAGGATCCTAAATCATAACAAAAGATTCAACTGAGTACTTTAAAAAGTATATAACTTGGTCAATATATTTTTTTCAATTCAAATATATTTCCTATTTCCCTCTTTAAAAGAAACAAACCAGCTACATCCTAAAATGTTAGAAACATTCATGCTTACCTTACAAACATTCTCATAATGGTTTAAGATGCTTATAAAGACTGATGTGAATCAAGTATATGGGAAGTCATTGAGAGGTCAATCGTGACCTATAACCCTTGAGTACAGACAGTTCCTTCACACTTTAACCTCCACACTAAAGGCAGAGCAATACTATTTTTTTTTCTTTTATTGAGGTATAGTTGATTTATAATACTGTTAGTTCCAGGTATACAGCAAAGCGATTCAGTTGTACATATATGTGTATATGTATATATATATATATTATTTTTCAGATTCTGTTCCATTATAGGTTATTACAAGATACTGACTATAGTTCCCTGTGCTATATATGAAATTCTTATTATTTTACCTATAGCTGTGTGTATCTGTTAATGCCATACTCCTAATTTATCCCTCTCAACCCCCTATTTCCCCTGTGGTGACCATAAATTTGTTTTCTNTATATATATATATTATTTTTCAGATTCTGTTCCATTATAGGTTATTACAAGATACTGACTATAGTTCCCTGTGCTATATATGAAATTCTTATTATTTTACCTATAGCTGTGTGTATCTGTTAATGCCATACTCCTAATTTATCCCTCTCAACCCCCTATTTCCCCTGTGGTGACCATAAATTTGTTTTCTATGTCTGTGAGTCTATTTCTGTTTTGTAAATAGTTTATGTGTATTTTTTTAGATTCCCACCTATAAGTGATATCATATTTGTCTTTCTCTGACTTACTTCACTTAGTATGACAATCTCTAGGTCCATCCATATTGCTGCAAATGGCAATATTCATTCTTTTTTATGGCTGAATATGACTCTACTTTTAATATTTCCTAATATGTTAATTTTTATTAATTAATGCAAATAAATATTAACATATTCCTGTGGTAAACAGCTACAATAACTTCCCCTTGGTGCTTTTCATGAATTTGACCAACAGATATTTGAGCACTCTAATATACAAGGAACTATACTAGCAGCTGTTGGTTGATAATAAGTAGAACACTACTTCTGCTCTTAAGGGACTTGCAGTCTAGGGGTGAGCCAGCTGAGTGCACAACTTATTGCGACACAATAGAAGATTATAACAGAAGTGTGACCAAAGTACTGTGGGAATTCTGAGGAGGATAACTCAACCCACTGAAATCTTTTCAAGTTCACTTAGAAATTTTTCCCTCTCCAAGACAGATAAAGATGATAACTTTCTTAGTAATAAGTCTTCACACCTGAAACTAAGCTTACCTTCTGATGACTGAGAGCTGCAAGGAAGCAATGATGTTTCTCCAGCATCACTATGTCCCCTAGAATTCAGAAACACCATAGGTGATTTTTTTAAGGTGAAGGAAAACGTTAAAACAACTACATTAAGCTCTGTGTATCTGAATGTTCTTGATCCACTAGTGTTTTATATGCATACTGTTAATGTTACCACCAATACCGAGGTATTGATGGGCTAAGTACCAGGGCTTTTGCCAGATGCCATATTACCCTGTAATGTATACGTTCTCACAGATACAAATTCTCAGTTCATAGTCTAATGATAGGAAGGCAAGAATTATTGGGATGAGTAATAGAATTATCAGGATGGGTAATTAGTACTTACTGCAGGTACTAAGGATTGGAGGGGCTTTTAAAAAAAACTAAATATTTTAGATAAGGAAATAGAATTGGGTTGATAAAACCTCATAGCAATTTCAAATAGAACATAGAAAAATAATACTTGGAATATTGAGCATATCAAGAAAAGCTGGCTCTTTGTTTAGGCTGACATAGCCATAGCCCAGGGCTTGGAAGGGAGTGAATGGTCTGGATTCCTGCTTATTATCCCTCAGCCAAACATTTTTACACAAGTATATGTGGTCCCAAAGTTTAGACGATGGGCATGAAAAAATGATGTGGAGGCCAAAATGACTTCTAACAATTATGTGCTTGTGTGCTTAGTTGCTCAGCTGTGTCCGACAAGAGTCTTTGCGACCCCATGGACTGTAGCCTGTCAGGCTCCTCTGTCCATGGGGATTTTCTAGACAAGAATACTGGAGTGGGTTGCCATGCCCTCCTTGAGGGGATCTTCCTAAGCCAGGGATTGAACCCCGGTCTGCCATATTGCAGGTGGATTCTTTACCGTCTGAGCCACTAGTGAAGCCTCCTTACAATTATAAACAGTTTAAAGCCACATCCAGAGTGTTTTTCGGAAGGACAAAAGAAGGCCATGAAGGGTAGGAAAAAACTCTGAATAAATGCATCTACTGTCACATTTTATACCAAGCCAAAAGGAATTTATTACAAAAGGGCAAACTTTTAGCTTAATTCTGAGAACTAATACCAATGAGCAGTGAATGAATTATACACATATATAATAATATACTCAAGTTACAAAATATGTACTCAAGTTACAAAGCCAGGGGATCACATGGTTTTTTTTTTTTTNAAGGAATTTATTACAAAAGGGCAAACTTTTAGCTTAATTCTGAGAACTAATACCAATGAGCAGTGAATGAATTATACACATATATAATAATATACTCAAGTTACAAAATATGTACTCAAGTTACAAAGCCAGGGGATCACATGGTTTTTTTTTTTTTAATTGAAGTATAGTTGATTTACAATGACTCATGTGTTTAGCAAAGTGATTACACACACATATATATTTTCTTTTTCAGTTTCTTTTCCATTATATCATAGATTATTAAAAGATATTGAATATAGTTCTCTCTGATATAGTAGGTCCTTGTTCATCTATTTTATATATAGTAGTTTGTATCTATTAATCATCAATTCCCAATTTATTCCCCCCTTTCTTCTTTGGCAACTATAAGTTTGTTTTCTATGTGAGTCTCTTTCTGTTGTGTAAATAAGTTCATTTGTGTCATTCTTTAATTAATTAATTTTTGGGGGGTAAAATCTCAACTTTTTATTGAGATATAATTGACATATAACATTATATTAGTTTCAGGTGTACAAGATAATGATTTAATATTTGCATATATTGAAAAATGTCCACCACAAAAATCTAATTAACACTGTCATTACACATAGCTACAATTTTTATCCTTGTGATGAGAATGTTTTTTAAAAATTTATTTTTTTGAATTGGAGTATAATTGCTTTACAATGTTTAGTTTCTACTATATTTCTAATTTTTTAAGATTCTACTAATATATGTAAGTGATATCATATATTTGTCTTTCTCTGTCTGACTTACTTCACTTAGTAGGATAAT
This sequence comes from Oreotragus oreotragus, assembly GCA_006410675.1. Taxonomy (NCBI): domain Eukaryota; kingdom Metazoa; phylum Chordata; class Mammalia; order Artiodactyla; family Bovidae; genus Oreotragus; species Oreotragus oreotragus. Next base: position 203,056 of record SJYX01002514.1, read on the forward strand.
CTCTAGGTTTACTCATGTTGCTGCAAATGGCATTAACTCAAGTTATAAAGCCAGAGAATCAAACAGCTTCAATGATTTAGCAGGATGAAAAGAGGGAAACAAAGATGCTCATTTGAAATTAATAAAAAGGTCTTAACAACATAAAATATTACTTACAAAACTAAAGTGTTGACAGACACAATATATTCCAGTTCTTTGGTCCAAGGATTTGTGAAACTAAACCACTGGCTTTTTAAAGTTACGAAAGACCCATCTTTTGCTCTGAATTTGTATGAATCTGTAAATATTTTCTCTTTACTCTGTAGAACTTAACAAGAAAAGATAATAATCAGCATAACAGTTTACCACTGTATAAATCAGTCCTTTAAGGATTAACTCAAGGTCCAGATTTCACAGGAATGAAAAATTTTTTGAAACTATAATTAAAAAGTACTAAAAGGCAACCCCACTCAAGGCATACCTGCTTTGTGCTTGTCAGTCAAATTACTATGGTCATCCTGATGAAAATATTCATAACAAGAAGTTCCCAAGAGTTCCTGAGGCAGATATCCTAAAATTGCTGTTGCCCTAGTTTTAAAATTAAAAGGAAAGTTCAGAATTGGTGAATGTATCCCCTTCTGGAGGACTGTTTCTCCATACATGATCAGGACAGTGGAGAAGTGGACCAGGAGATGAGTAACCCTTAGCTTCACTGGGCTCCCTTTGGCTGCCCTTGACCCAGATTAGAGTTGCAAAGCAGAATGGACACCCAGGCACCAGGCTGTTCCAGAGGCCACCGACCTAATCCACGGCATGCTGTTCTCACCCTGCACCAATAAAACTGTGGCCATAGGCCGTGCACGGTTTCTGCACCACTGGCTAAGAGATATTTTAAGTTTACAATTTGGTTACAGATATATCCATATCCTTAGTTCATTTAAGCTTTATTTCCTATTCTAAAGCTTAAAAAAAAAAAAAAATCCAGCCATGCTACTAAGCCACATCTTTAGTAGCCTTAAAATATCCCATTGAACTCTAGTCAGTATGGCAAATAAATGTTTACCTTTGATCAACATAGACAAATTTTCCATTAACTGCAAAACGGGTAATAAATTCAGCTGGTTTCACTTTAATCTTGCCACTGTTCTGTGGGAAAATATGTGGACATAGTCTTCCAATGGCAACAAGGCAGGTGAAATTACTCCTATCTTTCTTATTGTCCCCTTCTTCTTCCATTCCAGCAATATTTGGAGGCCAGCTTCTCAAGTAACCAGTGCAGTGGATAGTACAGAATTTTCTGTGATCTAATTCAAAGGTTTTAAAAAAAGAGCATTTATCAACTATATTGCAATAAAACTAAAAAAAGATAAAAAATTTAAAAGCATTTCAATCATTATGAATAAATTCATTATACCGACATTTATATTAGTTATAATTCTCCTATGAAATAGCCTTTATGCTAAATATGAAAAGGAAATAGGTTGGCATTAAAAAGAAAGCATCGATCATGTTTACTTAACAACTTAATTCCTAATGGGTTACTTTTCTCAAGAACTAAATTATATGTCCTACATCAAAAGGATTGTTTTAATTTCAGTTTAAACAGATCCATAGCTATTTAATTATTTCCAAGTTAATTTTTTACATTACAGTAATTTATATGTTAAAAACTATTAAACTTCATAACCCCTTGCTCTTTGCTACAGAAGTATTATTTTCAGCTTACTTAAATTTTGGTATATTATAATTTATATACATAAATTTAAAGGACACATGGATATATTCTTAAATTTCTTATGTTAGCATTTATAATGGCTAATAGATACATGTTATAATATATTATAGAAACATTTCAGAGAACATTCAGAGAAATTTATCATAAAATGTATAAAAATAAAACGATTAAATTTCAAAAAAAAATCTTAAGCAATTAAGTCATAAGAAAACACTCATCAAACAGATTCAACCAGGAAAATTAAAAATTGGAAATAATCCATATGTGCAAATATCAGGAAATGCTCAAGAAAACAATAACAGTATAAAAGATAGGCAGTATACAAATTATAGCAATCTACAAAAAATTAACTTAAAGGTAAAAGAGAGGGGAGAAAAAAACCAGTTGTTTGTGATAAGATTTAGGAAAGACCAGAATAGTCATTGTTGTAAGTTGGCACTTTTTGCTCAGACTGTTATTAGAAATCTTTAACAAAATGTTTTGATGGACGATATGGGCTGTCTTATTAAGACAGCAACTAATAGTAATAGGATGGCATCACCGACTCGATGGACATGAATTTGAGTGAACTCTGGGAGTTGGTGATGGACAGGGAGGCCTGGCGTGCTGCGATTCATAGGGTTGCAAAGAGTCGGACACGACTGAGCGACTGAACTGAACTGAATGGTAATAGCGAAGGTGTAAAGAACACTTTATGAGCCATGCTGTAAGTTCTTGGTATAATTCATTTAATCTTCTTAATTAAAAGATGCTTGCTCCTTGGAAGAAAAGCTATGACAACCTAGACAGCATATTAAAAAGCAGAGACATCACTTTGCAGACAAAGGTCCATTTAGCCAAAGCTATGGTTTTTTAGTAGTCATGTACAGATATGAGTTGGACCATAAAGAAGGCTGAGCACCAAAGAATTGAGCTTTCAAACTGAGGTGCTGAAGACTCTAGGGAGTCCCATGGACAGCAAGGAGATCAAACCAGTCAATCCTAAAGAAAATCAACCTTGAATAGTCACTGGAAGGACTGATGCTGAAGGTGAAATTCCAATCCTTTGGCTACCTGATATGAAGAGCCAACTCACTGAAAGAGACGCTGATGCTGGGAAAGACTGGCAGGAAGAGAAGGGGGTGACAGAGGTGAGATGGTTGCCTGGCGTCATTGACTCAATGGACAGGAGTCTGATCAAACTCTGGGAGATGGTGGAGGACAGCGAAGCCTGGAGTGCCTCAGTCCAGAGGCTCACAAAGAGTCGGACTTGACTGAGTGACTGAGCGACAAAAACAATAATTCTATGGAGGTTCTAATACTATCCCCACCTTCTTACTGCCAAGAGAGCTACTGCCAAGGTTACAGCAGGGAAGGGTGGAGCTTGGGGTTTACCTCCAGACAGCCTGCCTCCAAGACTCCCTCTCTGAACCACTGTTCTGGTGCTATTTGATGGAAGTGAGTGCTGTCACAGCAGGTATTCAAACAGGAGCCTGAGTGATGGAGAGGGAGGGCTATCAAAAGGTGTTCCAACAGGGAACAGCCAGTGCAAACAGAGCCAAGAGTGAGCAGTCAGAAGGGGCTGGGGTGCCCTCTGTCATGGGGAAGTGTCTGGAGAATAAAGCAGGGAACAGGCAGTTTAGCTCTTGTAAGCCCTACCCAGTGTTAGTTACTTGCTCAGTCATGTCTGACTCTTTGTGATTCCGTGGTCTGAAGCCCTCCAAGTTCCTCTGTCCATGGAATTCTCCAGGCAAGAACACTAGAGTGGGTAGCCCCCTTCTCCAGGGGATCTTCCTGACCCAGCGATGGAACCCAGGTCTCCTGCATTGCAGGCAGAGTATTTCCCATCTGAGCCAAAGGACCTTGTATTCAAGACCTAACAGACATCAACACTCTCCATGACCCACAGATGTCTTAAATTATAAGTTGTTATCTCTTTCAACCCTAAACCAAGTCTTAATCACTTCTTCCCTATCCTGCTTTATGGCACCACAATCAAGCCAGATAGTTAAATAAAAAATCTGGGCTCCTCCCTTTACCTCACCCAATATCAAGATACCTTAAAGGAATGAAAAATTAGCATAAATACAGTTTTCATTTATACTAACAAAACTGGATCACAGTCAAAAATAAAAAGGTTGGGGCTTCCCCAGCAGTTCACTGGTTAAGACTCTACTTTCCAATGCTGGGAGCACTGGTTTGATCCCTGGTCAGGAAACTAAGATCCCACATGCCCTGCAGTGCAGCCAAGAATTTGAAAGATAAAATGAAAAGTAAAAAGGCTTACGCTTGTGACAACACAGGTGGACCCTGAGTGTATTATGCTGAGTCAGACGGAGAAAGACAAACACCGGATAATTTCACTCATATTTGGAATATGGAAACAAAAACCAAAATAAACGTACAAACCAAATCAACCAAAAACAAACACACAGATAAAGAGAACAGATACCAGCGGGGAAGGGGAGGAGGGGAGGACAAAGTGAGGAAAGGCAAATCAACTGTATGGTGAAGGATAAAACGAAATCTTAGTGGTGAGCACACTGTAATGTATACGGAACTAGAAATACAAAGTTGTACACATGAAGCTTACATAATGTTATAAAGCAAAGTTACCTCAATACCAAAAAAAAAAAAAAGCTTATAGGGATTTCCCTGGTGGTCCAGTGGATAAGATTTAGTGCTCCCAATCCTGGAGGCCTGGGTTCAATTCCTGGTCAGGGAACTAGATCCCACAAGCTGGAAGCAACTAACCCCTGGTGCAGCCAAATAAATAAATAAATATGAAAAAGGAAAAAGCTTATACATTGAGTTAGACATTTCTGATTTCTTGCAAATTTACAAAAGATACTAACTAAAAATATTCTGTGTGCATGTGCGCTGAGTCATGTCTGACTCTTTGTGACCCTGTGAAATTGAGCCTGCCAGGTTTGTCTGTCCATGGGATTTTCCAGGCAAGAATACTGGATTGGGTTGCCATTTCCTATTCCAGGCTCAAATGGAAATACAGATTGGAAAGTTTTATATTAATGTATGGAATCTCATCCTATAGAATGTAGACTTTGACTTCAGTTCTCTAATACGGTTACCAACAATTTCTAACTCACCCTGTTCCTCAGTTGCCACCTTAAACATTCATTCAATTGGCAGATTTCTAGTTGGGATTGTGTAATTTCATCTACTGATGGAATCTGATCCATTTGATCGATTATCTAAAGTTTTTAAAAATCCCATTAAAAAACACTTTTATCCCCCAAATTCTTTACTTTTACCTAAATATTGGGATCATGGGCCTCAGTCCTTACCAAACTAATTATTTATATTAGCTCCACAAGGTCGATTCATATGCAATCTACTCCATGATTAAAAAAAAAAATCCAAGCACTGATATAACCCACAGGACAGCTTTACAAAATCCTTTCAATCCTTCATGTCAATGTATGGCAAAACCAATACAGTATTGTAAAGTAAAATAAAGTAAAAATAAAAGTTAAAAAAAAAAACACACAAAGAAAATCCTTTCAAAAGGACTCAAAATCCTTTATGAACATTTTCTTCCACAAGTTGCTGGCTGGGTCTCTCAAATTGATATCTTGCTGGCTTAGTTTGAATTCTCACAGAAGCTGATCCTGAGATAGGGATTCAAGTATAAGAAGTATGTTTGGGAAGTGTTCCTAGGGAGCTCCATCGAGGAAGTAAGACAGGGAAGACAAAGAAATTAATAATAGATCCATTTTCCAACAGGTTGCCACTTTGAGAAAACTGAAGTTTAATCTGTTGGGGCATTCTGGGAGAAAGTTGAGTTTAGTCGCTCAGTTGTGTCTGACTCTTTGTGACCCCATGAACCGTAGCATGCCAGGCCTCCCTGTCTATCACTAACTCCTAGAGTCCACCCGAACCCATGTCCATCGAGTTGGTGATGCCATCCAACCATCTCATCCTCTGTCGTCACCTTCTCCTCCTGTCTTCAATCTTTCCCAGCATCACGGTCTTTTCAAATGAGTCAGCTCTTTACATCAGGTGGCCAAAATATTGGAGTTTCAGCTTCAACATCAGTCCTTCCAATGAACACCCAGGAGTGATCTCCTTTAGGATGGACAGGTTGGATCTCCTTACAGTCCAAGGGACTCTCAAGACTCTCAAGAGTCTTCTCCATCACCACAGTTCAAAGCATCAATTCTTTGGTGCTCAGCTTTCTTCACAGTCCAACTCTCACATCCATACATGACCACTGGAAAAACCATAGCCTTGACTAGATGGACCTTTGTTGGCAAAGTAACGTCTCTGCTTTTTAATATGCTATCTAGGTGGTCATAACTTTCTTTCCAAGGAGTAAGCATCTTTTAATTTCATGGCTGCAATCACCATCTGGGAGAAAAATGGAGAACAAAAACCTCGGAGTTATGTGGCCTAAAGTGCCTCAAGGAATAGGAGAGTAAGGATATTGAGAGTTAACTTAGGCTGGTTGATAAGGAGTCTAAGCCTAAGACCTCTTCAAGGAGGATGTAAACATTTTTTTTTACATTCTTTTGCCTTAGACAAGATATTGTTCATAGGCAGCAGTATCTCTTGTTCAAGGACTTTTTTTTTTTTTTTTGAGTTTTGGATATATGTTATGGGAGAAGGTCTGGGTAAAAACTTCCATAGCCTTGAGCTCTGGGTTAACCTGTTTCTTCTGGCTAATCTCATGCTGATGTCATTCCAGGATGTATGTTATGGCAGAGGGTCTGGGCAAAATTCTCACAGCCTTGAGGTATTTTTTTTTATCTATTCTCAGCAGCTACTTGAGAAGTATATAAGGTCCTACTTAAATTAGTGAGGCAGGTACTCTCCTACCCCTTTATGATGTCTATCAGATGTCAGAAGGTTTTTTTTTTCTTGTCACTTTCACTTTAAATAAAATCTACACAAAGCTCTGAGTGACTTGAGACTGTCTTTGGTCCTAAGTTAAATCTCTTTCAGAGACCACGAATCCGGTGGCACCCTTAACTGTTCATAACTAAGATATCAGTATTTATATATCAGCTGCCCTCAGTCAGTGGAGAGGGGATGCTCCCAGGCAGCACTCCCCAACCAGGAGTGGAAGCCCGCCTCTTGCTGCTACAGGCAGAAGCGTGTCTAAGGACCAGAGAAAGAGGTCAAGTAGAGAGTCACGAGTGTTGGACAGAGGAAGCCAAGTGGCATGAGAGGATGGTGTGGGGTTCTGATAACTGCCACACTTGCAGAAGAAGCCAATGGATTACTGATATTCTTACCAAGATAAATTTAAGGAATATCTAAGCTATTTAGTAACAATCATTCATCCCTAGCAGCCTTTGATTTCACAAGTGAAGGTACATGAGTAATCTTATCCTTGTCTTAAAAGCTTTTTCAAAGTTTGAAGGCATGGCATTCATGTTACAATTAGGGTCAAAATAAGGTTTTTAATGCCAATCATGTTTTTTAAAAAGACTTTTTATTGTAGAAAATCTCAAATATCCACAAAATCAGAGAGAACAGTCACTTGAGTGACTCATGGCCAATCTTGCATTTCCATAAACCTTAAATTCATTTTCAATTAGCCTAAAAAGGGCTGCTTTCCAGTCTCTCTTCTTTTAAATTTAAATATAATGAAGGCAAAAACTCATCAAAAATATAATGAGATAAAAAATAAGTGACTGCTAGATGTAGTTTGGAAGAGATAAATAGAAAGCGAAAATTTTTTAGGGCAGTGAAAATACTCTGTATGGTATTACAAAGATGACCAAGATTGAACCCTAAGGTAAAGTAATGGGCTTCAGGTGACTATGATGTGTCAACATACTATATATATATATATATGCCATATATACATATGTATATATATATATGGCATATATACATATGTATATGTATATATGCCATATATACAACAGCATTCTGGGTGGAAGATTCAGTTGATAATGGAGGAAGCTATACATATGTGGGGACAAGGGATATATGGGAAACCTCTGTACCTCCCTCTCTATTGTGTTGTAAACCTCAACCTGCTCTACAAAAATAATTTTAAACAATAATTAAAAAATTTAACTGTAACTGATGTGTCATGGTAAAAGGGAAGAAAAACACCTTTGCTAACTATAGGCTTTTCTCATTAATAGGGAGTGGTCTTAAAACACAGTGAATTCCATTGGCTAATTATTATTGGAAAAAACAATTTAGTAGCAACTCTACACAAAATTGAAGGCAAAAGCAGAAGAGGGAGGCAGAGAATGAGATGGTTAGATAGTTACCACCAACTCATTGGGTGTGAATTTGAGCAAACTCCAGGAGATAGTGAAGGACAGGGAAGCCTGGAGTGCTGCAGTCCACGGGGTCACAAAGAGTCAGACGTGACTTCAAGACTGGACAACAACTATGTAAAATCGAATCATTTCACTTGGCAGACATTTCCTTTGGTTAAAGTAGAATACAAAAGTGTCTCACGAGTGGGACACCATCCGTGCGGCCAGTCGGGGTTACATTCTGCAGTCACCTCCTCCTGATCCAGGCAACTGTCTGTACACCTATCTACACAGAGTCTCCCCAACTTTCAGCTCTTCTACCGGTGAGGCAGGGCCTCGCCATCAGAATAAGACATATGCTTTGTCAGCTTAGTTGCTCAGTCATGTCTAACTCATTGTGACCCCATGGATTATAGCCTGACAGGCTCCTCAGTCCATGTAATTTTCCAGCCAAGATACTAGAGTGGGTTGCCATTCCCTTCTCCAGTGGATTTTCCCAACCCAGGTATTGAACCTGGGTCTCCAGCAATGCAGGCAGATTCTTTGTCATCTGAGCCACCAGGGAAGCCCATCTAATGGTTAACACAACCTCACTGTTTCTGAGGCCAAACAGGGCTCATGCCTTTGGCGCAGAGCTCTGGAGTGTTAAGTGAAATACTTGGTCAGGCACTTGAGCAGATTAAAAAGTCCTTTTTGAAAAGGTGTTTGACTCTGACTGCAGGCCTCTGTGTGGCCTAGCCTGGCAGGGGAATGAGCGTCCGTGTGTGGGCAGGGATACATTCCTAGAGCAGGAGCCAAGCCCCTGGCTGTGTGTCTGCTGCAGAAATCATCTAGAATGGACTTCTTTCATTAACAACCTTTGGCATCTAGGAAGCTACTCCCGTTGGTAGCATGGCACAGTGGAAAGAAAACAGATTTTAAGGCCTGATTCCTGATTCTGCCCTCTTCTGTGATTTCCAACAAGTTACAGAATCTTTCCAGGCTTCAGATTTTCTCATTTGCAAGCCTGGGATGGTTTGCACAGGACTGTTAGGCAAATGAAAGTAGGTTACATATGCAAAGTGTTTGGCATACAGATTTTAAACAATTACTGATTCTCTTCTTGCTCTTTGATTTTCCTTCTCTTCTTTCTGAGCCACAAATAACAGCTTACATTTATTGACTGCTCTCTAGGAACCAAACACTGCCTTAGCCACATGTAATCCTCACCTCACTCCCATGTGGTGCTACTATTCCAGCCATTATATCAGTCAGCTTGGGCTGCCATATAAAATATCAGAGACTGAGTGGCTGAAACAAGAGACATTAATTTTCTCACAGTTCGGGGGGCTAGAGGCCCTGGATCAAAGTGTTGGAAAGTTTGGTTTCTCCCAAGGCCTCCCTCTGGCTTGTAGAGGGCCTACTGCGTCCTCACGTGGCCTCCTCTTTGTGTGTGTACCCCTGGTGCCTCCTCCTCTTATGATGACACCAGCCACATCGGATCAGGCCCCCACGCTTATGACCCTAATGGCAGAAAGCGAAGAGGAACTAAAGAGCCTCTTGATCAAAGTGAAAGGAGAGTGGAAAAGCTGGCCTAAAACTCAACATTCAAAAAACAAAGATCATGACATCCAGTCCCATCACTTCATGGCAAATAGAGGGGGAAAAAGTAGAAACAGTGGCAGATTTTATTTTCTTGGGCTCCAAAATCACTGTGGACAGTGACTGCAGTCATGAAATTAAAATATGCTTGCTCCTTGGAAGGAAAGCTATGACAGACCTGCTGCTGCTGCTGCTGCTAAGTCGCTTCAGTCGTGTCTGACTCTGTGTGACCCCATAGACGAGGCCCACCAGGCTCCCCTATCCCTGGGGTTCTCCAGGCAAGAACACTGGAGTGGGTTGCCATTTCCTTCTCCAATGCATGAAAGGGAAAAGTGAAAGTGAAGTTGCTCAGTCATGTCCGACTTTTAGCAACCCCATGGACTGCAGCCCACCAGGCTACTCCATCCATGGGATTTTCCAGACAAGAGTACTGGAGTGGANGGTTGCCATTTCCTTCTCCAATGCATGAAAGGGAAAAGTGAAAGTGAAGTTGCTCAGTCATGTCCGACTTTTAGCAACCCCATGGACTGCAGCCCACCAGGCTACTCCATCCATGGGATTTTCCAGACAAGAGTACTGGAGTGGAGTGCCATTGCCTTCTCCAATGACAGACCTAGACAGCATATTAAAAAGCAGAGACATCACTTTGCAGACAAAGGTCCATATAGTCAAGGCTACAGTTTTTCCAGTAGTCATGTATGGATGTGAGAGTTGGACCATGAAGAAGGTTGAGTGCCTGAGTTGATACTTTTGAACTGTGGTGCTGGAGAAGACTCTTGAGAGTCCCTTGGACAGCAAGGATATCAAATCAGTCACTCCTAAAGGAGATCAACTCTGAATATAAATTGGAAGGATTGATGCTGAAGCTCCAATACTTTGGCCGCCTGATAGGAAAAGCTGATTCATTGGAAAAGACCCTGATATTGGGAAAGAATGAGGGTAGCAGGAGAAGATGGTTGGATAGTATCACCAACTCAATGGATGTGAGTTTGAGCAAACTCCAGGAGTTAGTGAAGGACAGGGAAGCCTGGGGTGTTATAGTCCAGGTAATCAGAAAAAACTGAACGACTGAATAGCTTATGATTTCTGCTGCTGCTGCTAAGGCACTTCAGTCATGTCCGACTCTGTGGGACCCCACAGACAGCAGCCCATCAGGCTCCTCTGTCCCTGGGATTCTCCAGGCAAGAATATTAGAGTGGGTTGCCATTTCCTTCTCCAGGGTCTCTTCCAGATCTAGGGATCCAACCCTTATCTCCTGCATTGGCAGGTGGATTCTTTACTCCTGAGATACTAGGGAAGCCCTATTGTCAATGACTAACTGTATATATTCAGTCATGTGCTGTCCTGCTGCTGCTGCTAAGTCACTTCAGTCGTGTCAGACTCTGTGCGACCCCAGAGACGGCAGCCCACCAAGCTCCGCTGTCCCTGGGATTCTCCAGGCAAGAACACTGGAGTGGGTTGCCATTTCCTTCTCCAGTGCATGAAAGTGAAAAGTGAGAGTGAAGTCGCTCAGTCATGTCCAACTCTTAGCAAACCCATGGACTGCAGCCCACCAGGCCCCTCCGTCCACGGGATTTTCCAGGCAAGAGTACTGGAGTGGGGTGTTATTGCCTTCTCCCTAGAATTTGACAAAAACTGAAATGAAAATTCAAGGTGAAAGATAGGACAAACCTAGACAAGGTAGAGTCCTACCACCGATTTGTGAATTGTAGTTCCATTTTTCAAGATAAATTGTAATATGCCAATTTACTAAACATACATTTATTTTCAGCAAAGCCCAGATTCCTTTGGTTCCCACTGCAGAGCCTTTTCAGAAATACTTATGAGAATTACCATAGAAAAAATGATCCAAGTTGTT
>SJYX01002514.1:226841-261401 GCA_006410675.1 Oreotragus oreotragus
AAAAAAGAAAGATGGTAACAATAACCCTGTATGCGAGACAGCAAAAAAGACACAGATGTATGGAACAGTCTTTTAGACTCTGTGGGAGAGGGAGAGGGTGGGATGATTTGGAAGAATGGTATTGAAACATGTATAATCATATAAGAAATGAATCGCCAGTCCAGGTTCGATGCAAGATGCAGGATGCTTGGGGCTGGTGTGCTGGGATGACCCAGAGGGATGGTATGGGGAGGGAGGTGGGAAGAGGGTTCAGGATTGGGAACACGTGTATACTCGTGGCAGATTCATGTTGATGTATGGCAAAACCAATACAATATTGTAAAGTAAATAATAACGATCATAAAAATAAAATTTAAAAAATACTTTATAATATGTGAAAAAAAATTTTAAAGCAGTTATATGAACAATAAAATTAGAGTAATTTCTCTCTCTCAAAAAAAAAGATGATACCTTTCTTCTTTGAGTTGGGTAAGTATTCATGTTCTTCTTTGACAGAGATTTTGCAGCTCTTGATTCGACAGAAAAAAGATCGTCTTGAGCCAGAATACACATGACTCTTACTTGTGTGGAAATTACTGTGAACTTGCAAAGCAGCTTTCATAGTGCAAGGAGGCAAGAGAATAGGAAGAAAATGTTTTCAAATAATTTTAAAATGTATTTCCTCATGTGTTCTGGTCATCTATGGTTATTGACATCATTGCACAGCAAACCCCAAAGTGAAACACACCAAAAAATGTATTATAATCACCTGCAATTTATCTTTATATTTTTCCCCAGGGGAGCAGATAGTAAAGATAGCTTAAATGAAATAAAAATTACATGAAAAAACTTAACTAAATTAGTATCAGTGGCACAAAACATCATTATTTTATATAATGAACAATTATTAGGCAATAAGCAGTTTCAGAGAAAAGTATTTCTGGAAAAGATAGAGAATATGTATACTTCCCAAGAACAATTATACAAGGTGTTTCACATCGAGAAGACCTAACACATTTGAGAAAGAGAATAGTTATCCCTTAACAAACAACTAAATAATAAAAAAACTCCAGCAACTTTTTTATCCCAAATGACACTTTCCAATAAAGATTTTATTAGCATATGAAAGCTAGAGAAAATGAAGTAATCACATTTTCCCCAAAGCATCTTCATATATTTGCTTTGATACATGAATTCTCTATATAGCGATATTTTAAAAACTGAGGTTGATCATTATAAAGTTATTAAATAATTCTCCCCTTGATAAAACTATAATTAGCTAACTTTTCAAAAAAACTATATTGCTGTACTTTTAAGTAAGAATTATATTTCCATAAAATGATAAGAAGGCTGAAATGAATCCTTACCTTTGGCATCTATTAGCTTCTCTCTGGGTGAAATATCAGAGGAAGAAAGTTGTTCCTTTACTTTGGAAACATCTTTTGGATGTAAGAAGTCAAATAAGCTTTGTCCAATCAAACTAGCCTATTTATAAGGTAGAAGTTCATTTAAAATCAGTATCATGTTATTTCTATGTTTCCTCAAACAAACAAATGATACTGTTTCTTGGTTAAAGTGGCTTTTTCTTAAGCTTGGATACATCAACTACACTGGGTGAAGTTACCTTAGTGTTAAAAGCGGAATAAAAGTTGTAGACAAAAAAAAGTACATACACACAGACCCAAAACTGGATACACATAAATCACATACACACACCTAACAACTAACATTTTATTTAAACTTGAGGTGAAGTCGCTCAGTCGTGTCCGACTCTTTGCGACCCCGTGGACTGTAACCTAGCCTTTTCCGTCCATGGGGTTCTCCAGGCAAGAATACTGGAGTGGGTTGCCATTTCCTTCTCCAGGGGATCTTCCCGACCCAGGGATCGAACCTGGGTCTCCTGCATTGGAGGCAGACGCTTTAACCTCTGAGCCACCAGGGAAGCCCCTTAATCATTGGTAAAAGTGGTAAAGAAAAAAAGAGTGGGCTTCCTGGGTAACTCAGTTGGTAAAGAATCCACCTGCAATGTAGGAGACCCCAGTTTGATTCCTGGGTCAGGAAGATCTGCTGGAGAAGGGATAGGCTACCCACTCCAGTATTCTTGTATTTCCCTTGTAGCTCAGCTGGTAAAGAATTCACCTGCAATGAGGGAGACCTGGATTTGATCCCTGGGTTGGGAAGATCCCCGGGAAAAGGGAAAGGCTACCCACTGCAGTATTCTGGCCTGGAGAATTCCATGGACTGTATAGGCCATGGGGTCGCAATGAGTTAGACACTTTTCACTTTCACTGGTAAAAGTAAAAATATTATATTACGGAATAATATAAAAGACACAGAATACCTATGATCTCATGATGTGACTCAGAAATTTACCATACTGCCTTAAAAAAGTTACCATACTATTGGTAAACCAAACCCGACTTGGTACACCTCCTACTTGGCATTTCACTTCTCCCCACATGCAGAGCATTCCTTGGCCCATGACTTTGTTCGCATGGAAATCATCACCTGGAAATCACTACCTCTTCTCTATAAATTCAGTTCCCTGGCCAAGCTAGCCAATTGCCTTTTACTCCCTAACTTCCAAAATTCCCTCTCCAAACCTGAAATGTCTTCCTCCTTCTCTCTGCTCTAAACTGGCAGACATTCTACTTCACATGTGAAGCCCACAGTGGTCACTCTCTTCTGAATTTATTCCCCAAGTAGACATTCTTATGGAAGGCAGAACAATTGGACCAGCTGGTCCAAGTGGCCTGGAGTGCTTGGCAGTTAGATCAGTATAGTTCAGTCACTCAGTCATGTCCCACTCTTTGCGACCCCAGAGACTGCAGCACACCAGGCCTCCCTGCCCATCACCAACTCCTGGAGCTTGCTCAAACTCATGTGCATTGAGTCGGTGATGCCATCCAACCATCTCATCCTCTGTGGTCCCCTTCTCCTCCTGCCTTCAGTCTTTCCCAGCATCAGGTCTTTTCCAATGAGTCCGTTCTTCCCATCAGGTGGCCAAAGTATTGGAGTTTCAGCTTCCACATCAGTCTTCCCAATGAACATTCAGGACTGATTTCCTTTAGGATGGAATGGTTGGATCTCCTTGCAATCAAGAGTCTTCTCCAACATCACAGCTCAAAAACATCAATTATTCAGTGCTCAGCTTTCTTTATAGTCCAACTCTCACATCCATACATGACTACTGGAAAAACAACAGACTGATGTATAAATCAGATTGCTAGTTTTTTTCCTTTTTTTAAGGCAGTTAGATAGTGCTACTTAAAAAAAAAAAAAAGCTAGCAATCTGATTTATACTTCAGTCTATTGTGTGATTGGCTAATACATAAGTCTATGCCCAGAACTCTGCTTCAGAGCAAATTAGTTTTTTTTTTAATTGACGTATAGTTGATTTACAATGTTGTATCCATCTCTGCGATACAAACAGATCAGATTTCTGAAGCTGAAATGCTGAGGCCAAGACCCTGTACCACACGGATCCCAAAGTCCTCCTGAGCAGTCAGTGAGTCTCATGGTCTCTGAAATGCAAAGTCAGTGTCCAGTGGGACTAGACTCTATGTCACTAATTTGGAACTTAAGAGCTATCTTCAACTGTCAAGTATCTTGGTGTGTACCTATGTGAGTGATGTTCTCTATTTCTAATTAGAAAATATAATAATCAAATCAGCCGCATGATTCCTTCAGTCTTCACTCCTTTTGTATGTAGGCTCATACTATCTATTTCTTTTATTTAATTCATTATCTATGAATGCCTTCCATCTCTCCATATTTTCAAGTTTTGGGGAGAATATAGGTTGAGATTGATGCGGGTTATTTATGATCAAAGCTGTTATCTTTACATATATTACATATTATAATATATACATATTATATTATATTATTGTATTTCTGTTTTAAAGGAGACCACAAGTACTAGCTTATTCTCTCTGTTGGTTTCAATCTTATAGTTTTTGAGTAACTAGTTTAAATTAAATGGTGTTCAAAAATGAGGAGACAAATCAATCACAGTGCTGTTAAATAAAGGATGTATTTCAGAATTTGTTGCCAGAGCCTACAGCCAAAGCTGTTTTGCAATGCACACAGCTTGATAAATATTAATGCTCCCTCTTGGAGGAAACAGGCAAGGGTGACTAATATTTTTCCAACACTCAAATATGATATCTTACTTAATGTGTTTATATCCTGAAAAACAGGTATAATCATGATTTCCATTTTTTACATAGGAAGAAGCTGAGGTTCAAGAAAATGAAATAACTTGCTAAAGGAAGTAAACACTCCTGTCAGTAACAAAAATTCATACTTTTTCCACATATCTTCCCATCTCCCTTGAAATTCTAACTCAGCAGAACCCAATTCCACAGCCCAGGGGGAAGAAAGAGTTCAGAAGCTTCAATATATGTGTTATTTTTTTAAAATAAACATAGTAAGAAATATGCTCAGTTTTGGATACCTGATCATAATTAAGTATTTTGGAGACCGATTTAGAAACGAAGAGAATTTTTCCTCTTTCACATCCAACCACAAATAGGAAGCCTTCTGCAGTCTAGGATTTAAAAATATAATACAAGGTGAATATTATAAAAGGTCTTGAGGGAAATGTGGTTCATTGATTTATGTAGGAATAGACATTAGATTTATTTTGCTCTTCTTGATGTATTAATCTACCCACAGTTTAAATTCTGACGAGCATTGTAAACAATTCAAAACCAAGTTAATTTGATTGTTAATGGGTAGAGTTTCCTTTGAAGGTGATGATAATGTTCTAAAATTGCATTGTAGGAGTTTCCTGGTGGTCCAGTGGCTAAGAGTCCATGCTTCCAATGCAGAGGGCCCAGGTTCGATCCCTAGACTGGGAACCAGATCCCACATGCCACAAGTAAGACTTTTCATGCCTCAACTAAAGATTACATGTACCATAGCTAAGACCCAGTACAGCCAAATAAATATTTTAAACTTTTCTTTAAAAATGATAAAAGAGTTGCATTGTGATTATGATTGCATAACTGTGAATATACTAAAAACCATATGGTATGTGAATTATCTCAAAAAAAGGAGTTAAACAAATAATAAAAGATCTTCTGTCTCTCTCATACATATACATTCAGATTTTGAGAAAATTACTGTAGCAATAAAACTAAAGAGAGGTCGTAAGAGCTAGTAAAGTTAATTTTAAGAAATTTCTCATTATATAAAAAGATTGATAACATCAAATTGAACTCCAGTCGAAATTAATGTTTTTCATCTGGAAAGTTNATACATATACATTCAGATTTTGAGAAAATTACTGTAGCAATATAACTAAAGAGAGGTCGTAAGAGCTAGTAAAGTTAATTTTAAGAAATTTCTCATTATATAAAAAGATTGATAACATCAAATTGAACTCCAGTCGAAATTAATGTTTTTCATCTGGAAAGTTCAGGCATGCAATATTAAATTGAAATATTTCATAATATAAAAATTACCTGTGTCAAGTTCTATACTCATATAGAAACTGTACACATATCAAAACACATCCATAACAGTTGCCTGTGGATGTGTTGAGATGGAAGGACTGTGCAGACTGGGATAAAGGAAGCATCAGGAATACCATATTTGAATTCAGATAAAAAAGGGGCTCTTAAAAAAATTCAAGGACAATGTATATAAAATCTTTCTGTTTAGTCATACTAAGGCATAAAGCCTAGTAGTAACAGCACAAGATCAAGAAACATACTGCCTCCTGGGGGCAGAATAAGCCAATGACATGGTCATATCTTCCACATCAAATAAACCTCTAGACCAGTGAATCTGATGCATTTGAAATGATGACGACACAAATGGCAAAGCATTGACTAACAATTCATTCAGTAAGCAGTGGCTGGCTCTGCAGAGGACAGGATCCTGAAGGAATTGAGTACAAGATAGATGGCTTTGAAGGAGGGGGTAATAGAGGGGCACAGAGTTTACAGTGTGGGAGGGGGGCATGTCAAGAAGCATAAGGAACTTAGCGTTAAAGACTAGCTATGCTCTCTGCTTTGCAATATGCCCATCCTCTGCCTCTACATTCATTAGCTCAAACTAATAAGACATGGGCTTCCCTGGTGCCTCAGATGGTAAGCAATCTGCCTGCAGTGGGGGAGATCTGGGCTCCATCCCTACATTGGGAAGATCCCCTGGAGGAGGGAATGGCAACCCACTCCAGTATTCTTGCCTGGAGAACACCCTGGACAGAGGAGCCTAGCGGGCTATGGTCCAGGAGGTTGCAAAGAGTCGGGCACAATGGACACAGTTGCTTGTTTAACTTAAATTTTTATCTTAAAGGAAATTTGACATAATATATATTCGTGTACGTTTACAACAGGAAGTGAATTGAAGAAAATCTTCCTCTTATTCAGGCAAAAATGAAAGGACAATACAACTTAAACAAGCATATCTCTTTACTTACCTTAAGAATTAAGTGTCTGAGCTCATTATCGTGAATGAATGAAGGTCTGTAATTATTTCCTGGGTAAGAACTTGTCATACCTAAAAATAAAGAAGTCATATAGTTAACTGAAAATCAAGTAGAGATGGAAATATAGTAAATGCTCAGTGAATATTAGCAATTGTGGGGCTGCTATTGGTGATGACAAGGATGATGATATTTTCTTTTCTAGCATACTCTAAGATCTCTTCTATAATCTCTTTCTTTCTTATTATGAAATGATTGCAATTTCCTGCTTTCAGATAAGTTCTTAGAGCTACTTATTCCTTTATACACAAATGTACGGACAGTAAAAGCTGTATATTGAAAAGAGATAAAAATGCAATATATTATCTATAACATTATAATAACACAAAACAATATTCAAGACTCTGGTTATTTTATAATCTCTTAGCTTCCTAAAACTGATCATATGGTGATCCAGTGGTTACGGAAATCTGCTTTGCAATGCAGGAGATGTGGGTTCAATTCCTGGTTGAGGAACTGAGATCCCATATGCCTTGGAGCAACTAAGCCCACTTATGTGCTGCAACTACTGAAGCCTGAATGCTCTGGGGTCTGTGTGCCACAGCTAGAGCGTCCAAGCACAATACAGAAAGAGTGCACAAAGATCCCGCATGCTACAACTAAGACCAGAGGTAGTCAAATAAATAATAGAAAATACTCCTTTCAAAAAAAACCAAAACACCTGATCATATGAATTATTGTGAAGAGGGAGAGTATTGACTTCTAAGCAAATTTTACGGATTCATAGGATTTTCTATATGAACCTTTAAAGACCATATGGAGACTTCTGACAGTATACAAAATATATAAAGTATAAATGAAATCATTCATTTTAAGCCCGTTCACAGAGTTCATCGTGTTGAAAGCAAAGTCTCTAAAGCAACCAGAAGAGCTTGGAAAAGGGTAAGGAATAACCAGATCAGTTCAGTTAAGCTCAGCTGCTCAGTCGTGTCTGACTCTTTGCCACCCCAGAGACTGCAGCACACCAGGCTTCCCTGTCCATCACCAACTCCCAGAGCTTGCTCAGACTCATGTCCATCGAGTCGCTGATGCCATCCAACCATCTCATCCTATGTCATCCCCCTCTCTTCCCACCTTCACTCTTTCCCAGCATCAGGGTCTTTTCTAATGAGTCAGTTCTTCACATCAGGTGGCCAAAGTACTGGAGTTTCAGCTTTAGCATCATTCCTTCCAAAGAACACCCAGGCTGATCTCCTCTAGAATGGATTGGTTTGATCCTTATAGTCCAGGGGACTCTCAAGAGTCTTCTCCAACACCACAGTTCAAAAACATCCATTCTATGGCACTCAACTTTCTTTATACTCTTTTATAATTTTCTTATAATCTTTCTTTATAATCTTTTTTTCTAGTAGCTGGAAAAACCATAGCCTTGACTACACAGACCTTTGTCGGCCAAGTAATGTCTCTGCTTTTTAAAATGCTGTCTAGGTTTGTCATAGAGCAAGGAGCAAGCATCTTTTAATTTTATGGCTGCAGTCACCATCTGCAGTGATTTTGGAGCCCCCCCCAAAATAAAGTCTCATGGTTTCCATTGTTTCCCCACCTATTTGCCATGAAGTGATGGAACTGGATGCCATGATCTTAGTTTGTTGAATGTTGAGCTTTAAGCCAGTTTTTTCACTCTCCTCTTTCACTTTCATCAAGAGGCTCTTCAGCTCCTCTTTGTTTTCTGCCATAAGGGTGGTGTCATCTGTGTATCTGAGGTTATTGATATTTCTCCCAGCAATCTGATTCCAGCTTGTGCTGCATCCAGCGCGATGATCAGGTCAAAGCTAGGGAAAAGTTTGACCTGAGAGAAGTAAGGGAGCTAAAAGTAACACATTTGTCTTGAGGACATCCACCAAGCCTTACCGGGAAAGCCCTCCATGGCCACAAGGGGGCGCAGAGGACTGTTCACCCAGCCCAGGTGTGCTGCCCCCAGGAAGGGTGATTCAAAAGTAAATCTAATTTCCCTTCCTTACACTTCCCAATTCCCTAAACAGCAACCCCTCCTAGGGACTCCAGAGAAAGATGTTTTTGCCAAAAAAAAAAAAAGATGGGGTAACACTCTGATATAGGTTAACCATTAACTGGATTAATTTACAGCCAAAACTCACCAATTACCTGGGGCTTCCCTAGTAGCTCAGATGGTAAAGAAAGTGCCTGTAATGCAGGAAAAGCAGGTTTGAGCCCTGGGTTGGCAAGATTCCCTTGGAGAAGGAAATAGCAACCCACTCCAATATTCTTGCCTGGGAAATCCCATGAACTGAGGAGCCTGGCAGGCTATAGTCCATGAGATTGCAAAGAGTTGGACACGACTTAGCATCTAAATCACCACCACCAATTACCTAAATGGTGGGGAAAGAACAAAACCGGAAAATAAAACATCCTCATAGAATGATTTGGTAAAGTCTTCTCAGACTGGCAGCATCCTTACAAGGCCTGACATAAGCAAAAGAAAGCTCTTTTGGAATCTACCTTCTAGGAAGCCCTCAAGGAATCTCCCCACATGACTTCTTGTTATTATTATTGTTATTAGTCCCCAGGAGACTTGTAGGAGGGAGTTGAGAAAAGGCTAAAGATGCAGACCCGAGTGCCCGGCTGGCACAGGAATAAATCAGTGTGAGCGAGGCAGTGACACCTGCAGGCTGGCTTGAAGCAAGGTTGGCAGAATTGTGCTGAGGTAACCTGGTCAGTGTCAGTCAGCCAGAGTGGGTGAGCCCTGGCTAAATAGATGAGTGAGTGCGGGGAGCCGCCCTCAAAAGAAGTGAGGGGTCTTACTTGTAAGACATGGCCCTGGGAAGAGTCTGCAGGAATGCCTGCTTATCTCAAGACTCACACTCCCTGTCCCGCCACCCCTTAGAAGTTAATATTTTACTCACACATCTGGCTCCTTGGCGTGGGCAAGCGAAAATAGTTCTGTTTATCTATACCCTGACGGCCTTGAGGAAAAATAAAACACTTAGCTCTGGGAACCTGGGAACAGGAGCCTTTCTTAAACTTTGTCTTATCTTTTGAAGGTTACTGATTAGAGAATAGCCCTGTTTTCCTGCCTTACTGAATATAAACTGCACAAAAAATAAAGTCGTGGTCAGCCAATTTCAGGCCGCTGCTGGAGTTGCTGACCCTCTTGACCCCATCTTTTGTCTTTATCTTTTGTGTGTGTGTGTGTAGTTCTTTTCTAAGCCACTTGCAGGATTCTCCTCGCAGGACCTGTTCGATTTGCCGGCTGGTACCGGCAAGTGAGGACATGAGGACATGCCAGTGAGGAAAAGAGGGCAGTCAGTGTAGAGCTGAAGTTAGGGTGAAGTGAGCTGGTCCCATCACTTCATGGGAAATAGATGGGGAAACAGTAGAAACAGTGTCAGACTTTATTTTTGGGGGGCTCCAAAATCACTGCAGATGATGATTGCAGCCATGAAATTAAAAGACACTTACTCCTTGGAAGAAAAGTTATGACCAACCTAGAAAGTATATTCAAAAGCAGAGACATTACTTTGCCGAATAAGGTCTGTCTAGTCAAGGCTATGGTTTTTCCTGTGGTCATGTATGGATATGAGAGTTGGACTGTGAAGAAAGCTGAGCGCCGAAGAATTGATGCTTTTGAACTGTGGTGTTGGAGAAGACTCTTGAGAGTCCCTTGGACTGAAGGGAGACCCAACAAGTCCAATCTGAGGGAGATCAGCCCTGGGATTTCTTTGGAAGGAATGATGCTAAAGCTGAAACTCCAGTACTTTGGCCACCTCATGAAAAGTGTTGACTCATTGGAAAAGACNTGATGCTGAAGCTGAAACTCCAATACTTTGGCCACCTGATGCGAAGAACTGACTCATTTGAAAAGACCTGGATACTGAGAAAGATTGAAGTCACGAGGAAAAAGGGATGATAGAGGATGAGATGGTTGGATGGCATCACTGACTAAATGGACATGAGTTTGAGTACACTTAGGGAGTTGGTGATGGACAGGGAAGCCTGGAATGCTGAAGTCTATTGGGTGGCAAAGAGTCAGACATGACTGGACGAATGAACTGAACAGAACTGAGATGTTTTCTGGGGTCAGGGGGTGTTCTGAATAATCTGATCCCAGTATGATATGAGATTAACCACAGAAGGAATGTTTCCCTCTTATGGAAAGGAAAATGTAAGAAAACTTGACTCGTAAAGAGCATGGCTTAAAAGAGGACACTATAAACAGAAAAAGAGCAGCTACATATATAATTTAACATGTTTTGCATGATTAGCTTTCTTCAGTAGTAAAACCAAAAATTTTCATTTCTATCTTAGTCTGTCCAGGCTGCTATAACTAAATCCCACAGACAGAGTGACTTATAAGCAAGTGAAATTTCTCATCAATCTGGAGGCTGGAAGTCTGAAATCAGGGTGCCACAGCGGTCAGGTGAGGGCCCTCTTCATGGAGGCTGGGCTAGGGAGCCCTGTTTGCCCTCTTTCATAAAGTTACTAATCTTAATCACCTCCTAAAGGCACCACTTTCAAATATCATTACCTTGAGGATTTGGTTTCCAACAAGTGAATTCTGGCGGGGAAGCAAGCATATTCAGACCATAGCAATCCCCTTTCAGTGGCAGTAATAACAATTGTCACAGTGATTGTGCTGTGTGTCAGGGTCTGTTCGAATATTACCACACTTAATCATCATTATTATCACCCTAGTATATATTAGATGTTGTTGTTTAGTTGCTCAGTCATGTCCAACTCTTTTGTGACCCCATGGACTGTAGCCCACCAGGTTCCTCTGTCCATGGGATTTCCCAGGCCAGAGTACTGGAGTATGTTGCCATTTCCTTCTCCAGGGGATCTTCTTGACCTAAGGATCGAATCTACATTTCCTGCATTGGTAGGCAAATTCTTTACCACTGAGCCACCTGGGAAGCCACTTTATATTAATATTAGTTACCTGTATACAAATTAATCCCCAAGTGGATAGCTTAAAGCAGTAACCATTATTACCTCAGTTTCTATGGGTTAGGAAGTCAGACACAGATTATCTGGGTACCTCAGGAATCTTGGCAGGCCTCAGGTCTTCACCAGCTATCACCTAGAGACATCAGTTCTTGGGCTATATGTGCCTTTTGATACAACTTCTTACAACACAGCAACTTGTTCCCCGTAGAGATATTACTGAATAAACTCCCAAGAGAGAATCTTCAACCTTGGACATAACCTTGAGAATGACATTCTATTACTTTTCCCATATTCTATTCATTCAACCCAGTCGACATTCAAGGGGAGAGAATTGTACAGGTATGCAAATACTGGGAGGTGGGGATCACTGGGGCTATCTTAAATCCTTCCTGACAGAGAGTTTATATTAACAATTGAGGAAACAAAAGCTTAGTGGAGATAAACAGCCTGCCCAAGATATTTGGCTCTTTCATGATGAAACAGAGATTCATTTCTAGGCTGCTAGAGACCAGAGATCNACTGGAGTGGGTTGCCATTTCCTCCTCCAGTGGACCATGTTTCATCACAGTTCTTCTCATCAGTTGGGAAAAAGGAATGGTGATGTTGGGAGCTAGGAAATAGAGAGGAAGGTGAGATAGCCAGTTTTTGAATAAGGTACTTTTCTTGAAGGGAGATGTGTATAAGAGACAGGAGTCGGACACGACTGAGCGATTGAACTGAAATGAACTGAGCTGACAATGTATGGTGTGCAATTCTGTACTTCTGCCATTGGGCAGTGACAAATTTGATTCTCAGATTCTAGTGGCAAAAACAAATGCGGAACATGATGACTTAGTTTTACTAAGTTCTTCATTGTCATTTATTGTCATTTTATTTGTGTTCTTCATCATCATTGAAAATGACAATATGACAATAATAATGACAATGATCATTATAATGATAAGGATAATAAGGATCAATATGACAATAACAACTCTTCTTCCTCACCTCGGACCACCATGTCCACCATTAAGGAACACTGTGCTTAAGGACCTCCCTGAGGACCTGCCTCAGGGAAAGGAAAAGCTACCCACTCCAGTATTCTTGCCTGGAGAATTCCATGGACAGAGGAGCCTGGTAGGCTACAGTCCATGGGGTTGCAAAGAGTCCAACATGACTGAGAGACTAACATACACACATATGGAAATGTAAAACTGTTGGGACATACCAGCCTATGAGTGTTTTCCCCTTAATTAATTGTGCTATATTTTACAATGGATAGGCAAGGGGAATACTTGCCCTTTCCCCAGATAATTTGAGATGCACTGCTGTAGAATGTAGAGAAAAAAGTCATTTCATGTCCTCTGTCTTCAGAGTAATTATCTGTGGACCATGCACATGCAACCCTCTCATGGTATCTAGGCATTGGGGATGGAATTGGGGTATGCTCTGGCCAGAGCACTGGAATGCAGCCCCAGCTGCTCTGTCATCTCATCCATGGGTAGCACTAAGGATCTGGTCAGGATGTCTGATGAGGATAAGACCATCTCACTTCAGTTTACAAGGACCAATAATGAAGTCTATATATGCTCTGTTTCAAAGAACCCCATCTGGATTTAGACAGTGTCTCCTCCTTACTGAGCTTGCCCTGCAGCGCACCCCATGCATGCTTCCATGTATCATTTATCACACTAGGTGTTAATAATCTCTCCCTGGGTCTCTCTTCCTCATCCACCACGCATGCCCCCGCCCCCAGCACAGAGATCTTGCCTCCCTCATTTGCCTAACCCCAGCACAGAACAAGAACTCAACTGATGCTCAGTGCATGCTTGATGAATTAGGTTGCTGATTCATAGCTTTTCCCTTAGGTCCTCCTCCCTCAGAACGCTGTGAATGTGAAAACTGTTGCAATCAAATGACCTCAGTAGAACCTGCTAATGTTCACTGCTAACAGATTTAAGAGAAATACTGCACGCAACTTACGCAAGGCCTAGTTGTGAATAAAAGAGAATCTTCTTTCTCAATGGGCTGTTATGAACAAAAGACCCCCAATCGTGCTCCCAGAAGGAAGCCTGCCAGGCAGTCCCCCAGCCCCAGGCCTGCTGTGCATACGGTACTGAAGGGATCAAGAGCTGTACTTGCTTTCCCCACAGCCCGCTCTCCAGATCTGCTCGTGCTCGGCTGGAGTGCACCAGCCAGTTTTCTCCCATCTGCAGAGATCTAAGGAAGGTGCTTTAAAGCACAGCTCGCACAAACTACTATTAAATAGCCCTATAATGTCTGTCTCTAGTTTTACTTCCTAATTTGTAGATATCCCTTCCTCTACCAAGCTGAGTAGATCTGTCAGGATTTTTTGGTTCATTATGAAGTAAGATCCTCTTGGTCTGGGCTCCAGTTTGCATGTGGAATCCAGGTAACACCACTCTCCTCTAAGCCACTTTAAGTCAGCTTGGCAAAATCTGTGTTCTGGCCACAGAACTTCCTTCTCCCTGAAACAGACTGTCTTCCTGGCATGTAGTTCAGGACAGAGATCTAAATAAGACTGTTGGCCTTCCTTTGCTTATTCCTTTTTAATACTTTTGGAGCAAGATTTCACTATAATATTTTCAGTTCAGTTCAGTTCAGTTCAGTCACTCAGTCGTGTCCGACTCTTTGCGACCCCATGAATCGCCGCACGCCAGGCCTCCCTGTCCATCACCAACTCCCGGATTTCACTCAAACTCGCATCCATCGAGTCAGTGATGCCATCCAGCCATCTCATCCTCGGTCGTCCCCTTCTTCTCCTGCCCTCAATCCCTCCCAGCATCAAAGTCTTTTCCAATGAGTCAACTCTTCGCATGAGGTGGCCAAAGTACAGGAGTTTCAGCTTTAGCATCAGTCCTTCCAAAGAAATCCCAGGGTTGATCTCCTTCAGACTGGACCGGCTGGATCTCCTTGCAGTCCAAGGGACTCTCAAGAGTCTTCTCCAACACCACAGTTCAAAAGCATCAATTCTTATAATCTTTTAGATCTTTACAAATCTGAACCTTCAGACTCTCCTCTATAGTTTGCAGAAAACTCACCAGCCAGGTCTTCAGACTGTATCAAAATGAATTTACATCACCAACATTCTTGTATCTAAAACCCCAGTCTATTTCCAGCATTCTGTCCCTCAAGTTGGACCTGGTTTGTTCCCAAACCAGATGTGATTTTAACTACACACGTACACAGAATGTTTATTACACTTTGATTTAAAATTCAAGTTCAGGGCTTCCCTGGCTCAGTGGTAATCCGCCTGCCAATGCAGGAGATGTGGGTTCGATCCCTGATCCGGGAAGATCCCCCTGCCACAGGACTGTCAAGCCCATGCACCACAACTGTTGAGCCTGTGCTCTGGAGCCTGGGAGCCACAGCTATGGGCCCACGTGCCGCAACTACTGAAAGCCTCGTGCCCTGCAACAAAAGAAGCACCTCAGTGAGAAACCTACTCACCACAACTAGAGCAAAGCCCGCACAGCAACAAAGACCCAGCATGGCCGAAAGTACACAAATAAATCAATACAATTATTTTTTTCAGTTCAAAGTCAGAAATGATCAAGCATACCCCAATCCTCATCAGCTGAGGACCTCCTTCACCCAATATGTAAGACTAGCTTAGTTTATGTGAGACTATACTAGTAAGCGGACACGCTAATAGTAAGGTGTGGTGCAGTTTCGGGCACTACTGACAAGTCTGAATGAAGGTTTAAGAGAAATTGATGAATTTAAAGAGTTTTTCTTTTCTAATAATGGAAATCTGACAATAACTTAAAATTATCATAACTAAATATTTCAGAACTTCTAAAATAGGTATGCATGACCGGTATCATCACCTTAATATTACACCCGGGAAGACAAGTAGAAATGTAAAGACTTTTCAAGTTTACAGAGTAAACCTAAGATGAACAGTTCAGTGAAACCAACTTTTCCGACATCCAAGTGAGGACTTTCTCCACCTATGGAATATGGACGAGCATCAGAATGAATACTCACGAAGCTGAAGACGCATTTGCATAAAATCTCAGTAGCCAAAACCAACAAACCAGGGACCTCAATTACAGGGGAGACTTTACAAACCCGGGTGGGGAGGCCATCTTCCAACTCACCTTTTAAAGATCTCAAGTGTTGAACAGCCATTCTTAAAACTGTCAGTTTGTCCAGTTTCCGGGCCATGGGACTGCACTGAGGGATCATTGTAGACAGTCTTCCAATCAGGTTGTTCATTTTATCTCTCCTCCGCTTCTCAGTTTGGCTATGAGCTTCTCTAAGAAGGAGAAAGCGCCGCGGTTATATGTAACATTCAGCAGACACTCAAGGACCCCAGAGGCACTAGCAGGAGCACGGGTGGGGCTGGCAAGCCCCTGCTCTTCATCCTCCCGACTTCGACCCTGCAGATGGCATTCAGGGATGAGGCAGAACGGGCTGGGACAGGAGTGGCACTGTTCACACTGTTTTTACCAGCCTCCACCTCCTGCCTCCACCCCCACTGCACTACCCTTGCTCCTTCCCTTCTGATCTTAGTCCCTGAAATCTGCAAGAAATAAAATTTCCCACCCTAGTATTCTTGCCTGGAGAATCCCATGGACAGAGGAGCCTGGCTAGCTATGGCCCATAGGGTCACATGACTGAAGTCGGACATAGGATCGAACATGACTGAAGTGACTTAGCACATGAGCGCTCAGGTGGATTCTTTTTTTCCCGCTTCCCTCGTAGAGGAAGAGATGTGCGTGTGTGCACAGTCACGCCTAACTCTTTGTGACCCCATGGGCTCACTCTGTCCATGGGATTTCCCAGGCAAGAATACTGGAGTGGACTGTCATGCCTTCTGCAGCGATCTTCCCCACCAGGGGATCCAACCCAAGTCTCCTGCATCTCCTGCATTGGCAGGCAAACTCTTTACCACTGCACCACCCAGGAAGCCCCTGAGGAAGAGACGGGTTGCCTTCTATTCAAAGCTAATTTCTCTGGTCTTCGCTTGAACAGTTACCAGCATCTTGAGCTCATTCTCTTTCACAGCTCCTTCTATGGGTCAATAAATGGGCTCAAATCTCTTCCCTTTAGGGGGAAAAAAAAAACAAAAACATTTTGCCTAAATCTAGAGATTTTTTCCCCCTTCCCTCTTCCCTCCTTGGCCAGCTTCCTGAAGCCGTTGTCTCACTCAACCTTCCATCTCCCAGGCGTCTCTCCATCTATTAAAGCAACCTCCCACAGCCCCCATTCCACTAAAACTACTCCAGCAGAAGTCATCCTCATCTTATGCAACCCCAGCTGCTCCCTGCTTCGCGCTGGACACCGGTGGCCTTTTTCATCCTTCGTTGGCTTCTGCTCCCCCATCCTCCGGCCTCAGCTCTTCCTCTATCCTTCAGTACCGGTACCCTGAGATCCCTTACTTGGCACTACTCTTTCTTCACCCTATAGCTTCACCCTGAGAGATCGCATTCTCTCAGAAGGCTTTACAGCAACTCCTAAGCTACTTAACAATTTAATCCCTATCTCATTCATACCTCATCCAATTCCAGACCTTCAGAACTAGAAGGATGCACATCAGTGATTCAAAGCACCCTAAAACTCTACAAATCCCAAACTGAATGCATTCTTTGCAACTGGCCTCATTTTAATTCTTCCTCTGCCAGCCCTGATTACTCCTTTTCCTTTTATAGGGCTTATCTTGATTGGTGACACCACTGGGCTCATGCTCGACCCTTTATTCTTCTTTACCTGGAAGAACCAAATAATCACAAACTCCTATAAATTCTTGTTGTAAAATTATTTCTTAAAGGTGTCTTTAGCTTCTCTCCATCCACCTGTTATTGTCTTAGTGTTAGTCACTCAGTTGTGTCCAACTCTTTGCGACCCCGTGGACTGTAGCCTGCCAGGCTCCTCTGTTCGTGGAATTCTCCAGGCAAGAATACTGAAATGGGTAGCCATTTCCTTATCCAGGGAATCTTCCTGACCCAGGGATCAAACCCATGTCTTCTGCACTGGCAGATGGATTCTTTACAACTGTGCCACCTGGGAAGCTCCATGATACTCATTGCACAACCCCTAAAAAGCCTTTGAAATTGATATTATTGCTTCTTCAAGTATCTTTCTTATCTACTCTATTCTACCCATGACTTCCAGAATTGTTGTTTTAAAATAAAATCATCTAATCCCATGGCATAAGGGATGCTAGCATGCATTTTCATTGTCAAAGAGGAAAGTCCAGACTCTCTAATGACATCCCAGTGTTCTCATGACCTGGCTCATGCTTTCATCTCTGGTTTCACCTCTCCGTTCCTTCCCCCTACAGGTCTGGATGTTGTAGAGCAGCAGTGCCAAATAACTTGCTTTCCTCCAACACATGAAGCCAGCTCACATGTCCTCTATGTCTTGCACTCTCCTAGAATTAGCGTGTCCTGCCTCCCTATATTCCTGGAAAAAAAATCCTAATCCCTCTTCAAAACCCAGATGACTTATTCTTCTGGGAAGCTCTCTTTAACATCCGTCTCAAACCACTACCATATTTCATCAAATCTAAGACACCATCAGCTGTAAGATGCACCATTATCTAGTGATCACAAAGACAGAAAAATGCTCTCAATTAATAGGAAGATAACACTGATGATAAGACATGTTTCACAGGTGATAAGATGTGAGGGGTGGGTGTATATCTTTGATTTCAAGAATTAGGTATTCTACTTTTGACATTTTACTGTGAGTATTTACCTGTTTTTCCTACAACACACAGATCATGGCAACTCCAGAATTTCTATATAAGAAAAGTTTGGGGGAAGTCAGTCTAATGGGAAAGGGGAAAAATAGGAGATTTGTCCTGATCTATTTTTAGAGACTTTAGATGAAGGAGTGGGAGGAAGGGGAAAGCACTGATGGAGCTAACAACCCCCTCCTGCCCCGCCCCTGAAAAAACCATTCACCTTTAGCCAATGCCTGGAATAAAGTACATGCTTTGGGATGAACTGGATGGCATTCAAATTAAAGTGAAAGTGAAGTTGCTCACTCATGTCCGACTCTGCAACCCCATGGACCATATTCTATCAGGCTTCTCTGTCCATGGGATTTTCCAGGCAAAAGTACTGAAGTGGGTTGCCATTTTCTTCTCCTTGGGATCTTCCAACCCAGGGATTGAACCCAGGTCTCCCACATTGCAGGCAGATGCTTTACCCTCTGAGCCACCAGGGAAGCTGCATTCAAATTAAATGTAGATGACTAGGAGCAAGCAAATTGCCTCAGACTGTGCTCCCCAAAGTCTGAAACTTTGGAAAGGGTCTTGGGAGCCATGTGGAGGAAAGCAGAAATGAAGGGACTCCTGGAGTGGGGGTGGGGGTATGATGGAGCTGCTGTAAGAATTCATTAAGCAAAGGGTTCTGCAGCTTCAAAAATAAAGTTGGCTCATGCATGGATTCATTCATCCATACATAAGTAGATGTACCTAGCATACATGAATGCATATGTGAATGGATAACTACTACTTTGAATGCCATCCTGTTCATTCCAAAGCATGTACTTTGTTCCAGGCATTAGCCAAAGAATGGTCTGTTTTGGGGGGTGGGGGGTGTTGTTATCTCCATCAATGCTTCCTTTCACTCCTTCATCTAAAGTCTCTAAAAATAGATCAGGACAAATCTCCTATTTTTCCCCTTTCCCCAAACTTGTCTTATATAGAAACTCTGGAGTTGCCATGATCTCTGTGTTGTAGCAGAAACAGACAAATGTTCACAGTAAAGTGTCAAAAGTAGACTAACCTAATTCTTGAAATCAAAGATATACACCCGCCCCAACATTTCATCATCTGAGAAACATATAGGGCTCTCCTGATCACTCAGTTGGTAAAGAATCCGCCTACAGTGCAGGAGACTCCGGTTCCATTCCTGGGTTGGGAAGATCCACTGGAGAAGGGAAAGGCTACCCACTCCAGCATTCCTGCCTGGAAACCCCCATGGATGGAGGTGCCTGGCAGGCTACAGTCCATGGGTTCGCAAGGAGTCGGACACGACTGAATAGCGTCCACTTTCACTCCTACTATGGTCTGCTGCTGTTGTTTAGTCGCTAACGTGTGTCCAACTCTTTGCAACCCCATAGCCTATAGCATGGTTTCCCCTCATAGCTCAGTTGGTCAAGAATCTGCCTGCAATGCAGGAGATTCCTGGGTCAGGAAGATCTCCTAGAGAAGGAAATGGCAACCCACTCCAGTATTCTTGCTTGGAGAATCCATGGACAGAGGAGTCTGGCAGGCTACAGTCCTTGGGGTCGCAAGAGTTGGACTTAGAGGCTTAAGTGAGAGAGTGAGAGACTACAGCCCATCAGGCTCCTCTGTCCTCCACTATCTCCCAGAGTTTGTTCAAATTCATGTCCATTGAGTCAGTGATGCTATCTAATCATCTCACCCTCTGTCACCCCCATCTTCTCCTGCCTTCAGTCTTTCCCAGCATCAGGGTTTTTTGTTTGGTTTTTTTTCCAGTGAATCAGCTCTTTCCATCAAGTGGCCAAAGTATTGGAGCTTCAGCTTCAGCATCAGTCCTTCCAATGAATAATCAGGGTGGATTTCCTTTAGGATTGACTGGTTTGATCTCCTTAGAGCCCAAGGGACTCTCAAGTTAGGTCCTTATTGTTTCTGTCCTTTATCATGCCCATCCTTGCATGAAATGTTCCCTTGATAGCTCCAGTTTTCTTAAAGATATCTCTAGTCTTTCCCATTCTGTTATTTTCCTCTTATTTCTTTGCATTGTTCATTTAAGAAGGTCGTTTTGTCTCTCCTGGCTATTGTCTGGAACTCTGCATTCAGTTGAGTATACCTTTCCTTTTCTCCTTTCACTTCTCTTCTCTCCTGTTGGGGCACAGACTTGGATTACTGCGATGGTGAATGGTTTGCTTGGAAATGAACTGAGATCATTCTGTCGTTTCTGAGATTGCATCCAAATATTGCATTTCAGACACTTTTGTTGACAGTGAGGGGCACTCCATTTCTTCTAAATGATTCTTCCCCATAGTAGTATAGATAAGGGTCATCTGAATTAAATCCACCCATTCTCATCCTTTTTAGTTGACTGATTCCTAAGATCTTCAATCAATCTTGCTATCTCCTGCTTGACCATGTCCAGTTTACCTTGATTCATGGACCTAACATTCCAGATTCCTATGCAATATTGTAATTTATAGGATCAGACTTTACTTTTATCACCAGACACATCCACAACTGAGCATCGTTTCCACTTGGCCCAACTGCTTTATTCTTTGTGGAACAATTAGTAATTGCCCTCTGCTCTTCCCCAGTAGCATACTGGACACCTCCCAACCTGGGGGGCTCATCTTCTGGTGTCATATATTTTTGCCTTTCCATACTGTTCATGGGGTTCTCCAGGCAAGAATACTGGAGTGGGTTGCCATTTCCTCCTCCAGTGGACCATGTTTCATCACAGTTCTTCTCATCAGTTGGGAAAAAGGAATGGTGATGTTGGGAGCTAGGAAATAGAGAGGAAGGTGAGATAGCCAGTTTTTGAATAAGGTACTTTTCTTGAAGGGGGTGCACTTGAAAAGATTTCTTGGAGAATTTTATTAAAGAAAGGTATATCTACCCAGAGGACAGTTTTCTGCTTAATAATTTATCAGGGCTCTGGCTGTTAATCCTGTGAACAGCCACTGTCACTTTGAACCATGTCAGTATTTCATTAAGTCTTATTTAAAAAAAAAGAATAAATGGAGAAAAAGCAAAATTGAGACCTGGCCATGAGGCCAGAGGTAGAAAAATATTTGTTGAGGTTAAAAGAATATGATGAAACAATTGACAGAATTTATGACAATGGATTCCTAATAATCAGAAGCTCCTCGTAAGTAATTCTGATTTGCTTATTGGATGAATTAGGTTTTCTCTATACTTCAAGGAAATAATAGTTGTTTTTAATAAATAGCTATTGTAAGAAAAATTTAAAGACACATAAGCCAAAATGTTATCCAAGTAGATAGAGAAAAAAGATATAAGGTATATGATGATCACTACATCTCAGAGCAGAACATATGAGAAAAACCTAATATTCATGAATCTGTTCTATCTTGACATCACTGTTTGCTTCAGCTAGTGGTCTGCATACGTGACCTGCCCCACCCACCACATACCCTCTCAATGGTTCATTGTACCTGAAGGACTTAATTTTTACTTGTTGTTCACCGTCTTCCATTCTTCAAAAGAGCAAGATAAACTATCAAACTACACGAAACAGATCTTCAGTAATTCTTGAGAAATAAATGTGAGATTAAGTTCAATCATCCTAATTCCGATTAAGTCTTTAGTTATACATGCTACCCTGAGCTCCTAATTGAAATGATTATTATTGTCTGGGTAAGCTGCTCTTGTACAAAGCTGACAGGTACCTCATCTCCATCAGGTAACAATAACTATGTGAAGCAACAATGAATAATAATTGCTGCTCTGTTTAGAAATTATGCCATGCCAATCTTGAAAAGGAGTATATTCATAGAAATAACATTAAATAAAATAGCTATTTTTAAAACAATGGATGGCTTAGTCAAAAACGTTGTAATAGCTCTATTACATAGCCTGAAAATTTATTAAAACTCTAAGACCTTTAGTTTTGTCTGAAAATTCATCTAGACAATAAGAAATAATTTTGAAAACTGGAAACTGATCACTTGCCAATAATATTAATTTTCACATTAGTATATGCCTTAGCAGAATATTCTAAATGTATATATGTGTGTGTATAAATATTTGTATATATATACTTATATACAGGTACATAGGTGGCAGTGCATTTATTCATTCAGAATGTAGTCACCAGACCACTACCAAGGCAATGGTGATAAAATACTTTCCACATTAAAAGATCATGCAGGCTGAGTAGTTTTTCTTCAAATATGTGTTTTAAAATATATACTCCCAAGTGTATTAATTTTTGAAAGGGCATTTTAAAAATTCACGGTAAAGCTTCCATAATCCCACCTGGAAATAATCACAGCTGACATTTTAATGGGTCTCCCCTACACGTCTTTCATAGACATGTATGTGTGTGTGTGTGTGCTTAGTTGCTCAGTCGTGTCCGATTCTTTTTGACCCCATGGACTGTAGCCTGCCAGGTTTTTCTGTCCATGAGATTCTCCAGGCAAGAATGCTGGAGTGGGTTGCCATGATCTTCTCCAGGGGGATCTCCCTGACCCAGGGATCAAACCTGCATCTCTTGAGTCTCCTGCATTGGCAGATGGATTCTTTATTACTGAGTCACCTGGGAAGCCCAGACATGTATCTAGATACATAAAAAAACAGCTTTGACTATTTAACTTAGTCATGGGGGGCAGGAGGGAGTTGTGGAGCATGGAGGGTGTTTATATAGATTTGTGTTCTACATTGTGGGGCTTCTCTGGTGGCTCAGAGGTTAAAGCATCTGCCTGCAATGTGGGAGACCTGGGTTCGATCCCTGGGTCGGGAAGATCCCCTGGAGAAGGAAATGGCAACCCACTCCAGTATTCTTGCCTGGAGAATCCCATGGACAGAGGAGCCTTGTGGGCTACAGTCCATGGGTCGCAGAGAGTCGGACATGACTGAGCAACTTCACTTTTTCTATATTGTGTATATATTGATATAAATATATAAAATAAAATTCAGATGACCTTGTAAAATTTTTCATGTCTTGTATGATTCACTTAACACTATAACATAAATATTTTCTCCTAGCTTCAAATATTCTTGAAGAACATAACTTTTAATGACTAAATAGTGGCCCATTGGTTAGCTATGCTATAGTTTATTTAATAATTTTCTATTACTAGATATCTCAGTATTCTAATTTTTCAATATTATAAATAGTGTGCCTAATACCACTGTGGTGCATGCATCTTCGATTATTCTCCTAGGATAAAACTTTGGTAGTCACTCAGTATTATCCGACTCTTGGTGACCCCATGCATTGTAGCCTGCCAGGATCCTCTGTCCATGGGATTCTCCAGGAAAGAATACTGGAGTTTGTAACCATTCCCTTCTCCGAGGTATCTTCCCAATCCAGGGATGGAACATGATTCTCCCACATTGCAGGCAGATTCTTTACTGTCTGAGCCACCAGGGAAGTCCAGGATAAACCTTCAGATGTACAATGTATGGATAACTACTTTAAGTCTTCTGACTCATGTTGCCAAGTTTCCCTCTTTTAGAAGACTCAACAATGATCATTTTCTAGACTTTGAAAAGAGTTTGATCTACCTGTGAACTATTTTATTCATATGATGTATTTTATTTGAGGTTTCAATACTATTTTCCTGCTTAAAAAAGATAATACATGCTGTTGATAGAAGACAATAAAATTTATGAAGCGATGCATATAAATGTTCCAAATAAAATAGGACCACTAAGATAAAAGCTTAATCAAAGGATGTTTTTCCTTATCACTGTCTAAATAAATAGCTTTGATGACACTTTATCAAAAGTATTTTCACATGTGTTATTTGATTCTGACCCCATTTAAGAATCATGTAGTTATTCAGTTCAGTTCAGTCACTCAGCCATGTCCAACTCTTTGTGACCCCATGGACGGCAGCACACCGGTCCTCCCTGTCCATCACCAGCTCCCAGAGTTTACTCAGTCTTATGTCCATTGAGTCGGTGATGCCATCCTCTGTCATCCCCTTCTCCTGCCTTCAATCATTCCCAGCATCAGGGTCTTTTCCAATGAGTCAGTTCTTCACATCTCAGGACTGATTCCATGTCGTTATTACTCTCCCCATTTTAAAGATGAAGGAATTGAGGCCCAATAAGGTTACTGCTCAAGGTCATAGACCTAACAGGAGGCCAGTGAAGCTTATTCTATGTAGGCTCATGTGCCTTCCTCTATGCCTCTCTCATTATCAGCCTGCTCTGTGGTATAAAATTAAACAGCCTTTTTGAAGGAATAGAGAGTGTTAGATTAAGTCAGCTTTTTTTTTTTTCCTCTCTTTTTTGCCTGACTTCATATCTAAGGATTGAAGTAGAAAATAATGATACAGGATGAATGATTTTCTTCCTAATGATCTGCAATTATATACACATATGCATGTGTGCTCCGTTGCTAAGTTACGTCCAACTCTTTGCGACCCCATGGACTGTTGCCCACCAGACTCCTTTGTCCATGGGACTTCCCAGGCAAGAATACTGGAGTAGCTTGCCATTTCCTTCTCCAGGGGACTTTTCAGATCCATGGATTGAACCCATGTCTCCCGCATTGGCAAATGGATTCTTTGCCACTAAGCCACCTGGGACTCCCCATACATAGATATGCTGCTGCTTAGTTGCTTCAGTCGTGTCCTGCTCTGTGCAGTCCTATGGACTGCAGCCCACCAGGCTCCTCTGTCCACGGGATTCTCCAGGCAAGAATACTGGAGTGGGGTGCCATGCCCCATCCAGGGGATCTTCCTGACTCAGGAATCAAACCTGGGCCTCCTGCACTGCAGGCAGATTCTTTACCACTGAGCCACCAGGAAAGCCCCATATATAGATATATATTACTTCAATTTCCAAAGGTAAAGTTTAACTGTTTTAAATCATGCTTTTCCTTTGATTATACATATCTTAGCAAATTAACTCACTGGCTAAATTTGCCTCCTTTGTGAAATCCAAACCGACTGTACTTAAGAAATCAAAATACACTTTAACGGTCCTGTGCAGAACAGAAAAAAGGCACGATCTCATTAGTCAAACAGTTCATTCCTTTGCAACATGAACCTAGACAATTAGTAAATTTGCTCTTTGTATGTTTTCTCCGTGCTGGCATTTGGTCTATAGTAAAGATATTTTTACTTAAGAGTTTTAATAAGCTCACTGATATTAATAACATTCACATTAATTACTTAGATGAATTTTTTTAGTGTAGCTTCTTATACTAAGTAATATAACTTTTTCAAAACACAGTGGAGGTTTCCTTGAAAACTACTTTCACTGCATTTTGAATGAAATGTAGGCTCTCCTCATAAATCAAGCAAAAACAAATGAAACTGGAAGCAAATACAGTCAAAACACTCCTCCAGTTTGCTGCTTTCCATGCCTTTCTCTTTTTTGAAACGTTCTTCCTTTCCCTTCTGAGATGCTATGCTCATTTTACAGCCCCGTCTCCTCACATTTGGGGTAGGCGCCCCTCCTCCCTGAGCCTCCCCCATCTTTCCTGCACCCATACTTGCATCCATGCCAGTTACCACTCTTGTTCTTTATATATTAATGGTGTCTGAATCTCCATCTCCAGGCCACGCCTCAACCCTGAGTTCCAGACCCTTATATTCAACTGCCTACGTAAAGATTCCCATAAATATCACATTCTCCTTGTAGCCAAAACTGAATTCGTCATCTTTCCCTCAATATCAGTGAGTGAAATACCATCCTCCATCCAGGTCCAAGTCAGAAATTTTGGATGTTTCTTAAATTCCTACTCTTCCTCATGAACAAGAGTGAATCTTAGAGATTCTCTCTTCCGAATGTGTCATAATATGTTCCTACCTCTCCAGGTCCTTCCTGCCCAGGCTATTCTCTTGGACCAGTGCTCAGAAAATCCATTCCCCAGCAACCGTCTCTCTGCTGTTTTCTCTGCCTGATGGATTTTCCTCCATCAGTCCATCCTCCATACTGTTTTCTGAGTGCTCCTTTAAAATATAAATCTGTGCCACTTTACACTTACTAGGATAGCTTTTTTTTTTAATGGAAAATAACAAGTGTCAGCAAGGATATGCAGAAATTGGATTCCTCACACATTTCTGTTGGGAATGTAAAATGGTGGAGGTACTGTGGAAAACATTTTGGTGGTTCCTCAAACACTAAACATGCAATTACCATCTGACTCAGCAATTTGACTTGTAGTTATATAATCAAAAGAACTGCAACTTGAAAGCAGAGACTCAGATACTCGTGCACTGACATTCACAGCAGTATTATTCACAACAGCCAAAAAGTGGGAACAACCCAAATGCCACCAGCAAATGAATGGACACATAGGATGTGGCATATACATACAACGGAATATGATTCAGCCATAAAAAAGGATGAAGTTCTGCTACATCGCTACAATGAAGGTGAAACTTAAAAACACTACACTAAGTGAAATAAGCCAGAGATAAAAGGACAAATATTGTATGATTCCACTTAGATGACATATCTAGAAGAGGCAAATTCTCAGAGCTAGAGAGTAGGCTAGAGGTTACCAGGGGCCAGGGAAAGGAAGGGAGAACCACTGTTTCATGGGTACAGTGTTTCTGACTGGGGTGATGGAGAAGTTTTAGAAACAGACAGTGCTGATGATGATCCAACACTGAGAAAGTAATTAATGCCACTGAATTGTACACTTAGAAGTGGTTAAAGTGTCAAATTTTATGTTACATATATTTTACTACAATAAAAAAGCTTTTTTAAAAGTGTAAAGGTAAACAAAAGTTTTAAAAATGTAATCTGATCAAGTTCTCAAAATGCCTCCGTTTTCCTTATTGCATTTAAGACACTTTTCAGGCTTTCCTGATGGCTCAGACAGTAAAGAATCTGCCTGCAATGCAGGAGACCCGGGTTCAATCCCTCAGTCAGGAAGATCCCCTAGAGAAGGGAATGGCAGCCCACACCCAGTATTCTTGCCTGGAGAATGCCATGGACAGAGGAGCCTGGTGGCTACAGGCCATGGGGTTGCAAAGAGTTGGACACGACTGAGCAAATAACACTTTCATTTCACTTTTCAGTTTCTTTAGTTCAGCAGACATTCATAACCTAGTCCAAGTTTATCCCTCAAGTCTCACAGCTCACCCACCTCCTGGTGTGTCCTCTGCTCTATTGTGACAATTACTTGTTTCCTGATCAGCAGTGCACTGCTTCATACTCTATGCTTCTGCAGAGCTGTTCCTACTGCCTGAAATACCTTCTCTACTTCTGCTCTGAATGGCTCATCCCTATTTTTCATTCAAAACTTAGCTGCCGTTAACATTTCCAGGAGGCTGTTCTTTACTTCTGATCTCATTATTATTTAAACACCCAATTTGCTTTGCGGCCATAATACCTAGGGTCCCTCTTATGGAAATGATCATGATATATAATAATTCTTTGTATCGTTCCCATTTGTATAAATTTATTGTGCCTTATATATGTCTTCCTCCTCGCCTACTGGGTATCACATTCTTCAATTCAATTCAGTCGCTCAGTCATGTCTGACCCTTTGCGACCCCATGGACTGCAGCACACAGTAGATATATTGTAGATACTCAATAATTGTTTAATGTAGATATCACATTGTAGATAATAAATGTTTAATGTTTGCATTCCAAGGAATCTTCATCAATGACCGTTTTAAAGAAGCACCTCTCCATTCAAATCCAACAGTGCTGCAGAAAGGGTGAAACTTCTTGCATATTTTCTTCTGTTTAAAAATATCCAGTTTGGAGGCTCCACCAATGAAATCAGCCTTATGCCCTAAGTCTCTGGGAAGGATGCTGCACAGTCAGTACTTTGTAAAATTCATAAAGCACGTTGAAATCCCTTATTTCATCAGAATGGAAAATGGTGAGATGAAAGAAGGATTGGGGCAGAGTGGAGAAGTTCTGGGATAGATAATGAGCAAATCAGAGGGTGTACACTCACTTTCTGCTGCCACTCTATGTGCTCTTCAAGTAGAAATTATGTCACGTGAGAGTCCTGTACTTACCTGCTGCAACTGAATGCTGACATTTCTACCCTTGTTGAAAGGAGACAGGTAAAGGGATTCTGAGAAAGTTTTTCCACCACTTTTTCTTTCATGATTTCTGACCTGGAAGGGAAGAGGCCTTCAGTCATCCCTACCAGATATGTTGGAAAACTGGACAGCATGGCTGTCTTCATGTGCTAGAAACACCCTCCCCTGTCCAGCTGCAGAGAGACAGGAAGTAGGGTGTAAATAGGAAACCACTACACTGACAATTAGACATTCCAACTAGCTGGATAATGTCGGGCAAGGTACTTGATGTTTCTGAGTTGTAGCTGCTTCATTTTCTAAAATGTGTGTAATAAATAATCTTTAGGGTTGCCTTCTGCCAGAAAGCCATTATCCGTCAGTATATTGTCACTATATTTTCTAGGGCTTCAAAATCAATGCAGATGGTAACTGCAGCCATGAAATTAAAAGATGCTTGCTCCTTGGAAGAAAATCTATGACAAACTTAGACAATATATTAAAAAGCAGAGACTTTGCCAACAAAGGTTCATATAGTCAAAGCTATTGTTTTTTCCAGTAGTCAAGCATGGATGTGAGAGTTGGACCATAAAAGAAAGCTGAACACCAAAGAATTGATGCTTTTGAACTGTGGTGTTGGAGAAGACTCTTGAGAGTCCCTTGGACAGGAGATCCAACCAGACAATCCTAAAGGAAATCCACCCTGAATATTCACTGGAAGAACTGATGCTGAAGCTGAAACTCCAATACCTTGGCCACTTGATATAAAGAACTGACTCATTAGAAAACACCTTGATGCTGGTAAAGATTGAAGGTAGGAGGAGAAGGGGATGACAGAGGATAAGTCGGTTGGATGTCATCACCAACTCAATGGACATGAGTTTGAGCAAGTTCCCGGCATTGCTGACGGACAGGGAAGCCTGGCATGCTGCAGTCCATGGGGTCGCAAAGAGTCAACAACTGAGTGACTGAATTGAACTGATATTGAACTGATATTTCTAGTATTTCCCTTGTCACTGCCCTCATTTTTCCATTCACTCTCAAAACCACTGGCTTAGCCATGGCCCCTTGGGACATGTGTGACGCAATTCTATTGTGTGACTCTAGCTCTCACTTGAAAGTCATATTCTTATTTAAATATCGAGAAAGAACAATGCTACTTATGATTCTAAAGAAAAAAGAAGAAAATAAAAAGGACTAACAGTCATTTCTAGCTTAAGGTGAATGAGGACTGCATGCATGCTAAGTCTCTCTAGTCATACCTGACTCTGTGATGCTATGGACCGTAGCCCACCAGTCCCTCTGTCCATGGGATTCTCCAGGCTCCAAGAATACTGGAGTGGGTTTCCACTTCCTTCTCCAGGGGATCTTCCTGACCCAGGGATCGAACCTGCATCTCTTATGTCTCCTGCACTGGCAGGCAGGTTCTTTTACCACTAGGACCACCTGGGAAGCCCAGAGCTACCTGGGAATGGGACTACCACCTAATAATTAAGGATGTAGAACAGCAAACAGTTCTAGGTAGACTGTTACTTGGTCAACTGTAGTAATTTATAATCATCCACTTTATTGGAAGAGACTAAAAGAATACAGATAATCAAAAATAGTATATAATCTTTATATACTTTTATGTATACAATCTTTATATACTTTTATGTATACAATCTTTATATACATTTTATATTTGGCTTGGAAAGTTTGTTGGTCCTTACATTTGAATAACACTGATTCTGCCATCTTGGAAACTGAAGCTAAATTATAAAGTGTACTAGGGAGAACTGAGTTAAAAAGAGTTGGATATTTCATTACATCCTCATCTTGTCCCCTACTCAGGACTTTTCCAGTCATTCATGATGGAGAATGGTCATCAACTTTCACGTTCATGTAAAGAAAGTACCAGCTTGAAATGAATTGCTCTAGATTGTTATATTTATCTTGCCCTATTATTTTCACTATAAAAACCCTATGTTTGGGGAGATCATTAAAGAATATTTGAGAGTGCAAGCTGCATTAGGCAACAAAATGAACAAGGA
This sequence comes from Oreotragus oreotragus, assembly GCA_006410675.1. Classification (NCBI taxonomy): domain Eukaryota; kingdom Metazoa; phylum Chordata; class Mammalia; order Artiodactyla; family Bovidae; genus Oreotragus; species Oreotragus oreotragus. The sequence continues at coordinate 256,895 of SJYX01002514.1, forward strand.
GATATAAAGTATTCTTAACATTGATTTTATTATCTACTTAGCTTAATAAACATGGAAAACAAGAGTTTTAATTGATTAAAGTTGCCACAGATAACCAAGGGTTGGTTGTTACATAAATGATGAGTAAATCAAGAAGCAAGTTGTGATTATTTTCAGCCAAACATGTAAGATGTTTTCCTCAAGGTTAAGCATTTCAATTAGGAAGGCAAATATCTTAACTGTTAAGCAAATTAACTTCAAGTTCCTATGTCTTTCAGATCCCAGTTGACTGTCCTGGATAGCTAATAACCTTAAGAGTTGGATTAGTCAATGACAGAGGTAGCAGCCAGGTGGATAAGTAATATACCCTGTCCAAATTTTTAATTACCATGTAATTTAAAGTAATAATTTAAAAGTAATCTTTTTCTAAAGAAGATATATATATATATACATAATAGAATATTACTCAGGGATAAAAAAGAATGAAATAATGCATTCTGCTGATACATGGATGGACCTAGTGATGATCAAACTAGCAAAGTAAGTCATGAAGAAGAAGACAAATACCACATGATATCACTTACATGTGGAATGTAAATATGACCCAAGTGGGCCTATCTACAAAACAGAAACAGACTCACAGCCATTGAGAACAGACTTGCAGTTGCCAAGGAGGGGGCGTGAACTGAGAATTGGGGACTAGCAGATGCAAACCATTATAGACGATCTAGAATGGATAAACAACAAGGTCGTATTGTACAGGTCAGCACAAGTATTTAACATCCATATATTAAACCATAATAGAAAAGAATATATACGTATAACTGAATCACTTGGCTATACACCAGACACTAACACAAAATTATAAACCAACTACACTTCAATTAAAAAAAAATTAAAAGAAACAAAAGGTTTTAATTCGTTTAAAATGTAATCTTTTTCTTTTCTCCCTAGGGTTGAAGATTTCCTAGGGTTACAGGAACAAATTCACTTACTGCGATGGGTCTGAATCACTCCGTCCTCGTTTCCTTGGCAACTCTGTCACTTGTGGGCTGAAGGATCCAGTGGCTATTGGTTGAGTCCAGGGGCTTAGATGACTGGAAACCACGGAAGCAATGCACTGGTTCCCTTCCATCAGTACTTTACCTGTGAGACATAAACTGCAATAAAGCATCTATTTGAAACATTAATTTTCACTTGATAGCTCTATATCACATATTTTAAATGGCTTTATACTTTGACATTTTGCAATGTCAAGTAAACAATAAAATGGGGGGCTTGTCTGGTGGCCCAGTGGTTGGCGATCCCCTGCCGCATGTCACAGTGCACACCACTCAGTGGCACAGCTAAGCCCAGGGGCCACAACTGGGCCTCTGCTCCGGAGCCCACCTGCCACAGCTACTGACGCCCGCTCCCCTGGAGCCTGTGCCCTGCAGCGAGAGAAGCCACCACGGGAGGAGCCGGCACACCACTGGACCGGAGCGCCTGCTCCCCTCGACCAGAGAAACCTCCAGGCAGCGGTGCAGACCCAGAGCAGCCGAACTAAATGACATGGAGTGAGAGACGAATTGTGCACAACCAAATACTAGTTAACAATCTACTGTTAGTCTGTAGCTTTATTTTCCCTGTCTAATTATAAAAAATATATATGGATATTGCAGGAAATATGAAAAACACAAAAAGGTGGACTGGAAGGGGGAAATCCAAATTTCACCAACTAAACGAAATGGCAACCCACTCCAGTGTTCTTGCCTGGAGAATCCCAGGGATGGGGGAGCGCTGCCGTCTATGGGGTCGCACAGAGTCGAACACGACTGAAGCAACTTAGCAGCAGCAGCAATGTTACTATTTAGAATGACTTCCTTTTAGAATTTTTTCTATAGTTGTTTTTATAGTAACTGAAATCATAGTGTATATTCTGCATTATTTACATATCATGATGATAATAACAGTGTTATCACAAATTCTTTATAGATGATTCTAATGGCTACATAATATGCTATCATGCAGCTGTGTCATAGCTACTTAACCATTCTTCTACTGCTGGGATCCAAGTTTGTTTCTCTTTTTTTCACCATCATAAATATGCAGTGTGCTTCTATCTATGTGTATAAAACTTTTAATCTACTGGCTAATACTTTTCATCTTCTACTCATTTCTTGTGGATAGTATCCCAGAAATAGGTTAACAAGGTCACAGGACATGAATATTTTTAGTCCTGAATTGACTAAAATTCAATTAAACCTGAACTGACTTAGAGGGAAATTTCAACCTTTAGTGTTTTAAAAAAAGATTGAAATTTAATGAGCTAATCATTTATTTTCAGAAATCAGGAAAAGATTCCTAAAATAAATCTAAAGAATTAGGAGAAAGGAAATTGTTAAAATAACACTAGAAATACTGAATTAGAATACAAATTAGTACAGATCCAAAAAGCTAAACATAGGTTCTTCCAGATTGGAAACTCTAATAACCCTATGGCAAGACTTTTTTTCAGTTCAGTTCAGTGGAATGGCAACCCACATCAGTATTCTTGCCTGGGAAATTTCGTGGATAGAGGAGCCTTGAGACTGCAGTCCATGGAGTTGCAGAGAACCAGGCATGACTGAGTAACTAACACTTCCATTTTCATAGAAGAAGAAGGAATCCTTTGTCCCTCAACTCTTTTTATAAGCTTTCATAAATTTGATATTAAAATTTGACAGTGGCAGTACAAGATGGGATAACTATAGGCCTAATCTCATCTATGAACAAAGATATAAAAATCTTAACAAAATCTTAACAAAAACTCAGAAATGTATAAAAAGAATAACCCATCATGACCAAGGTAGTTGTATCCTAGGAATGTAATACCAGTTTATATTAGTAAATTAATGAATATAATTGATTAACATTAATATTAATAAATGTTAATATTAGTAAATATTTACTAATATTAGTAAATTAATGAATATAATTTACCACAATAAGAGCTCATTGAAAAAATATGATTATCTTAAAAGATTAAGAAATACTAATGAAAAAACATTGAAAAAATCTTTTTACAATCAGAAACAAAAATATTAAACAAAACAAAAACAAAAGAACATCTTTCAACACTGTATTATTAATAGAAGACCTTCAGTGGAATAAGACAAGAAACTATACTTGAAGTATAAGAATTGGAAAGGAAGAAAAAATAATACCTTTATTGGGAAATGATATGACTGAGAATACAGAAAACCCAAAATAATATAAATTATTAAAATTAGGGAGTGGATCAAGGTTGGCTGTATGTATGTAAAGTCAATACACAAAATCAGTCTTTCTATTCACCAGTAACATACTATAAGAAAAGGATACTTAAAAAATATAATTTACAATAACTTCAAAAAATATAGAGTACCTAAAGAACAAATGTACAAGAATAAATGTATAACCTAAATAAAAATGTATAAGGTCCTTCTGGAGAAAATTATAAAAATTTATTTAAAACATTGAAAAAGATTCAAATAAATGGAAGAATACACCATGTTTATGGATGGGAGGTCTCAATATCATAAATATTTCAATTCTCCTAAAATGGATGTGTAATTCCTCTCAAAATATTCTCTTTTTTGATGGAACATCAAAAGCTGAATATAAAATATATATGGCAGTGCAATGCCTTATGAACAGCCAAGGGAAATGTGGGAGGACTGGGCCTCTCATATATCAAGCATTATAAAACTTTGGTAATTAAGACAGGGTGGTATCGGTGTGGAGAAATAGACAGACCGAAAGAAAACCATGGAGAGCCCAGACACATAAATATGGATATCTGCTAATGTCAGAGGTGGAATTTCAAATCAGCATGAGGAGTCCAACTTTTTAATAAATAACCCTGTGCCAATTTATTTTCTCTATGAAAAGGAATAAAGTCAGATCCCTTATCTTATGCCAAATATAAAAACCAAACCAAATATAAAAATTCAATTCAACTAGATTAAAGACCTAAACGTAAAAGGCCTTACAAATAGCTGTGAAAAGAAGAGAAGCGAAAAGCACAGGAGAAAAGGAAAGATTAAGCATCTGAATGCAGAGTTCCAAAGAATAGCAAGAAGAGATAAGAAAGCCTTCCTCAGCGATCAATGCAAAGAAATAGAGGAAAACAACAGAATGGGAAAGACTAGAGATCTCTTCAAGAAAATTAGAGATACCAAGGGACCATTTCATGCAAAGACGGGCTCGATAAAGGACAGAAATGGTATGGACCTAACAGAAGCAGAAGATATTAAGAAGAGGTGGCAAGAATACACAGAAGAACTGTACAAAAAAGATCTCCACAACCAAGATTACCACGATAGTGTGATCACTCACCTAGAGCCAGACATCCTGGAATATGAAGTCAAGTGGGCCTTAGAAAGCATCACTACGAACAAAGCTAGTGGAGGTGAGGGAATTCCAGTTGAGCTATTTCAAATCCTGAAAGATGATGCTGTGAAAGTGCTGCACTCAATATGCCAGCAAATTTGGAAAACTCAGCAGTGGCCACAGGACTGGAAAAGGT
>SJYX01002514.1:274363-317539 GCA_006410675.1 Oreotragus oreotragus
CAGAAATGGTATAGACATAACGGACGCAGAAGATATTAAGAAGAGGTGGCAAGAATATGTAGAGGAACTGTACAAAAAAGATCTTCATGACCCAGTTAACCTGATGGTGTGATCACTCACCTAGAGCCAGGCATCTTGGAGTGTGGAGTCAAGAGGGCCTTAGGAAGCATCACTATGAACAAAGCTAGTGGAGGTGATGGAATTCCAGTTGAGCTATTTCCAATCCTAAAAGATGATGCTATGAAAGTGCTGCACTCAATATGCCAGCAAATTTGGAAAACTCAGCAGTGGCCACAGGACTTGAAAAGGTCAATTTTCATTCCAGTCCCAAAGAAGGCTAATGCCAAAGAATGTTCAAGCTACCACCCAACTGCACTCATTTCACATGCTAGCAAAGTAATGCTCAAAATCCTTCAAGCTAGGCTTCAACAGTATGTGAACCAAGAACTTCCAGCTTACAAGCTGGATTGAGAAAAGGCAGAGGAACCAGAGATCAAATTGCCAACATCTTTTGAATCATAGAGAAAGTAAGAGTTTCAGAAAAACATTGACTATGCTAAAGCCTTTGACTGTGTAGATCACAACAAACTGTAGAAAATTCTTAAGAGATAGGAATACCAGATCACCTTCCCTGCCTACTGAGAAACCTGTATGCAGGTCAAGAACCAACAGTTAGAACCTGACATGGAACAACAGACTGGTTCCAAATAGGAAAAGGAGTACCTCAAGGCTCTTGATGGGGAAGGCAATGGCACCCCACCCCAGTACTCTTGCCTGGAAAATCCAATGGACGGAGTAGCCTGGTGGGCTGCAGTCCATGGGGTCGCTAACAGTTGGACAGACTGAGCGACTTCACTTTCACTTTTCTCTTTCATGCATTGGAGAAGGAAATGGCAACCCACTCCAGTGTTCTTGCCTGGAGAATCCCAGGGACGGGGGAGCCTGGTGGGCTGCCGTCTATGGGGTCACATAGAGTCGGACACGACTGAAGTGACTTAGCAGCAGCAGCAGCAAGGCTCTTGAGGTTGTCACCCTGCTTATTTAATGTATATGCAGAGTACATCATGTGAAATGCTGGGCTGGATGAAGCACAATCTAAAATCAAGATTGCCAGGAGAAATATCAATAACCTCAGATACATAGATGACACCACCCTTATAGCAGAAAGCAAAGAGGAATTAAAGAGTCTCCTGATGAAGGTGAAAGAGGAAAGTGAAAAATCTGGCTTAAAGCTCAACATTCAAAAATCTAAGATCATGGCATCCGGTCCCATCACTTCATGGCAAGTAGATGGGGAAACAATAGGAAAAGTGACAGATTTCATTTTCTTGGGCTCCAAAACCACTAGAGATAGTGACTGTAGCCATGAAATTAAAAGACACTTGCTTTTTTGAAGAAAAGCAATGACAAACCTAGATCATGTGTTAAAAAGCAGAGATAGTACTTTGCCTACAAAGGTCTGTATAGTCAAAACTATAAGCCCTGGAGGAGGAAATGGCAACCCACTCCTGATTCTTGCTTGGAGAATGCCATGGACAAGAGTCTGGTGGGCTACTGCATAGGGTCAGCAAAGAGCTAGTGACATGACTGAAGCGACTTAGCAAGCATGCATGATTTTTCCAGTAGTCTTGTACGGATATGAGAGCTGGACAATACAAATGGCTGAGCACAGAAGAATTGATGCCTTCAAACTGTAGTGCTGGAGAAGACTCTTGAGAGTCCCTTGGACAGCAAGGAGATCAAACCAGTCAATCCTGAAGGAAATCAGTGGAAGGACTAATGATGAAGCTGAAGCTCCAATACTTTGGCCAATACTGATGCGAAGAGCCAACTCATTGGAAAAGAGCCTGATGCTGGAAAAATTGAAGGCAGGAGGAGAAGGGGGCAACAGAGGACGAGACGGTTAGATGGCATCACCGACTCAATGAGTTTGAGCAAACTTCAGGAGACGGTTATGGACAGGGAAGCCCGGCATGCTGTAGTCCATGGGGTCACAAAGACTGAGGTGGACACGACTGAGCTACTGAACACCAACAATTAGAAAACACTGAGTAGATCAGTATGGCTGGATATAGCATGAAACCGGAGATCAGCTGGAAGAACAGACTGTGTTCGTTTGTGGGAGCCTTGGATGTCTCACTAAGCAGTTTGAGTTTGATTTCCAGGTACCAGAGAGCTAGTGAAGTTCCCTAGCACTGCATCTCAGTCCCCTACATTTCTTGGCTACTTATCACTAAAGCAGGAGGCACATCTGCACTGTTTTCCAGGAACTAGTTTCCCATTATAAGCTATAAGTTTCATCTTAATGCATTCCACATTTGTCCAACCTGAATGGCTCACTTCTTACATGGGTTCCTATTTATTTCTGTACTGAAGATTGTACTCAAAGCTATTCCAGCCTGGCTGGGAAAAGGCTTTGCTGCCAAGCATGGACAGGGAAAACCAACAACCTTTCACATGGGAATTAGGGCCCCAGCTAACAATGATACAACATCAACGTATCACAGAAAAATTAACTTCTCCTACATAAACTAGAGGGAGGAAATTCTATTCCTTTGGCCTTGACTTCAAAAGTAGCAAGATGTCTAAAAGCTGGAGAACCAAAGCAGAGAAAAGAGGTGGCTTTACTGGCCCAAGATCAGTCAATTGCTAGGAAGTTATGCAGAAAGTCAAGAAAAGGAATAAGTAATATCTAAACATTCAGCAACTGACTGTTGAATGACGTGGGCTTGAAATGCAGAGGTCTACTTATACTCAGATTTCTTTCACTAAAGACATACCAGGGTACTAAACAGCCTGCAGCTGGTTGAATCCATGGATGCAGAACCATGAATACAGAGAGCGGACTATAAAGTTACACATGGACTTTTGATTGTATTGAGGGTCAATGCCCCAACCCTCAGTTATTCAAGGGACAACAATAGTAAAATAGTGCCTCACAGAGTACATGATGAGTAAGAAAGAAAGAGACACCAGAAGAGGTTGAAAGAACAGGCAAGTGGCTAGAATGTTTGTGTACAAGACCATGGTCAGCAGGGAAAAGTTCAAAGGTAAAGCATCTGCAGCTGATTCAAGGGCCGAGTAAGAGGTGCCCAGGGATCGCCCAGGTGGTGCACTGGTAAAGAATCCACCTGTCAATGCAGGAGATGTGGGAAGATCCCCTGGAGTGGGAAATGGCAACCCACTTCCATATTCTTGCCTGGGAAATCTCATGGACAGAGGAGACTGGTGGTCTTCAAACCATGAGGTCGCGAAAGAGTTGGACATGACTGAGCACAAATACACACACAAGATGTGCCCAAGGAGGCGCTGCAGTGCAGCGAAGACGAGGTGTGTTGGGAAAGAGAAGAGAGACCGAAGTCGCCCAGCATGACATCTGGGATGGCAGGAGAGGAGATGCCAGAGCCCAGGGGGCGGCCTCCTGGGGGAGGGGTTAAAACCAGCATAGGAGATGGCTGAATAAACAGAAAGCCTAAATGAAGGCACAGGCATACCGCATTTTATCCCACTTTCCAGATCTTGTGTTGTTTTTGTTTGTTTGTTTTACAAATTGAAGGTCTGTGGCAACCTTGAATGGGCAAGTCTATCTACACCATTTTCCCAATAGCTCATTTCATGTCCCTGCATCACATTTTTAGTAATTCTCACAATATTTCAAACTTTTTCATTATTATTAAATTTGTCACAGTGCTCTGTGATCAGGATCTTTGATGTTGCTATTGCAAGATCATGACTCACTGAAGGACCAGACAATGGTTAGTATTTTTTTAATAATAAAGTGTTTCAAAATTAAGGTATGTACATATTTTTAGACATAGTTATTGTACACTTAGATTACAGTAGAGTATAAATATAACTTTTATATGCACTGGGAATACCTGGCTGGAATTATTGGCTCAGACAGTAAAGACTGCCTGTAATGCAGTCTTTAATGGAGACCTGACTATAATGGAGACCTGGGTTCAATCCCTGGGTTGGGAAGATCCCCTGGAGAGGGGCATGGCAACCCACTCCAGTATTCTTGCCTAGAGAATTCCCATGCACAGAGGAGCCTGGCAAGCTACATGGGGTTGCAAACAGCTGGACATGACTGAGTGACTAACACACACACACATGCGTACACCCACTGGGAAACCAATGAATTTGTGTGACACATTTTATTATGATATTTTGCATAAGGCAATAATGCAGTGGTCTGGAATGAAACCTGCAATATCTCTGAGGCATGCCTCTCAGTAAGTGACAATGGGGAACAACATCTGGAAATAGCAGTGAGGCTCAGACAAATGCCAACTTCACTTTCTACTTGTGAAATACACGAAAGTCATTAGCTTCCACAAACCAATTGACAAATGGTCAATTCCTTCAAATTTGGCCTGACCACAATACAGATCACCTCAGAATTACTGCACTGAAAAAAGAGGAAATTTTCCCCCTATCAAAATGACTTATTCTAATAAATTACTATACTCACAAGGGAGCCTTGAAGAAGCGAAAGAGGTGAGGAGACATTCTTAACAGTTTCATATACTTCTGGTGAAAATGATGACTGGCATAACGTTTCTAAAAGGAAATTTGGAAAACTGTACCAAGGGAAACAGATATTTATATCCTTTGGCCCATATATTCTACTTCTTTGAGTTTATTCTAAAAATATTAAAGACATACATAAAGGCTTTTGTACATGGAAATGAATTAAAATATTTCAACAGTGTATACATGAAAGCAACCTAAAAGTGTCAACAAACAAGGGAACAACTTCAAAACCAGAGTATAACCCTGTGATGGACCACACTGGAGCTTTTAAATACAATGTTTTCCTAAGTATTTATGAAATGGCAAATGCTATGTGTCATTGTCATTGTGCTAAGTCACTTCAGTCATGTCCAACTCTTTGCGACCCTATGGACTGTAACACATCAGGCTCCTCTGTCCTTGGGATTCTCCAGGCAAGAACAGTAGAGTGGGTTGCCACACCCTCCTGCAGGGGATCTTCCTGACCTTCAGATCAAACCCGCATCTCTTATGTCTCCTGCATTGACAGGCAGGTTCTTTACCATGAGTGCCACCTGGGTAGCCCCAGTATATGCTATATAAAATATTACATTTTGTATGACTTTTGGGGTTCTTTATTGCCTAAAAAAAAGTATATATGAATGGAAGATTTGAGGTATACTAAGGCCAAAAGATGAGAAGATAATTGCCAACAAAAAGGTAGACTGCTGCTCACAGCTCCTAAGAGGAAGGGGCATGCCAGGCCACGTGGGGCAGCACCAGGGCCAATCAAGAAGCAGAGGTGGGGGGAGCTTGTGGGCAAATGTCTCTATTGTGGTTTCTATGGGAGAGAATGGGCAAGACAGGCTCAGCAGTATTAGGACTGGCTAGTTTGAATGACTTCAGCAGCCCATGGAGCATCGGAGTTATACCCAGCTGTCTGGTACCTGGCCCAGGGGCATTCAGGATGGGTGGATAGCAGGCCAGTGTGTGAGATCCTAATAGAGGAGGTGGCTGGGGTGTGGGCTCTGAATTGGCTGGTCTGTATCTTAAAAGTACACTCACAGGTAAATTGTTGACTCTCAATGGGCTCATCCTGGCAGGAACAGTCCCTCTAGCATCAGCAACGCCCCAGATGTCAAGGCATCAGAATACCGAAAATAAAGAATATGTGAGTGTGTTTATTTTCCTTCATTTAAAATTGTTTAAAAATTAAATTTTTCAAAATTTCTACAATTAACTCATATTATTTTTTAATTTAGAAAAAGTAAATATTCCCCCCCCCCAAGGTTCTCTGTTATTCATAAGCCTTGGGTATTTCTTTGAAAGGATAAATGTATACCACTATTTGAAGAGTAACGTATGCAGCCCTTCTTACACTGTTTTTTAAAACCAAAGAATGAATACAGACTGCTGACGCCACTAATTTGGTGCTGCTGAAGATATGAGAAGGTACTAAACCACTTACAAGGCACATTTCAGTGTTTTCCTAAAGAGAAGAAGCAGGGAGTTTCTAATCAAATATATAGGAGTTCAGATTGACCCTTGTCCTGAACGGTGGGTGAAAGAGAGGTCTACCGGCAGAGTGCTTAAGAGAGAGTTAAGAAGAAACTTTCCACAAGCGTTATCTGCCTATAGAGGATTCCCTTTGTTGCAGAGGTGGAGAGGGCAGTTAACTATTGATTTCAGGCAGTGGCAGCCACACTGGATGACTGATTGAAAGCATCCATCAGGTGCCATGTTTAACGCTTTGAGAAGAACTGTGACACCACGGCGTTCATAGAGGGTTATTGTTGGTGGCAGAGAACAGCCCCCAATCTGCCAAAAGCAGTCTGCCAAAAGTCTGCTTCTTCTTCTTCTTTATTTATTTATTTGTTTAAGTTGCGCTGGGTCTCTGTTGCTGTGGGGAGCTTTCTCTAGTTGCAGCAAGTTTCTTCATCGTGGTGCATGGGCCTCTCATTGCAGTGGTCTCTCTCTTTGTGGAGCATGGGCGTCAGGGACTGTAGCATTCAGGTTTGGCAGTTACGGTGCGTGGGCTTAGCTGCTCTGCAGCGTGTGCAATCTTCTCTGACAAGGGATTGAACCCATGTCCCCTGCATTAGCGGGCAGGTTCTTATCCACTGGACCACCACGGAAGTCCAACGCTGCTTCTTCATGGGGAGAGACTAAGTGACCTGACAACCTGTACTGGTTTCTGAGGACTCTTCTAAGGGAAGAACCTCCTGACTGTGTGGACTTCATGGAGCCCAGCTCGAGTTCAGCCCCCCCTGCAATAACACTGTTCCCTACACAAGGGCGACCCACCACCTTCACCGACCATGGGACTGAATGGCCACGAGCTGGTACCAGGCACAGCAAGGGCACTTCGGTCCAAGCCCCTCTAGCTCACTGTGTGCCTCTAGGTGAGTGGTTTACTCTTTCTGTGGGCTGCTCACCTACAGAATAGAGATTATGATACAGACTAGAGTTACCTCACAGAGCTTTAATTTAAAAAAAGGAGATAAATATCGAAGCCTCTTGGAATCTATAAAGTTTTGCTGGGCAGATAGTAGGTAGGACATTAATTACTTATCTGAGTTTGGTATAAGGGGCTTATGGCCAAAGGGACATCAACAAGCATCTCTCTTTGCCCTCACACAAATGGTCAGACTGAATGATTATGTAACCGTTCAAGATGACTGAGGTCCCAGTCAAGTTCAGGGGCAGCTGCAGAGCTATTAGGAGATTAAATCAGAGATACTGTATCAGATAATTCAGGTTTCTGCATGAAAACCCTCTTATAATTAGTAAATAAACAATTTCTCCTAATCCTTCTGAAGAAGGTAATGTGAGACATTGATCAACAACCAAACACATAATTCAAAACTGTGAATTTGCTATGAAAACTGTTTTTCATAGCAAAAAAAGCAGAGCACCATGAGACTACTCAATATGCAGTCCCTTAGCAGTATGATCACTGCCCAATACTTTGAGTATGCCATTCCATTGCTCAAAATTCAACTGTGGCTCCCCACTGAATTTTCTAAACTGAAGTAGAGTTGATTTACAATGTTGTGTTAGTTTCAGGTGTATAGCTCCCCACTGAATTTAAGATGACATGAAATGAAAGTGCCTGTGAGCCAGATTCCACGCCACTCTCTTATCCATGAGCCAGGCAGCAGCCACAGGGCACCAAGCGACAGTCCCCAGCCATGTCACACTGTTCCCTGGCTCTCTTCTCCAGGCACGCCCATAACTGGAAGTGCCTGTAATCCAGTAGCACCTTGTAATTGACACCATCGTCGAGCTGGTCCCACTTCACTGTAATTATCTCATCACCAGTCCATCTCTCTCACCAGACATAGCTCCTTGAGGCCAGAGATCATGTTTGTATTAGTTTAACATAATCCTTGATATACCACCCACATTCAATAATTGAGGAAATGATGGACTATTCTATTGCTAGTATCAGGTCAAATCCTTACTTATTTGGAAAACATTAGGTCTCTATTTCCTTCTATTTACTAAAATTAATCTGTGCTGAATAAATGAGTTAAGTGTAGGAAAATAAAATCATAAAAGTATAACATAAAATATGTGGGTATATAAATAATTTTAAAGTGAAGACTTTCAAAGTACGATGTCAAATGTAAAAAACTGGGAAGGAAATGACTACATTAAAAAGTTAAAATTTCTATATATCAAAATCACCATAAAATTAAGATGTGAAAAAACCAGGAAAATGTTTCCCATGCCTTTCCCTCGACCCCAATTCAAGGCAAATGTGACTTGCTTTTGGTCTTTAACCATGTGTCTGCATCGTCCAGACTTCATATAAATAGAATCATATGACATATTTTGAGTTGGGCTTCTTTTCCTCATAATGTTTTGAGATTGATCCATGTTGTTGTATGGTCTTATTGTTGATGTATGTTCTATTGAGTTGGCATCATATTTTGTTTATCCATTTAATTGATTTGTTGATGACCATTTGGCTTACTTCCAATTGGAGGCTATTGTAAATAAGGTTGCTACAAATATTTGTGTACCAGTCTTTGTGTAGGCAATGTTTTCATTTATCTTGGGTAAATTCATAGACATAGAATGACTGGACTGCAAGGTAGGTACATGTTTTGGGGAAAACTGCCAAACTGTGTTCCTAAGCGGTTGTGCCTTTTCACATTTCCACCAGTATCAGTCTGACTTCCGGTTGCTCCATTCTCACCCACAATTGGCCCCTTTTAAACTATCCATTCTAAAGAACAGGTTGTGCGATGAATTACATAGTTATCCATGCACTTTAAAGACATTTTATTATTTGAAAAGTTTACTTCTTGGAAGGCCAAAAAGTCTCTACAATTTCTATCCATCATCTCCATGTCTGATAAGTCTAATAAGTTTCAGTTCAGTTGTATACTTATTATTGTGCGAGGCACTGCATTAGAAACTAGAGGATGCAAGGATAAGTATGACATGCCATTCACCCTCAAAGAGTTCAGCCAGATAAGAATATGCATGCTAAGTCACTTCAGTCATGTCTGACTCTTTGCGACCCTAAGGACTGTATCCCACGAGGTTCTTCTGTCCATGGGATTTTCCAGGCAAGAATACTGGAGTGGATTGCCAAGCTCTCCTCCAAGGGATCTTCCCAATCCAAGGACTGAACCCCCATCTGTTATGTGTCCCCTTCATTGGCATGCAGGTTCTTTACCACTAGTGCCACCTGGGAAGCCCAATAAGTATAGACATAACCCAAATGCAAGGTAGACTGGAAAGTGTCTTTCAAGAAATCTGGGTCACAGCACTCCGTAAAGGCTTCAGGAAGGAGGTGGCAGCTTAGACAGTTTGTATGGAGAATGGTTGGTTGCTTTAGTCACTAAGTCATGTCCAGTTCTTGCAACCCCATGGACACAAGGCTGTAGCCAGGCTTCTCTGCCCATGGGATTCTCCAGGCAAGAATACTGCGGTGGCTTGCCATTTCCTTCTCCAAGTGTAGAGAGCATAGAACTCTTCAAGCTTTGATGGCCAACCATAACATTCACACTTTTGTCCTAAATCCTTCTCTCGTCTAAACCAAACCATATGATTCTTTCAAACATTACCCAAACGTTGCCTTATCACTAGCTAGCTCTCTTCTGAATATACTTTGGTTAAAAATACTTTGACATGTGGTGTGATTGGTATTCAACATCCAAGAGCTGTCTAGTCCACAGAGAGGAGAACAGAACTTTGATGGATAAGGTTCTGATTATACTCTCACTATTTATAAGACTGCATTAGCTTTTAGTTTACATATGGGCCTTCACTTTAAACTGTTGATTCATTTGTTTATGTAACTTTAGAACTGTAATTGACATGAGAGATGATCCAGTATAGCTCCCTTTTTTCAAGAAAGAAACAGAGTCTCATAGTTGATTCAGTTCCTTGCCCTTTATCATACAGCCACACATTGATGTAGGAGGGGCTCCTGACTCCCAACAGGGCTTTTTTGGAGTAAACTTAAACTTGTCTTTTCTACAGGCTGTTGTTAAGTCACATCTTTATCATTTTAAAGATGTGCATTTTGTTTTACACTTAGATGCTGGCCCTTTTTTTTTGGCTGTTAAATTTCATTTTTTGATATCACCCTATCAACATCTTTTTGGATTCAGATTCTATCTACCAGATTGACTAAGCCTCCTCAAAATATGCCATCTGCAAAAGTGACCAGCATGACATTTACATTTTCAAACCAAATGTCTGGCTGGTGTGTTGAACAAGAAAAAGAGAGGGGGAGAGGAGGGAGTTATTCACTGTGACCAAATACAGCGTAGGCAAAGTGAGACCCAAGTCAGAGTCACAGAGGTGAGCACAAGGTTGACACTAGGGAAGAGATAGGAATGCTACAGTGGGCTCGGACAACCACTCAGCAAATAGGAGAAAGGATGCACTTTGGGGTGGAGAAGCAGTCTGGGAGTAGGATAGTGAACAACGCAAGGGTGTCAGGGAGCTGTGGACATTAAGCTGTGTTCATTGCATGGGCGATCTTGAGCCTTCTGGCTTAAAATGGGCCAAAGGGGAATCTGGTTTCCTACATGACAAATCCCTCCTACTAGGAAGGAGGAGCCGAGGCTCTCCCAGACCTGCTCTGCACAAAAGGCATTTATATTCCAGAGAACGTGTGAGGTGAGACATGAATTTGCTTACACCATTCCCATCAGACTAGGTACTAAAAATGGCTTTAATATAAGAAGGTGTCCTGGATTTCCTGCAAGGTTCTCCGTATCTGATCACGAGGGTGAGGTGTTCAGGGTGGAACACAAACCAGTTGCATGGGTGTGAATGGGAGAAGCAAGATACAGAGGGATAGAAACTTTAGAGCTTCCAAACCTTAGAATGAACCCCAAAACCAGTTATCCAGTTTGCAGCACAGTAGGTACAACAGGTAGAAAGGGCATGGAAGGAGAAGAGCTAGTCTAGTCCCTATTGGGCTAGTCACCTGATGAGCAGAACCTGTCAGCTGTAATCCCAAGACATCCGCATATCATGCCATCAGTACACATTCATCAAGCTACTACAAGCGGACACCATGCTCTAGAGGCTGGGAATATATGGTGACCAGACTCCTTCCTCACGGAATTGGAAAGTTAATCAATCCTCCTGTGTATCCTGGGGTTCTACTGGTGTTAGCCAGCTTGAGTGCTGTTGGTGGTACAGTGAAATGGAGAAAAAAGACAAACTACTGGGGAAAGGTATCATTTATGAATTTCAGTGAATAAAATCTGGTACATGATCTTAAAGTGTTAAGCCCACTCACTTTCTGGATGACATTCAATGCCAAAGATGTTATTCCTATAGACTTTCACAGTTCCTAAGTTCATTCGTTAATGTGTTGTTTCTCATCTGATGGAGTGGGGAAGTGGAAAATTCTCTTGGCTAATTCTTTATGTACTATTTGATTCAACTATAACAAAGTACTGCCTTTTAAGGTTCTTTTTTGATCTGAGGGGGGAAAAAAACTTTTTGTTCACAAAGATAAAAATTATTACAAAATATGTGGAGAAATCCCTAAAATGTAGATATATCTGATTTTCTTAACTTGTAATAAAAGGTTAAGAGGAGGGAAAAGGAACAGAAGAAACCATCCTGTCCAATTCATTCAGCTTACAGTGGAGGAAACTGAGGTTCAGAAACAAGATCCCAGCTGGGTGTTACACTACATTTTCAATAAAAGAAACAGAAACAGGGACTTTTCTGGTCCAGCAGGTAAGAACCCGCCTGCCAATGCAGGGGACACGGGTTCAGTTCCTAGTCAGAGAGGATCCCACATGTCTTGGGGCAGCTAAGACTGTGGGCCACAACTGTGGAAGCCCGTGTGCTCTAGGGCCTGTGCTCTGCAACAAAAGATGCCACTGCCAGGAGAAGCCCACGCACCACACCATCGCCACGGCTAGAGAAGGCCAGAGCACAGCAGCGAAGACCCAGCACTGCCAAAACAAACAAATGACTCAACTAAAGAAACAAAACAGTCCTTAAACACAATAGCCTCGTCTGGAGAAATAGTTCTCATTCATTTCCCACTCAACCACTGCAGAAAATTTTTTTAAAAAACTAAAACAGTGCCACTGGGAGAGGAAGTTCTCCCTTCCACGAGCTTTAAGCAAGCAAGGGGAGTTACACCGTTGCACCAAAATGTTGAGGAATGCTATAAACACCGTGGGTCTGGATTTCAGGAAGACATTTTTTCCAAGATGGAGTGTAGAGTTACTTTAAGCCTCCAATATGGTCTTCAGAAAAAAACAAAGATGGATAAGAAGAGATTTTAGGCAGGAATGTCAATTAGGCAGCAGCCACTGCAATGAACCAGACTGAACAGGAGAGATAAAGGGGGGATGAAGTCACTAGTGAGACCACAGCGGCTGCTGCTGTCACTACCCGCACTTGCACCCCACCACAAATGAATAATCTTGCACTGAATCCTTACACACCAGGCAGTAATCTTTTTAGACCTAATTTTGCACAGTCCTCATAACAGCCCTATGGTAAGGGTTTACCATGTGAGGAAACCGGTTCACGGAAATGAAGCCACTTGCTGTGATGGTCTTTGTGTCAACCTGGCTGGCTACAGTCCTCAGGCACTCAGTTAGATATGAATCTAAGTGCTGCTGTATTTTGTAGCTGTGATTAAATTCAATAATCAGTTGTCCTTAACAGGGGAAACTGTCCTAGATTAGGGTCAGGGTTAGAGTCAGGGTGAGGGTTATCTAGAGCAGTCGTCTCCAGCCTTTTTGACACCAGGAGCCAGTTTCATGGAAGACAATTTTTCCATGTAAGGGGGGCAGGCATGGTTTAGGCAGTAATGTGGTTGATGGGAGCAGCAGGTGAAGCTTCACTCGCTCACCCTACCTCACCTTCTGCTGTGAGGCCGGCCTCTTAAAAGACCTCAGACCAGTACCAGTCCACGGCCCAGGGGTTAGGTACCCTTGATTTAGAGTATCCTAGACAATCTGGGTGGATCTGATTTAATCAGTTGAAAGCCTTAAAAACACAGCTGAAAGTGAAAGCAAAAGTGAAAGTGTTAGTCACTAAGTTGTGTCCATCTCTGCCACCCCATGGACTGTAGCCGGCCAGGCTTCTCTGTCCATGGAACTCTCCAGGAAAGAATACTGGAGTAGCTTGCCATTCCAGGGGTTCTTCCAGACCCAGGGATTGAACCTGGGTATCCTGCATTCCTGGGGAATTCTTCCCCACCAGGCTTCCCTGAAGAAGAAGAAACTCCACCCATGGATAGCTGCTTCAGCCTGTGCCTGAGAGCTCTAGCCCACCTTTCCTGATGGCAGGCCCTACGAACTCCAGTCCTGTGGCCTGACCTCGCATTTGCATAAGCCACTTCCTTGTAATAAATCTCTCACTATACATATCCTCTATTGGTTCTGCTCCTCTGATTGAACCCTGACTGATACACGTGCCAAAGATGACATAATTATAAGATGAGAGAGCTCAGATCTTCTCAAAGCCAAAAAAGGCCAATATTCCACACTCTCTCCTCAAGTAAGTTCAATTTTAGACATCAGCACATCGCAGAAATGGCACCTTCTCCAGAGGTCTATAGGCTTCCCTGGTGCCTCAGACAGTAAAGAATCCACCTGTAGTGCAGGAGACTTGGGTTCGATCCCTGGATTGGGAAGATCCCCTGGAGGAAGAAATGGCAATCCACTCCAGTATTCTTGCCTGGAGAATTCCATGGACAGAGGAGCCTGGTTGGCTACACTCCATGGGCTCACACAGAATCAGACACGACTGAGTGACTAACAGGTTCACTTTCTCTTTCCCAGAGGTCTAGCAGGCATGGCAGACAAGGATAAAAGCTCTGGAGGCCAGTCTGTTTGGGTTCTGATCCTGGTTCAGCTACTTACTATGGAAACTCTACCTTGGGGAAGGTACTTAAAATCTCTGTGTCTCAATTTCTTTCCCAGAAATATGCAACCAGGACTTCCTTGGCAGTCCAAGGGTTATGACTCCATGATTCCAATGCAAGGGGCAGAGGTTCCATCCCAGGTTGGGAAACTAAGATCCCACATGCCATGCTGTGCAGCCAAAAAAAGAAGTATGTACATAACCATGCATAAAATAGATGGCCGGTGGGAATTTGCTGTATGACTCAGGGAGGTCAATTACGGTGCTCGGTGACAACCTAGAGGGGTGGGATGAGGTGGGAAGTGGGAGGTGGGAGGAAGATTTAAGAGGGAGGAAGCGTATGTATACCTATAGCTGATGGATGTTGACATACGGAAGAAACAACACAATATTGTAAAGCAATTATCCTCCAGTTAAAAATACTTTTAAAAAAAGAAACATGAAACAATAATAGTACCTACTTTATAGATTTGCTGAAGGTTTGTGAATTATACCATGTAAAGCATTTAGACAACTAGCACATAGCAAATGTTAAGAATTATTAACTATTTAGAAGAACCAAAAGGTGAGAATCATCCATGCTAAGCTTTTGAAATGGGGCAAAGAGGGAACAGAAACACCCATGATGACTATAAGAAAATCAAGAGTCGTGGGAAACCATTCAGTTGTGATGCAGAATGTAATCAGAGTGATATAAGCACCTAACAATGCTACCCTAGTGATGACTATTCCAGAAAAGGCCAACCTTTCATAGGCATTATAACCTAATCCAGGGATGGGCAAGAGCAAGAAAAAGCTGCTCATCAGAATTTGTTCCACAATGAAACAGAAAATTCCCCTAACTTAGTCCAGGACTGATCCTCAAGAATAAAAAGAATGCAGGGTTCAGTATTTTCAGCATAGGCAAGTTTCTCCAAAAGGCACAGAAACAGTTTTGATGAGCTATACCCGCATCACTGTTACACAGGCAAATACAATTCTTGCAGGTTATGAGTACACAGAAAACATGATGTAGACTATCATCGTGATCAGTAGTAGTCAGGCATGACTTGATATGTCAGATTCGATACAGAACCTACAAAAGATATCATGGTTCCTCACCTCTAACATAGCAACAAAATAAGACACCCTCAGTTAACTCTGAGAAAAAGAATTCATCAGTGTTCACAAAAGTATTTACGTATCTTTTCACCCAGTGGTGATTATTCTAGAAAGAAGAAAGACCCTTTAAAAGGGGGTGAGAGGAGAAGCACTGACTTTGCAATAAGAAAATGCTAAGGCCCTACAAACTGAAACACAGTATGAGTTTAAAAAGTAATAAATCCCAACATGCCATTAATGACTTTAATATTATTTATGTATTAACATACCATAGTTACAATGATGATCAGAATCCAAAGCTGGCCTTCAGGCTCTTCCAAAACAGCTAACAAAAAATTACTTAAAGCCTCTTGATAAAGAATTTGTCCTAGATGTCTTCTAAAAGTTGAGGTGTGAATTCGAATGTTCTTCTAAGATCAGGCTGCATGGTTTGTGACCCACATGTCCCAGAAGTAGCAATGGTTACTGCTGAAAGGAACTGACAGGCCACAAGTGCTAGTTGAACTCAAGTGGAAAGGTAAAGAAAAGAGAATTGTCCTAAAGAAGCCACTAGCCCCAGGATGCATTGGAAATTGGGTTTGTTCTCTCTTTTCTAGGTCAGTGTTGTTGCCTGGATGACACATTAGAGAAGAGATGGCCTCCCTAGAAAGCCATATTGTTGTCTCCACAGTAGTGTGAGCATGGCCTGCCTTCGGGTACTATGTAAGTCAGAGAGGAAATCCAATTCTCGACCCAGGAGGTTGAGGAGAGAAATAAATGTAAAGCTGGCAACCGTGTTCAATTTTTCAATCAAAACTGTCTTCTAGATTTTGACAAAACAATTACTAATCATCACAATCTTCTATTCCTTTTAAACATATATTGATCTCTGTTCTGTAAAGTGATCAATTTCAAGTCTGCCCATCGCATACTGGGGGAAGGCAATGGCACCCCACCCCAGTACTCTTGCCTGGAAAATCCAATGGACGGAGCAGCCTGGTGGGCTGCAGTCCATGGGGTCGCTAACAGTCGGACAGACTGAGCGACTTCACTTTCACTTTTCTCTTTCATGCATTGGAGAAGGAAATGGCAACCCACTCCAGTGTTCTTGCTTGGAGAATCCCAGGGACGGGGGAGCCTGGTGGGCTGCCGTCTATGGGGTCACACAGAGTCGGACACGACTGAAGTGACTTAGCAGCAGCAGCATCGCATACTGATCTCTTTTTCACAATCTGTCTATAAAATACCTATACTTTCGTACCATCCAGGCTCAACGACAATCTCTTCTCCCTCTCTTCTCCTCTCCTAAGAAGAAAAGATGAAGAGGTATTTTGATGTACATAAGTGTTTCTGCCTTTGAGTAACTTCTATGCCAGAGATCCTCTGCACTGAGTCTGAATCAACAAACATCTTCTGATGTTATCACACACAGGCATTTGCAGGAGTGTTCTTTGAGGAATGTGTTCAGACATGCATGGCAATGGAGTCCTTTTGGTTTATAAACCTTCACTGCTTGTTTTGGAAGTCAAGGCTGATAGTTCTGTTCAGTCCTGCACCCTGGGGCTGCATAGGAAGGGTCTGCAAGGAGGCCTGGAGCACATGTCCATAAGAGGGGGACATCAGTGGCCATTACACTGGACAGAGGATGGAAGTCCTGAAACCTGCTTCCCAGCAGGCTGCAACAGGAATAAATGAGACAGCACTAGTGACGGTTTTAAGAAGAAGGAATGTGAAATGGATTTAAAGATAGAAGCAGCTGCTTTTTTTCAGAGAAGAGAGGATGGGCGAAAGTAGTGGCCCAGATGCACCTGGAGGGAAAGCTAAGACCATATAACTAATCATCTGGCAGGAACCAGGACCTCTGATGTTCTTCTTTCTGGTCAGAAATACGCTGCAAGTCACATTTCAGGGTGATACAACTGGTCTCTTGCTGGCCAGGGACCACAAGGAAGATGCACGGATCTTTCCTTCTGGAGCCTGTAACTCGGGTTTTCCTCGTTAGCCGTCCTGCCGCATCACAGGTGGGAGGGCAGTGCGGGGCGACACTAACAAGGCAAGGCCAGGTCAGTCCTTCCGTTCCCACGCTTCCCAGCCAGACCAGCCCTTCTTCCAGGCACATCACTGATGATTTTTCCATGCACTCGTCTAATCCCTGCTGTCGATGACCCTCTTTGCTGCCTCCGCAAGTTATCTACCCTTCAATACTAAACTTGACCCCTTCTCTGAAAGCCAACTCCCCCACAAACTAGATATAATTCTTCCCAAATGTGGGTGGGGAGGCCGTGAAACCATAGATTGTGCCAGGTTCTGTCTTCACAACACATTTTGGCCGTTTTTCATCTCTCCTTTTCTAAGCTCTTTAATCCTTCTGCTTGTTTCATCCGTTTCTTTCTCTCTGTTTGCCTAGAACAGCAATATGCTTTATGAATAAACCAGCCCTGTGAGCACCTCAAACCAACAGTCACTTACAATCAAAAAGCTTGGTTAGGTATTTAATAAGTGCAAGGAGGTGAAGACTGTAAAGATGAGCCAGGGCCTACCCTGCTCCCTTAGGGATGTGCAGCCCAAGGATGGAGCTAAGATATGTACCTAAACAAGCCACGGCAAGTGGGCACAGGAAATGTGCCCATGTAGGCATGCCAAAAACCACCGTGAGGAAATAGAAGGGAAGAATCATTTCCATCAGCGGGTAGGAGAAGTTCTGGGAAGGGTTCATGAGGAGAAGGAAACTCATCTGTTGAAGGTCAGATTTCACTAGCTTGGAATCGTCTCATTTAATTGTCACATGACTCTTCAAGTTAGGTAATTTTTTACCCCCATGTTATAGATGAGGACATTGGGGCTCAGAGAAGTTAAATAATTTGGTCAAGGTCACAGAGCTAGTATATTAACTGACACCCACACTCCTACTCCTGGAGTAGGCAATGGAAACCCACTCCAGTGTTCTTGCCTGGAAAATTCCACGGACAGAAAAGTCTGGTGGACTACAGTCCATGGGGTTGCAAAGAGTTGGACACATCTGAGCACACACACACACATACTCCCACTGGGTCCAAAGTTCATGCATTTTCCTGCACCAGTTCTGTTCCAGGGGTAGAAGAAATACAGTGACACCTGAGCTCGGCCTGCAAAACTACAGGAGACCCCCTACAGGCCCATCTGGAGGAAGGACAGGGCAGTCTAGGGACAGCCAACAGCCTGAGGAGAGGCCTGGACCATACACGGGAAGGCAGACTCGCTCACATAACGATCTGGGTCATGTAAAGGAGAAGCAGTGGAGATGTGCTGAGAAAGAAAGCCAGCGGATGGTCCTCCACTTCCCCTGTGCTATGCTTGGAACAGAGGGCAAAGTGTACTTCTTACCTAAGTAAAAAAGTTAATGGGACTTCCCTTGCAGTCCAGTGGTTAAGACTCTGGGCTTCCACTGTAGGGGGCCTGATTTCAGTCCCTCACGCAGAATCAAAGATCTCACATGCTGTGCAGTAGGGCCAATAAATAAATAAATAAAGTTAATTTTAAAATAGCATTTAAAAATTCAATAAAATATTGTAAGTAAAACATTTTGAATGTATTGGGAATTGCTGGTTTACGGCAATCATCTTGACCCTCAATCGTAAATCTCCTATAATGCAAACCTGGGCTTCCCTTGTGGCTCAGCTGGTAAAGAATCCGCCTACAATGTAGGAGACCTGGGTTGGGAAGATTCTGTGGAGAAGGGAACGGCTAGGAATGGCTACCCACTCCAGTACTCTGGCCTGGAGAATTCCATGGACTGTATAGTCCATGGGGTCGCAAAGAGTCGCACAGGGCTGAGCAACTTTCACTTTCACATCACTATAATGCAAACCAGGTTGAGTGGAAGAAGGATTCTCTCTATATTTCCTTTTCCTTCAGTCTTCTTTGTTTCTCTCTTTCTGTAAAGATGCTATCTAGAGATTTAAATCATAAGACTAAAGAGAAACGAAATCCCAGAAATTTACTGAGATAAATGACAAATTTCTGATCATCCCCAACAACTAAGTATTTTCAAATGAGAATTTTAATATTATATACCTAGACTGATTTAAATATTTTAATTAGTTTCAAAGTATTTTAAGTTTAAAAACTGGGGGCTGGATAGATGAGACACTTGCCTCTTGCTTGCTCACTGAGACCCTGGCAGTGCTGATGCTGACTAACCACCCGGATGCCAGGCACCGAGGTTTTCAGCCCAAGGCAAATGAAATTGCGGCTATCGAATGACATCTTACTATCTTGTTTACGATATTCTGAACATTATGCAAAGGAAGAGATTTCAAAGGATGCTCTAATTAATGTTCACCACACAGAAAGAGATCATGCTTTTTTTTCTTTTTTCTTTTGTCTGTGCTGGTGGTTCTTTGCTGTTTTGTCTGGGCTTTTTCTAGCTGTGGGGCACGGGGGCTCCTCTTTATTGCGCTGTGTGGGCTTCTCACTGTGGAAACTTCCCTTGCTGCAGAGTGCAGGTTCTAGGGTGCACAGGTTTCAGTGGTTGTGGCTCGGTAGCTGTGGCTCACCGGCTTTAATTGTTCTGTGGCAAGTGGAATCTTCTCAGACCAGGGATCGAACCCATGTCTCCTGCACTGGCAGGCGAATTCTTATCCACTGTACCATGAGGGAAGTCCAGATCACACTTTTCAGAATCAAGAAGCCTTTCCACAAGGAAAAAAATATACTGAAATCACTGTTCACTAATATTTTGGCTTTCCCATGTATTTTAAACATTAGATTTCTTTTTTTCCTGGAGTCAAATTCTAATGCGTGGCAGTCCCTACCCTTCCTTCTCCCCTGCATCTTTCCTCACCTCCATCCCTCCTCAGCCCTCCCCCGACCTGCCACCGGGGCTCAGTTCCTCTCCACTCCCCTTCTCCACCCTCTCCATCCTCCGTCTTCAATGTTTCTCCACAGCTCTTTCCCTTTCTCCTCCTCTCTCTTTACTCCAACCCTCCTCTCTCACTCCTCCACCTTTCTCTCTTTTCCTCTCACTTTCCTCCCCCTAAAACATGTCAAAAGTCATTTTTAGCCCATCTTGGTTTATCTTGAGGAACCCACATCAGACTGAAGGGCCAGGGCAAGAAGAGTAGGCTCGATATCTGAGCCACAAAAATGAATTTAAGCCACTACATAATTGCAGAACTACCTACCCCTCATGCGAGTTGGGTATGATAACACCACAGGTGAAAAGAGGGGATGGTAACAAGTGGGGGAAGGGAAGGTGAGAAAGTTGCCCTTCGGATGCCTAAACCCAAGACCAAATCTGGCAATCAGCCTTGGGACATGTGCTGCTCTCCCGAGAATGCCTGCTCCCTAACCCCAAAGATTCTGGAATCATTTACCAGAAGGGGCCAGTCTCTTGGCATGGCAGCTTGCTTAACTTTGAAGTGAGCAGGTAATCATGTTAGGTACCAGCTGATTTTTGGTGGCCATCTTCAAAACCAGCTCAATTTTTTCAGCAGTGTAATCAAACCATGGGGATTTTTTCCCATATCACCATTATTAGATTTTTTTTCCCCTTTGGGCTGCACTGCATGGCATGTAGGATCTTAGTTCCCAAACCACGGATTGAACCCACCCCCCCTGAAGTGGAAGCAGAGCCCTAACCACTAACCACTGGCCCACCAGAGAATTCCCTGATTTTCATTTTATTGTGAAGGCCTGAATGTCAATCTGCCTAGGAAAAAGGAATATGGCGGGATTTTGTGCCAGGGGGAAAAAACCCGTGGCCCTGGATTCTGATATACAGACCTGTTTTGTTTTTTTCCTCCAGGAATGGGAGAAGTTGCAACAATAATTCTCCCTCTTTAGACAAAGAGAGTGTCTGGCAGTGAGCACACTGCCCATTAACCATCCAAGCAGGCAGGAGAGAAAGAAGAGCAGCTCAGCCAGGAGCCACAGAGTTTAACTTCAGGCGTGTTTGTCAATTTCTGGCTACAGCTTCAGTTTTTTCACCTCATCGATGAAAGGGAGATAGTATCACCCACATCACAGGGCTGGTATGAGGCCAAGAAAGGCCTGGTACATTATAGGAGCTCAATAAACACTGGCCCTCTGAGGCCCCGTGGAGACTTTGTTCCTCTTACCAAAAAAAGATTAATTTGATCATCCCCAAGTTAACATCTGGTATGTAGCTAAATAGCAATAAACTCTTTGTCCAAAAACCTGTCATAAAGACTTACCTGGTATAAGCCATATTTTGAATTAGCAGGTGTATTTGCATACCCCCCTTTTTCAGAAGAGCCCAAATATTTGGCCAATTTTAACTTGAGTGCAACAATACTTTCTAAATAGACAAGAGATTCGTTACTTTCAGAAAACAAATTGAAGCTGTAAATGAATAACAACTGTATTAAACTAACATTTATGGAGCACTTACTATTTCCCAAGAACTGTGCTAAGCACNCCCCCCCCCCAAGGTTCTCTGTTATTCATAAGCCTTGGGTATTTCTTTGAAAGGATAAATGTATACCACTATTTGAAGAGTAACGTATGCAGCCCTTCTTACACTGTTTTTTAAAACCAAAGAATGAATACAGACTGCTGACGCCACTAATTTGGTGCTGCTGAAGATATGAGAAGGTACTAAACCACTTACAAGGCACATTTCAGTGTTTTCCTAAAGAGAAGAAGCAGGGAGTTTCTAATCAAATATATAGGAGTTCAGATTGACCCTTGTCCTGAACGGTGGGTGAAAGAGAGGTCTACCGGCAGAGTGCTTAAGAGAGAGTTAAGAAGAAACTTTCCACAAGCGTTATCTGCCTATAGAGGATTCCCTTTGTTGCAGAGGTGGAGAGGGCAGTTAACTATTGATTTCAGGCAGTGGCAGCCACACTGGATGACTGATTGAAAGCATCCATCAGGTGCCATGTTTAACGCTTTGAGAAGAACTGTGACACCACGGCGTTCATAGAGGGTTATTGTTGGTGGCAGAGAACAGCCCCCAATCTGCCAAAAGCAGTCTGCCAAAAGTCTGCTTCTTCTTCTTCTTTATTTATTTATTTGTTTAAGTTGCGCTGGGTCTCTGTTGCTGTGGGGAGCTTTCTCTAGTTGCAGCAAGTTTCTTCATCGTGGTGCATGGGCCTCTCATTGCAGTGGTCTCTCTCTTTGTGGAGCATGGGCGTCAGGGACTGTAGCATTCAGGTTTGGCAGTTACAGTGCGTGGGCTTAGCTGCTCTGCAGCGTGTGCAATCTTCTCTGACAAGGGATTGAACCCATGTCCCCTGCATTAGCGGGCAGGTTCTTATCCACTGGACCACCACGGAAGTCCAACGCTGCTTCTTCATGGGGAGAGACTAAGTGACCTGACAACCTGTACTGGTTTCTGAGGACTCTTCTAAGGGAAGAACCTCCTGACTGTGTGGACTTCATGGAGCCCAGCTCGAGTTCAGCGCCCCCTGCAATAACACTGTTCCCTACACAAGGGCGACCCACCACCTTCACCGACCATGGGACTGAATGGCCACGAGCTGGTACCAGGCACAGCAAGGGCACTTCGGTCCAAGCCCCCCTAGCTCACTGTGTGCCTCTCGGTGAGTGGTTTACTCTTTCTGTGGGCTGCTCACCTACAGAATAGAGATTATGATACAGACTAGAGTTACCTCACAGAGCTTTAATTTAAAAAAAGGAGATAAATATCGAAGCCTCTTGGAATCTATAAAGTTTTGCTGGGCAGATAGTAGGTAGGACATTAATTACTTATCTGAGTTTGGTATAAGGGGCTTATGGCCAAAGGGACATCAACAAGCATCTCTCTTTGCCCTCACACAAATGGTCAGATTGAATGATTATGTAACCGTTCAAGATGACTGAGGTCCCAGTCAAGTTCAGGGGCAGCTGCAGAGCTATTAGGAGATTAAATCAGAGATACTGTATCAGATAATTCAGGTTTCTGCATGAAAACCCTCTTATAATTAGTAAATAAACAATTTCTCCTAATCCTTCTGAAGAAGGTAATGTGAGACATTGATCAACAACCAAACACATAATTCAAAACTGTGAATTTGCTATGAAAACTGTTTTTCATAGCAAAAAAAAGCAGAGCACCATGAGACTACTCAATATGCAGTCCCTTAGCAGTATGATCACTGCCCAATACTTTGAGTATGCCATTCCATTGCTCAAAATTCAACTGTGGCTCCCCACTGAATTTTCTAAACTGAAGTAGAGTTGATTTACAATGTTGTGTTAGTTTCAGGTGTATAGCTCCCCACTGAATTTAAGATGACATGAAATGAAAGTGCCTGTGAGCCAGATTCCACGCCACTCTCTTATCCATGAGCCAGGCAGCAGCCACAGGGCACCAAGCGACAGTCCCCAGCCATGTCACACTGTTCCCTGGCTCTCTTCTCCAGGCACGCCCATAACTGGAAGTGCCTGTAATCCAGTAGCACCTTGTAATTGACACCATCGTCGAGCTGGTCCCACTTCACTGTAATTATCTCATCACCAGTCCATCTCTCTCACCAGACATAGCTCCTTGAGGCCAGAGACCATGTTTGTATTAGTTTAACATAATCCTTGATATACCACCCACATTCAATAATTGAGGAAATGATGGACTATTCTATTGCTAGTATCAGGTCAAATCCTTACTTATTTGGAAAACATTAGGTCTCTATTTCCTTCTATTTACTAAAATTAATCTGTGCTGAATAAATGAGTTAAGTGTAGGAAAATAAAATCATAAAAGTATAACATAAAATATGTGGGTATATAAATAATTTTAAAGTGAAGACTTTCAAAGTACGATGTCAAATGTAAAAAACTGGGAAGGAAATGACTACATTAAAAAGTTAAAATTTCTATATATCAAAATCACCATAAAATTAAGATGTGAAAAAACCAGGAAAATGTTTCCCATGCCTTTCCCTCGACCCCAATTCAAGGCAAATGTGACTTGCTTTTGGTCTTTAACCATGTGTCTGCATCGTCCAGACTTCATATAAATAGAATCATATGACATATTTTGAGTTGGGCTTCTTTTCCTCATAATGTTTTGAGATTGATCCATGTTGTTGTATGGTCTTATTGTTGATGTATGTTCTATTGAGTTGGCATCATATTTTGTTTATCCATTTAATTGATTTGTTGATGACCATTTGGCTTACTTCCAATTGGAGGCTATTGTAAATAAGGTTGCTACAAATATTTGTGTACCAGTCTTTGTGTAGGCAATGTTTTCATTTATCTTGGGTAAATTCATAGACATAGAATGACTGGACTGCAAGGTAGGTACATGTTTTGGGGAAAACTGCCAAACTGTGTTCCTAAGCGGTTGTGCCTTTTCACATTTCCACCAGTATCAGTCTGACTTCCGGTTGCTCCATTCTCACCCACAATTGGCCCCTTTTAAACTATCCATTCTAAAGAACAGGTTGTGCGATGAATTACATAGTTATCCATGCACTTTAAAGACATTTTATTATTTGAAAAGTTTACTTCTTGGAAGGCCAAAAAGTCTCTACAATTTCTATCCATCATCTCCATGTCTGATAAGTCTAATAAGTTTCAGTTCAGTTGTATACTTATTATTGTGCGAGGCACTGCATTAGAAACTAGAGGATGCAAGGATAAGTATGACATGCCATTCACCCTCAAAGAGTTCAGCCAGATAAGAATATGCATGCTAAGTCACTTCAGTCATGTCTGACTCTTTGCGACCCTAAGGACTGTATCCCACGAGGTTCTTCTGTCCATGGGATTTTCCAGGCAAGAATACTGGAGTGGATTGCCAAGCTCTCCTCCAAGGGATCTTCCCAATCCAAGGACTGAACCCCCATCTGTTATGTGTCCCCTTCATTGGCATGCAGGTTCTTTACCACTAGTGCCACCTGGGAAGCCCAATAAGTATAGACATAACCCAAATGCAAGGTAGACTGGAAAGTGTCTTTCAAGAAATCTGGGTCACAGCACTCCGTAAAGGCTTCAGGAAGGAGGTGGCAGCTTAGACAGTTTGTATGGAGAATGGTTGGTTGCTTTAGTCACTAAGTCATGTCCAGTTCTTGCAACCCCATGGACACAAGGCTGTAGCCAGGCTTCTCTGCCCATGGGATTCTCCAGGCAAGAATACTGCAGTGGCTTGCCATTTCCTTCTCCAAGTGTAGAGAGCATAGAACTCTTCAAGCTTTGATGGCCAACCATAACATTCACACTTTTGTCCTAAATCCTTCTCTCGTCTAAACCAAACCATATGATTCTTTCAAACATTACCCAAACGTTGCCTTATCACTAGCTAGCTCTCTTCTGAATATACTTTGGTTAAAAATACTTTGACATGTGGTGTGATTGGTATTCAACATCCAAGAGCTGTCTAGTCCACAGAGAGGAGAACAGAACTTTGATGGATAAGGTTCTGATTATACTCTCACTATTTATAAGACTGCATTAGCTTTTAGTTTACATATGGGCCTTCACTTTAAACTGTTGATTCATTTGTTTATGTAACTTTAGAACTGTAATTGACATGAGAGATGATCCAGTATAGCTCCCTTTTTTCAAGAAAGAAACAGAGTCTCATAGTTGATTCAGTTCCTTGCCCTTTATCATACAGCCACACATTGATGTAGGAGGGGCTCCTGACTCCCAACAGGGCTTTTTTGGAGTAAACTTAAACTTGTCTTTTCTACAGGCTGTTGTTAAGTCACATCTTTATCATTTTAAAGATGTGCATTTTGTTTTACACTTAGATGCTGGCCCTTTTTTTTTGGCTGTTAAATTTCATTTTTTGATATCACCCTATCAACATCTTTTTGGATTCAGATTCTATCTACCAGATTGACTAAGCCTCCTCAAAATATGCCATCTGCAAAAGTGACCAGCATGACATTTACATTTTCAAACCAAATGTCTGGCTGGTGTGTTGAACAAGAAAAAGAGAGGGGGAGAGGAGGGAGTTATTCACTGTGACCAAATACAGCGTAGGCAAAGTGAGACCCAAGTCAGAGTCACAGAGGTGAGCACAAGGTTGACACTAGGGAAGAGATAGGAATGCTACAGTGGGCTCGGACAACCACTCAGCAAATAGGAGAAAGGATGCACTTTGGGGTGGAGAAGCAGTCTGGGAGTAGGATAGTGAACAACGCAAGGGTGTCAGGGAGCTGTGGACATTAAGTTGTGTTCATTGCATGGGCGATCTTGAGCCTTCTGGCTTAAAATGGGCCAAAGGGGAATCTGGTTTCCTACATGACAAATCCCTCCTACTAGGAAGGAGGAGCCGAGGCTCTCCCAGACCTGCTCTGCACAAAAGGCATTTATATTCCAGAGAACGTGTGAGGTGAGACATGAATTTGCTTACACCATTCCCATCAGACTAGGTACTAAAAATGGCTTTAATATAAGAAGGTGTCCTGGATTTCCTGCAAGGTTCTCCGTATCTGATCACGAGGGTGAGGTGTTCAGGGTGGAACACAAACCAGTTGCATGGGTGTGAATGGGAGAAGCAAGATACAGAGGGATAGAAACTTTAGAGCTTCCAAACCTTAGAATGAACCCCAAAACCAGTTATCCAGTTTGCAGCACAGTAGGTACAACAGGTAGAAAGGGCATGGAAGGAGAAGAGCTAGTCTAGTCCCTATTGGGCTAGTCACCTGATGAGCAGAACCTGTCAGCTGTAATCCCAAGACATCCGCATATCATGCCATCAGTACACATTCATCAAGCTACTACAAGCGGACACCATGCTCTAGAGGCTGGGAATATATGGTGACCAGACTCCTTCCTCACGGAATTGGAAAGTTAATCAATCCTCCTGTGTATCCTGGGGTTCTACTGGTGTTAGCCAGCTTGAGTGCTGTTGGTGGTACAGTGAAATGGAGAAAAAAGACAAACTACTGGGGAAAGGTATCATTTATGAATTTCAGTGAATAAAATCTGGTACATGATCTTAAAGTGTTAAGCCCACTCACTTTCTGGATGACATTCAATGCCAAAGATGTTATTCCTATAGACTTTCACAGTTCCTAAGTTCATTCGTTAATGTGTTGTTTCTCATCTGATGGAGTGGGGAAGTGGAAAATTCTCTTGGCTAATTCTTTATGTACTATTTGATTCAACTATAACAAAGTACTGCCTTTTAAGGTTCTTTTTTGATCTGAGGGGGGAAAAAAACTTTTTGTTCACAAAGATAAAAATTATTACAAAATATGTGGAGAAATCCCTAAAATGTAGATATATCTGATTTTCTTAACTTGTAATAAAAGGTTAAGAGGAGGGAAAAGGAACAGAAGAAACCATCCTGTCCAATTCATTCAGCTTACAGTGGAGGAAACTGAGGTTCAGAAACAAGATCCCAGCTGGGTGTTACACTACATTTTCAATAAAAGAAACAGAAACAGGGACTTTTCTGGTCCAGCAGGTAAGAACCCGCCTGCCAATGCAGGGGACACGGGTTCAGTTCCTAGTCAGAGAGGATCCCACATGTCTTGGGGCAGCTAAGACTGTGGGCCACAACTGTGGAAGCCCGTGTGCTCTAGGGCCTGTGCTCTGCAACAAAAGATGCCACTGCCAGGAGAAGCCCACGCACCACACCATCGCCACGGCTAGAGAAGGCCAGAGCACAGCAGCGAAGACCCAGCACTGCCAAAACAAACAAATGACTCAACTAAAGAAACAAAACAGTCCTTAAACACAATAGCCTCGTCTGGAGAAATAGTTCTCATTCATTTCCCACTCAACCACTGCAGAAAATTTTTTTAAAAAACTAAAACAGTGCCACTGGGAGAGGAAGTTCTCCCTTCCACGAGCTTTAAGCAAGCAAGGGGAGTTACACCGTTGCACCAAAATGTTGAGGAATGCTATAAACACCGTGGGTCTGGATTTCAGGAAGACATTTTTTCCAAGATGGAGTGTAGAGTTACTTTAAGCCTCCAATATGGTCTTCAGAAAAAAACAAAGATGGATAAGAAGAGATTTTAGGCAGGAATGTCAATTAGGCAGCAGCCACTGCAATGAACCAGACTGAACAGGAGAGATAAAGGGGGGATGAAGTCACTAGTGAGACCACAGCGGCTGCTGCTGTCACTACCCGCACTTGCACCCCACCACAAATGAATAATCTTGCACTGAATCCTTACACACCAGGCAGTAATCTTTTTAGACCTAATTTTGCACAGTCCTCATAACAGCCCTATGGTAAGGGTTTACCATGTGAGGAAACCGGTTCACGGAAATGAAGCCACTTGCTGTGATGGTCTTTGTGTCAACCTGGCTGGCTACAGTCCTCAGGCACTCAGTTAGATATGAATCTAAGTGCTGCTGTATTTTGTAGCTGTGATTAAATTCCATAATCAGTTGTCCTTAACAGGGGAAACTGTCCTAGATTAGGGTCAGGGTTAGAGTCAGGGTGAGGGTTATCTAGAGCAGTCGTCTCCAGCCTTTTTGACACCAGGAGCCAGTTTCATGGAAGACAATTTTTCCATGTAAGGGGGGCAGGCATGGTTTAGGCAGTAATGTGGTTGATGGGAGCAGCAGGTGAAGCTTCACTCGCTCACCCTACCTCACCTTCTGCTGTGAGGCCGGCCTCTTAAAAGACCTCAGACCAGTACCAGTCCACGGCCCAGGGGTTAGGTACCCTTGATTTAGAGTATCCTAGACAATCTGGGTGGATCTGATTTAATCAGTTGAAAGCCTTAAAAACACAGCTGAAAGTGAAAGCAAAAGTGAAAGTGTTAGTCACTAAGTTGTGTCCATCTCTGCCACCCCATGGACTGTAGCTGGCCAGGCTTCTCTGTCCATGGAACTCTCCAGGAAAGAATACTGGAGTAGCTTGCCATTCCAGGGGTTCTTCCAGACCCAGGGATTGAACCTGGGTATCCTGCATTCCTGGGGAATTCTTCCCCACCAGGCTTCCCTGAAGAAGAAGAAACTCCACCCATGGATAGCTGCTTCAGCCTGTGCCTGAGAGCTCTAGCCCACCTTTCCTGATGGCAGGCCCTACGAACTCCAGTCCTGTGGCCTGACCTCGCATTTGCATAAGCCACTTCCTTGTAATAAATCTCTCACTATACATATCCTCTATTGGTTCTGCTCCTCTGATTGAACCCTGACTGATACACGTGCCAAAGATGACATAATTATAAGATGAGAGAGCTCAGATCTTCTCAAAGCCAAAAAAGGCCAATATTCCACACTCTCTCCTCAAGTAAGTTCAATTTTAGACATCAGCACATCGCAGAAATGGCACCTTCTCCAGAGGTCTATAGGCTTCCCTGGTGCCTCAGACAGTAAAGAATCCACCTGTAGTGCAGGAGACTTGGGTTCGATCCCTGGATTGGGAAGATCCCCTGGAGGAAGAAATGGCAATCCACTCCAGTGTTCTTGCCTGGAGAATTCCATGGACAGAGGAGCCTGGTTGGCTACACTCCATGGGCTCACACAGAATCAGACACGACTGAGTGACTAACAGGTTCACTTTCTCTTTCCCAGAGGTCTAGCAGGCATGGCAGACAAGGATAAAAGCTCTGGAGGCCAGTCTGTTTGGGTTCTGATCCTGGTTCAGCTACTTACTATGGAAACTCTACCTTGGGGAAGGTACTTAAAATCTCTGTGTCTCAATTTCTTTCCCAGAAATATGCAACCAGGACTTCCTTGGCAGTCCAAGGGTTATGACTCCATGATTCCAATGCAAGAGGCAGAGGTTCCATCCCAGGTTGGGAAACTAAGATCCCACATGCCATGCTGTGCAGCCAAAAAAAGAAGTATGTACATAACCATGCATAAAATAGATGGCCGGTGGGAATTTGCTGTATGACTCAGGGAGGTCAATTACGGTGCTCGGTGACAACCTAGAGGGGTGGGATGAGGTGGGAAGTGGGAGGTGGGAGGAAGATTTAAGAGGGAGGAAGCGTATGTATACCTATAGCTGATGCATGTTGACATACGGAAGAAACAACACAATATTGTAAAGCAATTATCCTCCAGTTAAAAATACTTTTAAAAAAAGAAACATCAAACAATAATAGTACCTACTTTATAGATTTGCTGAAGGTTTGTGAATTATACCATGTAAAGCATTTAGACAACTAGCACATAGCAAATGTTAAGAATTATTAACTATTTAGAAGAACCAAAAGGTGAGAATCATCCATGCTAAGCTTTTGAAATGGGGCAAAGAGGGAACAGAAACACCCATGATGACTATAAGAAAATCAAGAGTCGTGGGAAACCATTCAGTTGTGATGCAGAATGTAATCAGAGTGATATAAGCACCTAACAATGCTACCCTAGTGATGACTATTCCAGAAAAGGCCAACCTTTCATAGGCATTATAACCTAATCCAGGGATGGGCAAGAGCAAGAAAAAGCTGCTCATCAGAATTTGTTCCACAATGAAACAGAAAATTCCCCTAACTTAGTCCAGGACTGATCCTCAAGAATAAAAAGAATGCAGGGTTCAGTATTTTCAGCATAGGCAAGTTTCTCCAAAAGGCACAGAAACAGTTTTGATGAGCTATACCCGCATCACTGTTACACAGGCAAATACAATTCTTGCAGGTTATGAGTACACAGAAAACATGATGTAGACTATCATCGTGATCAGTAGTAGTCAGGCATGACTTGATATGTCAGATTCGATACAGAACCTACAAAAGATATCATGGTTCCTCACCTCTAACATAGCAACAAAATAAGACACCCTCAGTTAACTCTGAGAAAAAGAATTCATCAGTGTTCACAAAAGTATTTACGTATCTTTTCACCCAGTGGTGATTATTCTAGAAAGAAGAAAGACCCTTTAAAAGGGGGTGAGAGGAGAAGCACTGACTTTGCAATAAGAAAATGCTAAGGCCCTACAAACTGAAACACAGTATGAGTTTAAAAAGTAATAAATCCCAACATGCCATTAATGACTTTAATATTATTTATGTATTAACATACCATAGTTACAATGATGATCAGAATCCAAAGCTGGCCTTCAGGCTCTTCCAAAACAGCTAACAAAAAATTACTTAAAGCCTCTTGATAAAGAATTTGTCCTAGATGTCTTCTAAAAGTTGAGGTGTGAATTCGAATGTTCTTCTAAGATCAGGCTGCATGGTTTGTGACCCACATGTCCCAGAAGTAGCAATGGTTACTGCTGAAAGGAACTGACAGGCCAAAAGTGCTAGTTGAACTCAAGTGGAAAGGTAAAGAAAAGAGAATTGTCCTAAAGAAGCCACTAGCCCCAGGATGCATTGGAAATTGGGTTTGTTCTCTCTTTTCTAGGTCAGTGTTGTTGCCTGGATGACACATTAGAGAAGAGATGGCCTCCCTAGAAAGCCATATTGTTGTCTCCACAGTAGTGTGAGCATGGCCTGCCTTCGGGTACTATGTAAGTCAGAGAGGAAATCCAATTCTCGACCCAGGAGGTTGAGGAGAGAAATAAATGTAAAGCTGGCAACCGTGTTCAATTTTTCAATCAAAACTGTCTTCTAGATTTTGACAAAACAATTACTAATCATCACAATCTTCTATTCCTTTTAAACATATATTGATCTCTGTTCTGTAAAGTGATCAATTTCAAGTCTGCCCATCGCATACTGGGGGAAGGCAATGGCACCCCACCCCAGTACTCTTGCCTGGAAAATCCAATGGACGGAGCAGCCTGGTGGGCTGCAGTCCATGGGGTCGCTAACAGTCGGACAGACTGAGCGACTTCACTTTCACTTTTCTCTTTCATGCATTGGAGAAGGAAATGGCAACCCACTCCAGTGTTCTTGCCTGGAGAATCCCAGGGACGGGGGAGCCTGGTGGGCTGCCGTCTATGGGGTCACACAGAGTCGGACACGACTGAAGTGACTTAGCAGCAGCAGCATCGCATACTGATCTCTTTTTCACAATCTGTCTATAAAATACCTATACTTTCGTACCATCCAGGCTCAACGACAATCTCTTCTCCCTCTCTTCTCCTCTCCTAAGAAGAAAAGATGAAGAGGTATTTTGATGTACATAAGTGTTTCTGCCTTTGAGTAACTTCTATGCCAGAGATCCTCTGCACTGAGTCTGAATCAACAAACATCTTCTGATGTTATCACACACAGGCATTTGCAGGAGTGTTCTTTGAGGAATGTGTTCAGACATGCATGGCAATGGAGTCCTTTTGGTTTATAAACCTTCACTGCTTGTTTTGGAAGTCAAGGCTGATAGTTCTGTTCAGTCCTGCACCCTGGGGCTGCATAGGAAGGGTCTGCAAGGAGGCCTGGAGCACATGTCCATAAGAGGGGGACATCAGTGGCCATTACACTGGACAGAGGATGGAAGTCCTGAAACCTGCTTCCCAGCAGGCTGCAACAGGAATAAATGAGACAGCACTAGTGACGGTTTTAAGAAGAAGGAATGTGAAATGGATTTAAAGATAGAAGCAGCTGCTTTTTTTCAGAGAAGAGAGGATGGGCGAAAGTAGTGGCCCAGATGCACCTGGAGGGAAAGCTAAGACCATATAACTAATCATCTGGCAGGAACGAGGACCTCTGATGTTCTTCTTTCTGGTCAGAAATACGCTGCAAGTCACATT
Source organism: Oreotragus oreotragus (assembly GCA_006410675.1). Lineage (NCBI taxonomy): Eukaryota > Metazoa > Chordata > Mammalia > Artiodactyla > Bovidae > Oreotragus > Oreotragus oreotragus. Next base: position 306,816 of record SJYX01002514.1, read on the forward strand.
TCAGGGTGATACAACTGGTCTCTTGCTGGCCAGGGACCACAAGGAAGATGCACGGATCTTTCCTTCTGGAGCCTGTAACTCGGGTTTTCCTCGTTAGCCGTCCTGCCGCATCACAGGTGGGAGGGCAGTGCGGGGCGACACTAACAAGGCAAGGCCAGGTCAGTCCTTCCGTTCCCACGCTTCCCAGCCAGACCAGCCCTTCTTCCAGGCACATCACTGATGATTTTTCCATGCACTCGTCTAATCCCTGCTGTCGATGACCCTCTTTGCTGCCTCCACAAGTTATCTACCCTTCAATACTAAACTTGACCCCTTCTCTGAAAGCCAACTCCCCCACAAACTAGATATAATTCTTCCCAAATGTGGGTGGGGAGGCCGTGAAACCATAGATTGTGCCAGGTTCTGTCTTCACAACACATTTTGGCCGTTTTTCATCTCTCCTTTTCTAAGCTCTTTAATCCTTCTGCTTGTTTCATCCGTTTCTTTCTCTCTGTTTGCCTAGAACAGCAATATGCTTTATGAATAAACCAGCCCTGTGAGCACCTCAAACCAACAGTCACTTACAATCAAAAAGCTTGGTTAGGTATTTAATAAGTGCAAGGAGGTGAAGACTGTAAAGATGAGCCAGGGCCTACCCTGCTCCCTTAGGGATGTGCAGCCCAAGGATGGAGCTAAGATATGTACCTAAACAAGCCACGGCAAGTGGGCACAGGAAATGTGCCCATGTAGGCATGCCAAAAACCACCGTGAGGAAATAGAAGGGAAGAATCATTTCCATCAGCGGGTAGGAGAAGTTCTGGGAAGGGTTCATGAGGAGAAGGAAACTCATCTGTTGAAGGTCAGATTTCACTAGCTTGGAATCGTCTCATTTAATTGTCACATGACTCTTCAAGTTAGGTAATTTTTTACCCCCATGTTATAGATGAGGACATTGGGGCTCAGAGAAGTTAAATAATTTGGTCAAGGTCACAGAGCTAGTATATTAACTGACACCCACACTCCTACTCCTGGAGTAGGCAATGGAAACCCACTCCAGTGTTCTTGCCTGGAAAATTCCACGGACAGAAAAGTCTGGTGGACTACAGTCCATGGGGTTGCAAAGAGTTGGACACATCTGAGCACACACACACACATACTCCCACTGGGTCCAAAGTTCATGCATTTTCCTGCACCAGTTCTGTTCCAGGGGTAGAAGAAATACAGTGACACCTGAGCTCGGCCTGCAAAACTACAGGAGACCCCTACAGGCCCATCTGGAGGAAGGACAGGGCAGTCTAGGGACAGCCAACAGCCTGAGGAGAGGCCTGGACCATACACGGGAAGGCAGACTCGCTCACATAACGATCTGGGTCATGTAAAGGAGAAGCAGTGGAGATGTGCTGAGAAAGAAAGCCAGCGGATGGTCCTCCACTTCCCCTGTGCTATGCTTGGAACAGAGGGCAAAGTGTACTTCTTACCTAAGTAAAAAAGTTAATGGGACTTCCCTTGCAGTCCAGTGGTTAAGACTCTGGGCTTCCACTGTAGGGGGCCTGATTTCAGTCCCTCACGCAGAATCAAAGATCTCACATGCTGTGCAGTAGGGCCAATAAATAAATAAATAAAGTTAATTTTAAAATAGCATTTAAAAATTCAATAAAATATTGTAAGTAAAACATTTTGAATGTATTGGGAATTGCTGGTTTACGGCAATCATCTTGACCCTCAATCGTAAATCTCCTATAATGCAAACCTGGGCTTCCCTTGTGGCTCAGCTGGTAAAGAATCCGCCTACAATGTAGGAGACCTGGGTTGGGAAGATTCTGTGGAGAAGGGAACGGCTAGGAATGGCTACCCACTCCAGTACTCTGGCCTGGAGAATTCCATGGACTGTATAGTCCATGGGGTCGCAAAGAGTCGCACAGGGCTGAGCAACTTTCACTTTCACATCACTATAATGCAAACCAGGTTGAGTGGAAGAAGGATTCTCTCTATATTTCCTTTTCCTTCAGTCTTCTTTGTTTCTCTCTTTCTGTAAAGATGCTATCTAGAGATTTAAATCATAAGACTAAAGAGAAACGAAATCCCAGAAATTTACTGAGATAAATGACAAATTTCTGATCATCCCCAACAACTAAGTATTTTCAAATGAGAATTTTAATATTATATACCTAGACTGATTTAAATATTTTAATTAGTTTCAAAGTATTTTAAGTTTAAAAACTGGGGGCTGGATAGATGAGACACTTGCCTCTTGCTTGCTCACTGAGACCCTGGCAGTGCTGATGCTGACTAACCACCCGGATGCCAGGCACCGAGGTTTTCAGCCCAAGGCAAATGAAATTGCGGCTATCGAATGACATCTTACTATCTTGTTTACGATATTCTGAACATTATGCAAAGGAAGAGATTTCAAAGGATGCTCTAATTAATGTTCACCACACAGAAAGAGATCATGCTTTTTTTTCTTTTTTCTTTTGTCTGTGCTGGTGGTTCTTTGCTGTTTTGTCTGGGCTTTTTCTAGCTGTGGGGCACGGGGGCTCCTCTTTATTGCGCTGTGTGGGCTTCTCACTGTGGAAACTTCCCTTGCTGCAGAGTGCAGGTTCTAGGGTGCACAGGTTTCAGTGGTTGTGGCTCGGTAGCTGTGGCTCACCAGCTTTAATTGCTCTGCGGCAAGTGGAATCTTCTCAGACCAGGGATCGAACCCATGTCTCCTGCACTGGCAGGCGAATTCTTATCCACTGTACCATGAGGGAAGTCCAGATCACACTTTTCAGAATCAAGAAGCCTTTCCACAAGGAAAAAAATATACTGAAATCACTGTTCACTAATATTTTGGCTTTCCCATGTATTTTAAACATTAGATTTCTTTTCTCCTGGAGTCAAATTCTAATGCGTGGCAGTCCCTACCCTTCCTTCTCCCCTGCATCTTTCCTCACCTCCATCCCTCCTCAGCCCTCCCCCGACCTGCCACCGGGGCTCAGTTCCTCTCCACTCCCCTTCTCCACCCTCTCCATCCTCCGTCTTCAATGTTTCTCCACAGCTCTTTCCCTTTCTCCTCCTCTCTCTTTACTCCAACCCTCCTCTCTCACTCCTCCACCTTTCTCTCTTTTCCTCTCACTTTCCTCCCCCTAAAACATGTCAAAAGTCATTTTTAGCCCATCTTGGTTTATCTTGAGGAACCCACATCAGACTGAAGGGCCAGGGCAAGAAGAGTAGGCTCGATATCTGAGCCACAAAAATGAATTTAAGCCACTACATAATTGCAGAACTACCTACCCCTCATGCGAGTTGGGTATGATAACACCACAGGTGAAAAGAGGGGATGGTAACAAGTGGGGGAAGGGAAGGTGAGAAAGTTGCCCTTCGGATGCCTAAACCCAAGACCAAATCTGGCAATCAGCCTTGGGACATGTGCTGCTCTCCCGAGAATGCCTGCTCCCTAACCCCAAAGATTCTGGAATCATTTACCAGAAGGGGCCAGTCTCTTGGCATGGCAGCTTGCTTAACTTTGAAGTGAGCAGGTAATCATGTTAGGTACCAGCTGATTTTTGGTGGCCATCTTCAAAACCAGCTCAATTTTTTCAGCAGTGTAATCAAACCATGGGGATTTTTTCCCATATCACCATTATTAGATTTTTTTTCCCCTTTGGGCTGCACTGCATGGCATGTAGGATCTTAGTTCCCAAACCACGGATTGAACCCACCCCCCCTGAAGTGGAAGCAGAGCCCTAACCACTAACCACTGGCCCACCAGAGAATTCCCTGATTTTCATTTTATTGTGAAGGCCTGAATGTCAATCTGCCTAGGAAAAAGGAATATGGCGGGATTTTGTGCCAGGGGGAAAAAACCCGTGGCCCTGGATTCTGATATACAGACCTGTTTTGTTTTTTTCCTCCAGGAATGGGAGAAGTTGCAACAATAATTCTCCCTCTTTAGACAAAGAGAGTGTCTGGCAGTGAGCACACTGCCCATTAACCATCCAAGCAGGCAGGAGAGAAAGAAGAGCAGCTCAGCCAGGAGCCACAGAGTTTAACTTCAGGCGTGTTTGTCAATTTCTGGCTACAGCTTCAGTTTTTTCACCTCATCGATGAAAGGGAGATAGTATCACCCACATCACAGGGCTGGTATGAGGCCAAGAAAGGCCTGGTACATTATAGGAGCTCAATAAACACTGGCCCTCTGAGGCCCCGTGGAGACTTTGTTCCTCTTACCAAAAAAAGATTAATTTGATCATCCCCAAGTTAACATCTGGTATGTAGCTAAATAGCAATAAACTCTTTGTCCAAAAACCTGTCATAAAGACTTACCTGGTATAAGCCATATTTTGAATTAGCAGGTGTATTTGCATACCCCCCTTTTTCAGAAGAGCCCAAATATTTGGCCAATTTTAACTTGAGTGCAACAATACTTTCTAAATAGACAAGAGATTCATTACTTTCAGAAAACAAATTGAAGCTGTAAATGAATAACAACTATATTAAACTAACATTTATGGAGCACTTACTATTTCCCAAGAACTGTGCTAAGCACTTTATATACATACACACATTTATATCTCAGATGAACTTATTTGCAAAGGAAAGAGTCACAGATGTAGAGAACAAACTTCTGGTTACCAAACGGGTGTGTGCTAAGTTGCTTCAGTCATGTCTGACTCTTCGGGACCCTATGGACAGTAGCCCACCAGGCTCCTCTGTCCATGTGATTCTCCGGGGAAGTGTACTGGAGTGGACTGCCATGCCCTTCTCCAGGGAATTTTCCTGACCCAGGGATTGAACTCATATCTCTTATGTCTCCTGCACCGGCACGTGGATTCTTTACCACTAGCACCACCTGGGAAGCCCAAAGGGGAGTGGAATGTGTTTGGGAGACTGCGATCGACATACATTCACTACTATGGGTAAAACAGATAACTAATGAACCTACTATATAGCCCAGGGAACTCTCCGCAGTGCTCCGTGGTGACCTAAATGGGAAGGAAATCTAAAAAAGAGTGGATATATGCATATATGTAACTGATTCACTTTTGCTGCACAGCAGAAACAAACACAGCATTGCAAAGCAACTATACTCTGATAAAAATGTTTTAAAAACAAAGAACACAGACCCTGGATAACTTCATAGAGCGAGCCACTCTACTCTCTAGTTAGACTTTCATGTACATAGAACAATTCTTTTTGGTCTCTCTAAAGTCACCTCAACTATATTCTGGCTAATAGAGGAGGGTGTAAGATGTTTCCTAAAGGATAGCATATCTTTAAAAACATCTTCAAGAAAATTAGCCCAGTGAAGGAGAGAGGTATATTGGTCATGAGGGCCAGCTGCAAAAAGAAGGGTGCTTGGGGCAGAGGAGACTACAGAGCCAAGGCAAAGAGGCAACAGTCTAAGGAGCTCTCAAACAGGAGCACAGGCTTGGAGACAGGGAGCTCTGGAAGATGAAGTGGTAGGACTCAGGATGAGGCTGCAAAGGCTGGTCAGATGCCCGAAAGACTTGAATGGTGGGTGGAGAACCTTGAACTTTTTTCACATAGGAATGGAGAGCTACTGAAGATCCTATCAAAGGAGGGATAGGATAGTGCCCTGGTGCCAGGACAGAAGGTGGGTGTTCGGGAGGCCCAGTCAAAGGAGGAAGTAAAGCAGCCATCCAGATAAGGTGTGATCAGAGTGTGACCTCCAGCAATGGCAGTGTAGAGAAGATGGGACAGAATCAAGGTCTGCGTAGTCACCCTAGGGGGCATAGAAGAGGAGGAAGTAAAACAGACTCTCAGACTTCCGGATTAAAGGAGAGGACCACAGCTATGGGAGGAGGAAGAACCATTTGGGGTGAGGAAGGAGATGACAGGCACAGTATCAGACACACTGAGCGAGACATCACCATTTGTGCCAAAGCATGTCATTAGCAGCTATCCCCTGTCTAGAGCTTAAATAGGGTATCAGAAACAAGGATGCAGATTCCAGGGAGGGTGGGCATTTATGTAGACACCCAGTGTCCACAGACATCAGTGGCCCAACATGGCACAATAAATGCCAGGAGAAGAAAAGAGGAAGGGAAAAGGGAGGTAAAAATCAGTCAAAATCACAGGGATGTGAAACACTGATGCTTCTCTCCAGGATTTCTTAGGAAAAAAAAAAAAAGCAGAGAAACAAACGTGCTCAAGACTTTTTAAGGAGAAATGGTGAACAACAAGGAGCTGAAACTATTACAAAAACTTAAAGCAAAACTTTTGTCCAAAATGACTCTTGTAATCTCTACACTAAATTTTATCAGTAATAAAAGCATATCCATGGCTCAGACGGTAAAGCGTCTGCCTGCAATGCGAGAGACCTGGGTTCGATTCCTGGGTCGGGAAGATCCCCTGGAGAAGGAAATGGCAATCCACTCCAGCACTCTTGCCTGGAAAATCCCATGGGCGGAGGAGCCTGATAAGCTACAGTCCATGGGGTCGCAAAGAGTCGGACACGACAGAGCAACTTCAAATGAAAAAATATATATATTTATATCTCAGTTAATTCTAACAATCCTATAAGACAGATACTAAAGTTATCTCCACTTTAGGAAGAGACTAATGCTAAGTAACTTAACCCAGGTGACATAGTAAAGGGCAGAGTTCAGTCACAGCCAAAACAGGATTTCTGGGCTTAAAATGATGAATACTACCTTCTCTTTTCAAACCAGTGCCTTCTCACATCTTCATATAGACCAGAAAGATTTCAAACATTCAAATGACAGAATTTTAGAAACCTCCCCATGATCTAAATTCCCTATTAGATGTTCAAAAGCCCTCTTCTCATTGCTGTATTTCCCAGAAGAATCTAAACGCATCACAATATTCTAAAAGGAAACGGGAGATTTAACAAACTGCTTCCCTGAACTTCTCTCTGCCAGTCTTTTAGTTACTTACATGTTTTTTTCCCTGCCTCCTGTCCGTTTTAAGTAACAGATATTTTATGATCCGTCCGTAATTATGAGTAGTCATATGGGAGAGACCAGAGAATGTCGCCAGAGAACACTAGAGATGGGAAAAAGACGTAGCAACGCTTTCAACTCAATTCACAAAAACTCCAAAATAATAGAAAACGAAACAAATTCCACGGGTGACTTTCCTAGTGCTGAAATGGCACAAGAGCCGCGTCTCGCTGAGCGAGGACTGTTGCGGAGCAATCCGTGGTTTTCAAGAGGAAGAAATGTGGGGGACCTGCCTCCCCGCTCTCGCCTGCCGGATCCACCGCTGAGCAGGTGTTAAAGAAGGGAACAGAAGTGAGAATTTCCATTTCAGAGGAAATAGGATCGCAGAGCCCGAGCGCCTTCAACGGCTAATGGCAAATGGTTTATAAAGGGGAAAAACGAAATCTAAGAAGTCTGCGCAGCTGTCCTTGCCGACCGAGAAGTGGGCGCCCAGCGGTAGGCTGGGGGAGGCTACTCGCGGTCGCTGGGTGGACGGTGCCTCGCCAGCTCATCTGCGCTGAAACGTCCGACCCGGGGCCCCGAAATGGGGCTGCGGCAATTCGAAGGCCGGCGGCGACGGCGGGCGCCACCCCCCACCTCCCGCTCCGGGCGAGGATGCTCGGGGCGCCGAGCCGCACCTGTGCCGCAAGGGACGACCTCCGCCCCCGAGCCCGCCAAGGTGACGCAGGGTCGGAGGAGAGCCCCCGGCAAAGTGCGCCCACCTGGCCTCGCGCACCGGCCGCTCGCTCCAGGCCGGCCCGGTTGCCGCTCCCGCGGCCGGAGCCCCCCGCCCGCAACCTCACCTCTCGCCGCCGCCTCCGCTTCCGTCGCCATCGCAGGAGCCACCCGGCCGGCTCCGCAGCCCCGGGGCCCGCAGCATGGAGAGCCCCCGGGCCAGCGCTGAGCCGGCCCAGGCGGCCGCCCCGAGGCGGGGCGCAGGCACCCGCGGGGCTCTGCCTGGTGCAGCGACGGCCCCACGGCAGCTCGGGGTTCAGCAGCTTGCGGCCCAGGGCTCGCCCGCCCGGGGGTCTAGCCGCCGCCGGGCCGGGGGCGGGAGAAAGGGACCGCGCGGGGCGGAGTCACGGCAGCCCCGCCCGCCGACCCCGGCGGTGGGAGGCGAAGTGCGGGGAGGCCCGCAGAGCGGCGCCTGGAGCCTCGCTGGAAGCACGCCTGTCTAAAGCAGGTTTCCCCCATCACTTCCAAATTCGTTGTCTGGTGTTCCGCAGTGTGGAGTTGTTCCCCGTGTGTGGGGGCTGGAGTGGGGGGACTTTGTTGTTCATTTTCCAAGTCATGTCCGACCCTTTGCGACCCCATGGACTGCAGCACACCAGGTTTCCCTGTCCGCCAGCAGCTCCCGGAGCTTGCTCAAACCCATGTCCATTGAGTCGGTGATGCCATCCAACAATCTCATCCTCTGTCGTCCCCTTCTCCTCCTGCCCTCAATCTTTCCCAGCATCAGGGTCTTTTCCAATGAGTTGGCCCTTCGCATCAAGTAACCAAAGTATTGGAGCTCTATCATCAGTCCTTCCAATGACTATTCAGGGTTGATTTCCTTAAGGATTGGCTGGTTTGATCTCCTTGAAGTCCCAGGGACTCTCAAGTCTTCTCCAGCACCACAATGTCTAAGCATCAGTTCTTCAGCGCTCAGCCTCTTTATGGTCCAACTTTCACATCGCCAAAGAAGCTGTTTGGCGTCCTGAGACAGCTGGGTGAATCCAGAAGCAAGATTCTTTGGGGACCGCTTGTCAGCCCACCGTCATGCGCGGAGCACGCTGCTTCGCTCCCTCCCATAGGACCCTAGGGTTCCTTGGTCACAGCTGGTCCTGTAGTGGAGGGAAGGAACAGCGGAGAAAACACCCAAGCTCTGCATCAACCAGCCTAAAACTAACACTTTCCTTCAGGACTCTCCATTACAGCGTCATAACTAGCTGCCTTGTGTCCTGAGAGCTACTTAGGATGAGGGAGTTAGACACGTGTTCCCAACAGAAGCAGGCAGGCGCAGAGAAACTGATGCGGCCTTAAGTGGGACTCGGACTTTATCCTGCTGAAGGTGGCGAGAGATGCTGCCCTCAATAACACACAAGGAGACACATCCCTAATCAAAAACCGTTGTTGAGTCCTGGCTTTGACTTGGAACTCCACCCGAAGTCCACCCACACCAACGTGTGCTGTCCGCTCAGAAAGAAAAATTCAGCAGAGAGCCTGACAGACATTCTTAAGATCTGGCCTAGGTTTCCCTGAACATGCTCAAACCCTGGCTTTCCAAGACAAGTGTACACTGTTTTGAGGTGGTTTACCAAGATTTGGGGGCAGGGGGGTGCTCTTAGACTGCACATGTGTTCAGTGCCACTTTGATGGTGAAGCGGAATTTCTAGGATCCTGGTCAAAAAGTACAGGGGCTTTCCTGGCAGCTCAGAGGTAAAGAATCTGCTTGCAGTTCGGGAGATGCAGATTGGATCCCTGGATTTGGAAGATCCCTTGGAGAAGGAAATGGCAACCCATTCCAGTATTCTAGCCTGGGAAACCCCATGGACAGAGGAGTGCACAGGCTTCAGTCCATGGTGTCCAAAGAATTGGACACAGCTTAGCGACTGAGCCTGGACGGACAAGCTACAAACTTGCTGTCTTGCTTACAAAGTGTTTTTCCCTTTATCATCTCAGGTGAGCCTCACAACAACCTCTGTGAGGTGGTTGAACGCCTACAATTCTTGTCTTCTCGGTAGGCAAATAGAGGTTCAGAGATGAGTGTTTTGGCCAGAATCACTCAGTATACAGTAGAAGCCAGATGGTGAAAGTCAGAACTCCTCAGGAGTTCATACGTGGTATGATAAGCTTGCTGGTGAATCATCACAGTCCTCATTTCTTAGAAATGATGATTCACTTCCACCAAAAGCCTGAGAGCAAGAGCCAGGAATCCAGTACCTAAATGTAATGCCAGAAGTGTAACACACAAGGAGAGCAGACACACAGGATTTCTTGGGGCAAATCATTCTCATAGTTTAATGTGTGTTTCCCCAATTGTTCAAATTTAAATTCTGCTTTCAACTTTTTCTTTAAACTCTGGAGCTTTACTTCCTAAGACTTTTTTTGTTTTTAGAGTGGTTATATTATACCTCCTAGGATAAGTCAGAGATAGTCACACAATATCTTGACAGATGGATAGGAAAATCATCTCTCCTTTCCAGCTAGTGGTCTTTTCATATTTCCTCCTTGAGCAAAATGTAAGAAAGTGATTTGAAACATAACTTGCGGAGTGCATGGTATAGTTCTTTCCAGCCAATGTGGTTTCCTTCCCAAAAGCTCAGGAACAACTTTGCTTTCAGGAACCATTGCTAATCTTAGGGGGAATTTAGTTTGTCCATTAATTTCCTTCACTGCCAAATACTCAAGCAAGAACAAGGCTGACATGAGGAACTACTGCCTAGCACACTATAAATTCCTATTCTTGTCAGCCTCCTGCTGGGGTTGCAACAGTGCAATTTTGTCTGTAGGACCCTTTAAGTTCACATATATATTCCAGTTGGTCCAGAACAACAACAACAACAAAATCTCCTGTTTCAGAGTATAGTTAAATTGAAGACCCCCATCTCCAGTGACATATAAAAATAAAAAACTACCCATTAATGAGCTCCTAAGACAAAGCTATTGGAGATGATGGAATTCCCGTTGAGCTGTTTCAAATCCTGAGAGATGATGCTGTGAAAGTGCTGCACTCAATATGCCAGCAAATTTGGAAAACTCAGCAGTGGCCGCAGGACTGGAAAAGGTCTGTTTTCATTCCAATTCCAAAGAAAGGCA
>SJYX01002514.1:320040-344665 GCA_006410675.1 Oreotragus oreotragus
AGTGAAAGAGGAGAGCGAAAAAGTTGGCTTAAAGCTCAACATTCAGAAAACGAAGATCATGGCATCCGGTCCCATCACTTCATGGGAAATAGATGGGGAAACAGTGGAAACAGCGTCAGACTTCATTTTTCTGGGCTCTAAAATCACTGCAGATGGTGACTGCAGCCATAAAATTAAAAGACGCTTACTCCTTGGAAGAATAGCTATAACCAACCTACATAGTATATTCATTTCTTTCTTTCTTTTTTTTTTTAGGTAGTATATTCATAAGCAGAGACATTACTTTGCCAAGTAAGGTCCGTCTAGTCAAGGCTATGGTTTTTCCTGTGGTCATGTATGGATGTGAGAGTTGGACTGTGAAGAAGGCTGAGCACCGCAGAATTGATGCTTTTGAACTGTGGTGTTGGAGAAGACTCCTGAGAGTCCCTTGAACTGCAAGGAGATCCAACCAGTCCATCCTAAAGGAGATCAACCCTGGGATTTCTTTGGAAGGAAGATGCTAAAGCTGAAACTCCAGTACTTTGGCCACCTCATGCGAAGAGTTGACTCATTGGAAAAGACTCTGATGTTGGGAGGGATTGGGGGCAGGAGGAGAAGGGGCTGACCAAGGATGAGATGGCTGGATGGCATCACTGACTTGATGGACGTGAGTCTGAGTGAACTCCGGGAGTTGGTGATGGTCAGGGAGGCCTGGCGTGCTGCGATCCATGGGATCGCAAAGAGTCGGACACGACTGAGCGACTGAACTGAACTGAAGTAACTGAGGAAATAATTAAATTATTAATATTTAAAACTTCTCTTTCTTCCCCATCACTCCTCCACCCCTGACATTCCATGGAGGGTGAATACTGGGGAAGATTCTTGGATTTGCTGAGCAGGTTAATGAGTGGAAATGCAGTTAGGAGTAACAGGGAGGCACAAATATGTTTTGAGGGATGGACATGCCTCTAATGGACTTCTGGAAAGGGAGAAAGCAGCTTGAGCTTGGTCCATGGAGGTGAGACGCAGAGAAGGTAATTGCAGGAGGGTATACTCATGAGGGGAGAAGGCAATGGCATCCCACTCCAGTCCTCTTGCCTGGAAAATACCATGGATGGAGGAGCCTGGAAGGCTGCAGTTCATGGGGTCACTGAGGGTCGGACACGACTGAGTGACTTCACTTTCACTTTTCACTGTCATGCATTGGAGAAGGAAACGGCAACCCACTCAAGCATTCTTGCCTGGAGAATCCCAGGGACGGGGGAGCCTGGTGGGCTGCCGTCTATGGGGTCACACAGAGTCGGACATGACTGAAGCGACTTAGCATCAGCAGCAGACTCATGAGAAAGAGCGGAAGCGGTGGCCACTGGGTGTGGAAATTTGAGAGTATTTTTAACGGGTATTTAGGAAGCTTCACTGTGTAATGCAAACCCTCTTACATTATTTCCCTGGAAAATAACAACTTTAGCAAAGGCTATAGTTCGTCTCAATGCTTTTGGAGTTGATTTATGTATTTATTAAACATGAGAACATTTTGAGATTGGCCTTAGAGGGGGAGTAGGGCTGTTATTCATTTGTTCACAAATGCTTGTAGAGTGTCTACACTGTGCCAGGCATGGTGATAAGCACTGACTGCCGTACATCACCAACTGGACATCCATTACTTCATACAGATGTTTTCATCACAATCAGTGAGGCAGGTATTATTTCATTTTAGAAAAGTCCAACCAGTGTCCCTTTTCCTTTAGGTCAGTAGTTTCCCAGGTTGAATTGAGACTGTGCAGAAGTTCAGACCCACCCCCTGAAACTCTGACTTAATAAGTCTGGGGTGAGACACACTAAATCCTTATTCAAATAAGTATCCTAGTTGAGTTTGAAATAGTTGCTCCAAGTACTCTGCTTCAGGAAATATTGCTTCAACTAGCCAAAAATGAATTTTCTTAAGCCTAGGTTGTTGCAAAGGAGAAGTTGTGTGTGTGTTTCTATAAGCCAGAGGACAGAAGTAGCAATAAACTCTCAAGAAAAATACAGGGAGAACAAAACTTAGAACAAGAGGGAATAGTTTACAGACATCTCTTTATACGTGGAGCTACTGCTTCTTTTTCCCTTAGAGATTATGTGTTTGTATATGTAAGTGTCAAAAGCTGAAGTAATTTTTACTTTTGGAGGTTTTGGACAGTCTTGTATCTATGGTACCCTAGACCCTCCTCAGTCCTCTACTATACAGAACCATACTGGAGGATTTTTCAAGTTCTGTCCATGATTAACTTACCTAAAAGGACAAGAAAGGCAAAGGACAATCTCCCTTTCCTGTTATGTATTTCTCCATTTGGCAAAGACTTATAGGTCATCTCAACATTTAAGGATTTGATAAGGAATGCTTTAGAATGAACAGTAATAACTTTGTAATGGTTTTTAGCACAACCTCCTGAGAAATGTTTTGATTTCTACTAATCAAAGCCTATCTTCTCAAGTTAGACAAAGCAGTTGAGCCACTAGTGATGAGGCCAGTCATCAGGCCCACTGTTGCCTGGATCTCGAGAGGAAGTAGTAGATGAGGATCTCTGTGACTGGTATAACAGCTTTGTGGCAGATGGACCCGAGACGAATGGCAGCTGGAAGCCTTGGCAGTAGAACTAAAAGACCAAGCGCTGGTCACTGGGCCAAACATTCATTGTTCGTATGATGTCCAGAGACCCACACCTACTCCTGCTCCTCTGGACAGGCAACCTAGGCTCCCAGTAGCTGAGCCACGGTCTAGCACAGTGGTCCTCAGTACTCCAATTTCACACGGGTCAGAAAAGGTGTTAATGGACCAGCCCTTCAGTTCATATGTAGGCAATGACAGAATCAGTAAAACCCAAGTGCAGTGGCTTCAGTAACAACCATTGGTATAAACCAGTGTGGCACCCTTTTGATTATCTTGGGGGTTGGCTCCAATTTGGTTCTGGTGTCAGGTAGCCATGTGCTTTAGGGGAGCCTCAGTCTGCACCAAGGATATGAAGCCTGCTTAGTGTAAATCAATCAACAGACCAGGTACTATCGTAGGAATGGATGGATGGCATAATCAAGGCCAACAAAGTGGGGATGGAGGGCAGGATTCCTTGCTTAGAATGCTTCTGGAAAAGATTTTCCTTACTCTTAAAAAAAGGATGAACAATCTTCGTTTTAAAAACTTGTATGACAATATGATGCTTAGAGTCCCTGTAGCCATCCAGCCCTCTGAGAAAACAAGCCCAAGGACATCCAACACTCTGCTGATGACAATGTAGAAAACTAGAAAGAATCTGTTCTTAAAGATGTTTTTGAGATGCTAAATTTACTCTGGAAGGTCCCTATCTTGTGTCTTAGTTTTACACAAGATACTAATTTTCCTTTTCTTTGCATTTTTACTTGTATCTTATACTTGCAGTCAAAAGCACCCAAAATACCAACTTGGTCACTGGCTTCCCATGTGTTTTTCTGATGATAATTTGTCAAGGAAGTGTGCTCTGTGATCTGGGGAGTGGAAGGAGCTCCAGACTTGGTTCAAGAGCAATCTACTACCTGAGTTTGGGTAATTCACACTCAGCTTCATGTTCATCATCTGTAAAATATTAGTAATTATGTTTATTTCACATAGTAGTAGTAAAAACCAAAATGAGTAAGCTAAGTGAAAGCCTTTTGTAAAGCAATGTAAGTTCTTTTAACAAGATGCTTTTGAAAGATCAATGTAGAATATCAAAGTTTGCTCTGAATTCCAAATTTTGATAGTGTTTTCACCATTGTGTCTTAACAACAGCATTACTAAAATTATGTCAGTCGGGTAACAGCTGGAAGCACAGCTAGGATGAACAGGATTCTGGCTGGCTCTCTCTGAGACTGGCACAGTCATGATCACTGACCGGTGTCTCCAACGGGACAGGTGAAGTAGTACGTGGGTACCCGGGGCACTTATAGACCTAGTTTCCATTGCCATTTTGAGGCATATTTTCATTTCTACCTGCTAATTGATTCTGGCCTAGTGGAGTAGCTGCATATAAACCTGTACAACTATCTTGAGTGTTTAAACATAAGACAATTGAAACTTAAAATATTTATTCAATATGTTGTTCTTGATGTGATCTTTAAGGGTAAAAGTTGGATCCATTTACAAAGCAGGCTTTCTTGAGATTTGGGTAACATCTATGTCAAAATTAAAAAATATAACCAAAAAACCTCACCAACAAAAATATTGTAAATATAGTTTTTATTCTTTTCTTACCTTCAGTGAAAAGTGCATGATGCCACCAAAACATTTCTTTGAAACTCAGTAACTGAACACAGAACTCAATAGCCTGGTGATTATTTTTCAGACAACTGCTGAATAATTTATATTGCTTTAAAAATAACTAACATCTATTTTTATTACTTCAATCCATTTTAAAGTAGCAATATTACTCTCATTTTTTCATAAAAATTTAAAATATCTCTAATAGTCCTAAGTGTATTGTATTTATATTTGTTCCAAGTGTTTGTTTCATTAAAATGTTCCAGAGATAAGTGCACTTCTACAGAGAAAACAAAATTTAAATAAAGACAAGGAGAAATATTCATGGTTGTAGCAAAATAGTTATTTTGAATGTTCTGACTCTTAGCAATTCAAAGAGAGAATAGAATGTGTTTTGTAGGCAAGGACCTCTCTATTGATTAAAATTTCAATCCATTTCTTTGAGATCATTGATAGATGGATTGCTGTTTCTCCTACCAGTAGATACTGCTGGGTTGATTGTCTAAAGGTTTTCTACAATAAAACACCAAAAACAAAAGTACTTAAAAATATTGTAAGATTTACAGATCTACATAAAGATAACAGGTGTTTAAAAAAACAGAAAAGTATATTATTACAGAAATAAATGAAACCCTATCTTAACCCTAAGCAACCGGTTTTGAATATTCCATACTTGTTATTTTCCATTCAACTAATAGCTTATTAAATCAGATATATATTCCATTCAGTAAAGGTTGATAAGAAATTTCCTATTCTCAGATAGCATTATGAGTCAATAAATTTAAATATTTAAAGCCATGTTTATAAGAAAAGCATAAAAGAAAAAAACATAACTTGCTTTAATACAAAGGTTTTTTAATAAAAAAAGTCAAAGTCTACATTAAATCAGGAAATCAACAAATCTGAATTATACAAGCTTTCTATATACTTANTCCATTCAGTAAAGGTTGATAAGAAATTTCCTATTCTCAGATAGCATTATCAGTCAATAAATTTAAATATTTAAAGCCATGTTTATAAGAAAAGCATAAAAGAAAAAAACATAACTTGCTTTAATACAAAGGTTTTTTAATAAAAAAAGTCAAAGTCTACATTAAATCAGGAAATCAACAAATCTGAATTATACAAGCTTTCTATATACTTAGAAAAACCAAAAACACACAGTTTATAACAAAATTCTTTAATTCAAAATAGTCTAATTTAAAGAAAATGTCATTATGCTCTGTTGATTAGATAGGGTTTTGTCATTTAAATTAAATGGTTCACCTGAAATATGGGAAGTATATAATAGAGAAAATTCAAGCTCAAGGGTACTTTGCAAATTATCTAATTTGCTTTATGAATCAAATTCTTAGCTTCCAAAGGGCAGACACAGTTTTTAATTGCTTTTAGATAGGCACTTAAGAAATGCTTTTGATGAGGAGGAAACCCCAAAGATTATGAATCACTCAACTCCAGGGAAAAATGAGTATCTTAACAAGGTAAACTTTTCATAACTGCCCTTCTGCTGCCAAGAAACCATAACTATCCCAAGTTCTTCCTATTAATAAGAATGAAGGAAATGGAACCTAAAATGCTCTATTCTTATTCAGTTAAAAGGTAAACTTAGGTAATTCAGCTCCTTTATATCAATCTCTCTGTCTCACTTGAATTAATGAAATTTTTAAATACTAGAATAGTTACCATAGTAGAATCAGAGTATGTTGCAATTTCCTTGTATCTTACCCATTCACACTAGCAAAACATCCTTTTTTAAAAAAAGTGGGGAAGGAGGGAATGAGAAAAATCTCATAAAACTAAATGTAAGTTAGAGAGTTTTTAAAATTAGAGGCAGCTGTAATTAGAAAAACCAAAGCTAGGCAAAAGGAGATAATCCCAAAATTTTAATGGTTCTCTCTCCTAAATACTTGGTCACGTGTTCCAGATAAGAAAAATGGAGATGAACTATTAGGTGAACACATAATAAGTATCAAATAAATACTAGGAGGGAAAGGGGAGGAAGGAAGGAAGGAAGGTGGGGAGAGGGAAAGGAAGGAAAGGGAAGAAAGGGAAGGGGAGAACAGGGCAGGAAGAAAAAAAGAACAGAATGGCCTTATTGAAACACCATGGAACTCCCTAGCAAGCAGGAACATTTATAAAAGCTTTTGTAGATCTGCATAATGGTCCTATGCAATTCTTTCCCACTAGAAGAACATCTATACAAATAAATTATCATTTTAGATTCTGATCACAGATCATTCGTAACAGTAATAAAACTGTTATCTAAAAAAGAAATTCTACTAGTTAAGACAAACATTAGGCCATTCTTTGATAAATTAATACTCCTCCACTATTACTGATGAAGCCAAAAACCTCAGAGAGTCATTTTTAAATGAAAATGTTGAGCTGGAAAAGACTATCACATTCTTGGAAAAGAATTTGCTGCTGACATCACCTCCCCCATCCTCTAATCACAAGCCCCCTGGCCTGCATTTATTTCCTTAATTTCATTTACAGTAACCACAGTGATGGAGCTAAACATGAACAGTAGTGCCCTTGAATGAGCTAGCCTCCATCAAAGATCTGAAGACAGCATTCCCGCAGGACAGTAAAATCCCCACAGCTGTGAACATCCACTCTGTTCAGGATCTTTGGTACATTTGGAGTATAAGAAAATAATGGCACATAATACACGTACTATCAAAGGAAAAGTTTTCATCAAAACAAATAAAAGTTAACCAGCCATGATATGTAACAACTTTCTAGAAAACCAAAGTAAATAGCTCTTTGTTCTCTACAAGTTCATTTACATGATCAGAAGTTTGACGTTTAAAAAAATAGTTTAATAAAAATACACTAGTAGTTCTACAAGCAGCCTTCATGGTCATTTCTTCAATTCAACTCACCATAATCAAATTAAAATAATGCCATGTCCTCTTATTAAAAAAGAAGTCCTCTTGTCACAAGAAAAGCAACTTTACATTTTATATGATACAGTACATCTCCCTATGAGTATACAGAATACATGTATAAAGGTCATCAGTATTTCTGAA
This sequence comes from Oreotragus oreotragus, assembly GCA_006410675.1. Taxonomy (NCBI): domain Eukaryota; kingdom Metazoa; phylum Chordata; class Mammalia; order Artiodactyla; family Bovidae; genus Oreotragus; species Oreotragus oreotragus. The sequence goes on from SJYX01002514.1 coordinate 327,301, forward strand.
TGCAAAGTAAATATATTAGTGGAGTGCTTGAGTGAAGCTGTTCAACTTCCTCCTTATTCAAAACTTGTTACTCCCTACTGTGGAGTTTGTGTAATAACATGATGGTAAACTTTATTTTTTAAATAACCCAGTGTATTTCCTTTTTAAAATGCCTTAAAACCATTACAGAAATTGTCTTCATATATATTCTATAGATGTCCAAACCAATAGGGCAAGTGTTCTAATACCAGCTATGGAAGATGGCTTTTATTGATTATCTAGACCCATAAGGTGTGCAGTAAAACAGCCAATACTGCAGTGTTACCTACAGGTTAGCCTATGTTGCTTTAAATGATATGTGTTTCTCCTGAATTGATTAGAGGTGTTACAGTACAAAGCCACGGCACACACAGGCGGAATGGACCTTAATACGCGTGTAGGCAGTGCAGTTAGAAAGGGATGTACATTTCCTTTATTCCAGTACCTTCATATAATAAAGTTAACAAAAATAATATTAAAAAAAGAAAAAAGCCAGCTGGCACTGCCAACCAATTCCTGTAGTAGTCTTCGAAATCCTAATCCTGTAGAATTTCCTCTTGTAGTCAGAAGCACCACCGTCGTCAGGAGTATTACAGTGTATTGTTACCTACGCCAAGCAAGCCTGGTGATGCGGCTACCTGAGTTCTCTTGGCTGTGAGCCAACGTGATCTTCGTTCATAATTTCCCAGCCTTCATGTAGGTGGGGATAGAGCCACGCTGAGTCAACCCTTCAAACCTTTTATAGGTATAATTGAGAAAAACCCAGTCTTTGGATTTGTAGTCTGGTTCCGTGGTGTTTGGCACTGGAAAGATAGAAAAATTAACCAAGACCAAAGGAATTTCATTAATGAAATATGTCATCACTTTCATAGACTAGCATCTGAATGCAGAGTTCCAAAGAATAGCAAGAAGAGATAAGAAAGCCTTCTTCAGCAATCAATGCAAAGAGATAGAGGAAAACAACAGAATGGGAAAGACTAGAGATCTCTTCAAGAGAACTGGAGATATCAAGGGAACATTTCATGCAAAGATGGGCTCGATAAAGGATAGAAATGGTATGGCCCTAACAGAAGCAGAAAATATTAAGAAGAGGTGGCAAGAATACACAGAAGAACTGTACAGAAAAGATCTTCACGACCCAGATAATCATGAGGATGTGATCACTAATCTAGAGCCAGACATCTTGGAATGTGAAGTTAAGTGGGCCTTAGAAAGCATCACTAAGAACAAAGCTAGTGGAGGTGATGGAATTCCCGTTGAGCTGTTTCAAATCCTGGAAGATGATGCTGTGAAAGTGCTGCACTCAATATGCCAGCAAATTTGGAAAACTCAGCAGTGGCCACAGGACTGGAAAAGGTCAGTTTTCATTCCAATCCCAAAGAAAGGCAATGCCAAAGAATGCTCAAACTACNAGAGCTTGTCCAAGGAGCGAGCATTGACTCGCTGAATCCCACTCCTCTAGAGGGGGTGGAGAGGGGCTACTGCCCAGGACCATGCCCCCTTGAGGGGTTCCTGTAAGAGAAACTCCACCCCCTCTAACACAAGGAGATTCTGCACTCTGCTTCACGTAGGTGGGACTCAGGGAGAACAAACTCAGGCCTTAGAAGAGCTAAAGCTTCTCTTCTTCAGGGACTTCCCTGGTGGTCCAGTGGTTAAGACTCTGAGCTTCCAACGTAGGGGACTTGGGTTCAACCCCTGATCAGGGAACTAAGATCCCACATGCCTTGTGGCACAGCCAAAAGGTTAAAAAATGAAAGAAAGCAGACTGTGGACTCAGGTCTCCTGCCTGCCTGGAGTCTGGAGGGAGGAGGCTGATGGCCTGTGTTGGGGGTTCAGAGGCTGGTGCTGGAGAGGGCTGTCAGGACAGATGATGTGTGAGCTCCCAGAGGTGACCACGCAGTGGGTGAGAGGACTGGGCTCAGCTTGGACAGTCAGAGACTGAGCAGACAGAGGCCAGACGTGCAGGCGTTGCAGGAGGCCTTGTGGGTGAGGAGTGGAGGCCCATCTGTCTGGAGTGATGGGTCTTACAAGGGGAAAGGCCTACAGATTAAAAAAAAAAAAAATCCTTTTGTCCATGTTTGGGTCATAAAGGGACTCTTGTAACTGTCGGTTACCTACAGGTGAGCAGAAAATTCCTGCTGGAACTTTCCTCCCTGGGCAGGGTCTATTATACCAGCTCCATAGAGCAGGAAGTTTCCTAGAGGAAACTCACACCACGTTTCAATTCAGCTGGTCGAGTCTGAACCTGTTAGCCTATATAAGGATTCATGTGGACTGCTTCCTTCTGTGAAGTCTGAAGACCAGGTCTCCTGACCAAACTCATTACATCATGTGCTCGTCAGAACATGCAGGGGCGAACCTGGGAGAAAAGGACACTGTCCATCTTTTCCGTTTCTAGCTCCCAGCTCCCTCCACCTGCCACCCTCCACCTGCCACCCCAGGGGTGACTGCTGATTCCTTCTAGCTTGAGTTGGNCTATATAAGGATTCATGTGGACTGCTTCCTTCTGTGAAGTCTGAAGACCAGGTCTCCTGACCAAACTCATTACATCATGTGCTCGTCAGAACATGCAGGGGTGAACCTGGGAGAAAAGGACACTGTCCATCTTTTCCGTTTCTAGCTCCCAGCTCCCTCCACCTGCCACCCTCCACCTGCCACCCCAGGGGTGACTGCTGATTCCTTCTAGCTTGAGTTGGAAGGAGTGGCAAGTGGGTAATGATCTGGAGGCAGCTAGAAGACGCCTGTAATGATTCAATACAAGAAATGGATGACGATGTCAGCAACTTTGTTGAAAAACAAAGGGAAGGTCTCAGACCCTCTTGAGACGTGTGGAGTGATGCGGGATGTTTTGGAGGAGTGGTAGAGTCTTCTTTTCTGTGTGTCTTTCTTTAGCTCCTGTCTGGAGTCTCTAAACACACAAGGTCATTTGTTCAGCTGTTCTCCTTTGGCCCTAAGGACCTTTTTCCCCTGCTGAAGCCAATCCAAGAACCTACAGGCTGGGCTTGGAGAGTCAGAAGGCAGAGTACGGTGCAAATAGGAAAGCAGATAAAGATTGGTGAGTGGGGACTTCTCTGGTGGTCCAGTGGTTAAGAATCCGCCTGCTAATGAAGGGGACTCCAGTTCGATCCCTAGTTCAGGAAGATTCCACACGCCACGGAGCAACTAAGCTCGTGTGCCACAAGCACTGAGCCTGTACTCTAGAGCCAGGGAACCGCACCTATTAAGCCTGCGTGCCCTAAAGTCCATGCTCTCCGACAGGAGAAGCCACCACAAAAAAGCCTGCGCGTGGCGACGAAGACCCAGCACAGCCAGAAATAAAAGTGAATCAATTAATTAATTAAAAAAAAGATCGGTGAGTGACATTTGTGCATGCATACAAATGACTCGTCGCACCAAAGTGGAAGAGAAACTGTGGTTTGGTGCTGCCGTGTGAGGTGATAAAAGCTGAAATGTCAGAAACATTAGCAAGATGCATACGAGAATGTCCTTCTCTCAAATGTCAGACTGGCAACCAGGCTGGATTTCCTTTCCTCTGTAAATGTTTTTCTTCTTTTTCTTTTCCTGGGAACTGAAGGTGATCCTTTACTGCCACATTTTCCCGNGACTGAGCGACTGAACTGAACTGAACTGTGAGACTGTCTTACCTGGTTGTAAAATATCAGATTCAGGAAAGTCATCGAAATTTGATGTATCATCAATGCTTTTGATTTCTATAGGGATTGCTGCTGGCCTTTCCCTGTAAAATAGTATTGAGTAACCATGGTTAAGGTTTCTTGAATTCAGTTTTCCAAAGCTTAATTCTACTTGCAAATTCTGAACGCTGTTCTATAGGTATTAGAAGAGCCAAGGAAATTTATTATGGATCTGAAATTTCTGAAGTTAAGTGTATTTCATAGCTGAGTAGAATTTTCTTATTAAAATATTATCATTTACTTGGAATTTTTATTTCTTTATACTAAGACTTTCTCATGCTGTTTCTTTTTTTAAAGAGGAAAAACAATAGTTAATGAAAGGTAAAGGAGAACAGAGAATTTTATTTAAAAAATTTAATCATTCTATAAAGTAACCTAAACATTGTGGGGATCAGAATCCAACCTAATTAATTTAGGAATAGAATTCTTCTAGTAGAGGATCCACCACTTCATAAGTCAAGTCATTTGGGGAAATAAGGGGCTCAAACGGTGAAGGGACTACATGTTTGTGATGAAATCTGAACCCAAAAACTTCTCAGTCATATAAATTTTAAGGGAACTGGGGGCAACCGGTTAAAAAAATAGTAAGTCACGAAAATGTTTTTTTTATCATGCTAAAACTAATTTAGGAAGTTCATCAACTTTTACTGCTTCTACTTTTTCAGCAAGTACTTATTGATCTAGTAGGTGATAAGTGTACAAAATTGTGTAAAAACACATTTATATTTTCCCCAGAATTATTCTAACCTATTTATACTTAATGTACTAACTTAATAAATTTATATTAGTTTAGTATAAAAAAAATATAAACTCTGGTGCCCTGAAATCTTATCTCTAGTAATTATCAGAATGACCTTAGACATTGTGACTCTTCCCACATATAAAACCAGGAGACTGGACTGATAGTATGTAAGCGTTCTTTCAACTGTGACCAGGGGGAATCATGTGATAGCTCTGCTCAATGAGATGACACGTGGACAGTAAAATGCAGCGCAGCAGTTTAGAGTCAAGACTCCGGAATCACACTGCCTGGGTTCAGTTCCAGCAGGGCACTTACTAGCTGAGGCACTAGTAAGGCAAATTAGTTCTCTGTGACTTAGTTTTCTCATTTGTAAAATGGAGATAATAATAATACCAATTGTATAAGGCTTATTATGAGGATAAGATGAGAAATGTACATAAAGTACTTACAACAGTGCTGGACATACAGTTAACAGTCCCCCCAAATATACCTACTGCAGAATCAGGTAGAGTGTCTAGCACATTGTAGGGGCTCCCGTGGGGGGACACTTAGCTGTCTTGAAAGTGGAAAGGGGGGCTGGCGAGCCTAGGCGAGGCGGGACTGAGGGCAGGGAGGCCAGAGAGGTGAAGAGCATTTTCGTCAGAATGAAGAGCAAATGACAATGCCTAGGGTGGGAGGAATGGGGCAGGAACCACACAAGATGCAGCTTCTACAGATGACGCAAGAATATCAAAGATCCTGAAAAGCAGGGAAGGACCCTTAGTATCACTCTAAGTACAAAGAGAAGGAAGGAAATGGCACAATCAGATTTGTTTCTGAACTGTTGCTGTGTGGGGGAGAGACCAGAACTGCTGAAGACAGTTTGGCCACAAAATGAATAAAGGCCAATGCTCACAACAAACAACTCTAAGCCAGTTCTTAAAAGTTACCTGCATTATTTAACCTCTCTCACAATGCGGGAGACCTGGGTTTGATCTCTGGGTTGGGAAGATATCCTGGAGAAGGGAAAGGTTACCCACTCCAGTATTCTGGCCTGGAGAATTCCATGGACTGTATAGTACATGGGTTTGCAAAGAGTGGGACACGACTGAGTGACTTTCACTTTCACAGTGTTTATAAGAGGGACTGTATATTCTTCAAAACTAATAAAGGAGACACATATAGAATATGCTGCTGCTGCTGCTAAGTCACTTCAGTTGTGTCCGACTCTGTGTGACCCCATAGACGGCAGCCCACCAGGCTTCCCCATCCCTGGGATTCTCCAGGCAAGAATACTGGAGTGGGTTGCCATTTCCTTCTCCAATGCATGAAAGAGAAAAGTGAAAGTGAAGTCGCTCAGTCTGTCCGACTGTTAGCGACCCCATGGACTGCAGCCCACCAGGCTACTCCATCCATTGGATTCTCCAGGCAAGAGTACTGGGGTGGGGTGCCATTGCCTTCCCCGGTATAGAATACGAGAGAACAAAAACAGTTATACAGTATCAAATGCAATTACATCTTTGTTGTGCTAATAGCCTTCATCATGTAACTTTGCATATCAAAATCTAAACAGGGGCACAGTATGTGTTTATTTCTTAAAGTGGATGTTACATAAGATGAGTCATTTATCTATAGCCACTACAGTCTCACTCATTTATATAATCCAGAAAACACTAACTTATCACATGACCACAATGTTACCTCTTGTATTTAATCTATCAGAATCAGAGATAAATTAATCACCAAATCTAGTAGAAAGTTTTCACTCACATGGCCTTATCCCATTCAAAGCCTGTAAACATACCTGATGTGCCCCCAGTCGACACCTTCAAAAAAAGGATGACTTTTTATTTCTTCTACTCCACTATTCCCAATTCTATTTTCAGAATCAATACAAAACCTAGAAAATGGAAACAGAGAAATTATAATATGCAGACTACATCTCAAGTACTCTGCATTATTTCAAACCTTTCATCTTTTTTTCTGTTTACTGAAGTAAACTCTATTGTGAGAAATGTGAGGAAAAACAGAAATCATCTATAACTGCACTATTCAGATATAACTACTGCAAACAGTTTGAGGCCACTTCCTTCCAGTCTTTTACTGTAATTTCAAAAATATGGTGTTGATAAGGAGTTTCCATTATTATTTTTTTTCACTTAATATACTGAGAACATTTCCCAAAGTCATTTAACTATTTTTCTATACATTTGTTTTCTAAAGTTTACACATGGAAACACTACAATTTATTTAGATAGTCCACCATTGCCAGACATTTAGATGATTTTCAAATTTTCATTACTAAAAACAGTATTGAGATAACATAATATACCCTAAATCTTTATACACATCTGATTATCCGCATATGCAAAATTCCTAGAAGTAGAATTGCTGGGTCAAAGGTCAAAGACAGTTTGAAGTTTTTTTTTTTTAATAGGATGCTACCAACTGGCTGTTCCCATACATTGTCCCAATTCATATTCCTTCTAGGAATCCACAATAGAACCTAAACACTTCATCTTAGTTGAGAAAAAGAATGGAATCTTTTGCTTAGAAAAGGTTTCATACATAGACTTTTTTTTCTAATTGGCAGCTAATTACTTTATAATATTGTGGTGGTTTTGCCATACATTCACATGAATCAGCCACAGGTGTACATGTGTTCCCCATCCTGAAACCCCCTCCCATCTCCCTCTGCATCCCATCCCTCAGGGCCATCCTAGTGCACCAGCCCTGAGCACCCTGCGTCATGCATCAAACCTGGACTGGCGATCTGTTTCACATATGATAATATACATGTTTCAATGCTATTCTCTCAAATCTTCCCACCCTCACCTTCTCCCGCTGAGTCCAAAAGTCTGTTCTTTACATCTGTGTCTCTCTTGCTGTCTCGCATATAGGGTCATTGTTACCATCTTTCTAAATTCCATATACATGCATTAATATACTGTATTGCTGTTTTTCTTACATAGATTTTGTGATATGAACTGCTACTAAGAATTTATTTTCCTTTTCTCTTTAGGGGATAAAGTCATTGTAATCCAACAGGAGTATAATAATATAAGACTTCTTCCCTCTTAACTTTTTTTTTTTTCTGAATATTATCTTTTAAGAATCTGCATTAAAAAAAAACAAAATGCCTTTTCTTTACCAAGTCCTTTGACTGTATAGATCAGTGATAGTCTTTTTCTTCCCACAAAACTGAAATAGGCAATTTAATCTTTTAGGTCCCTGTGAGGCCTTAAGATACCATAACCTCTTTAAGAGATTTAACTACTAACCTAAGAATTAAATCCTTGGCTTTCTCAGATATAGGCACCTCTGGAGGAAATACCAGAGTTTCTTTCCAGTTCATCACTTTCCTGTATGTTTCTTGAGGTGTTTCAGAGCAGAAAGGTGGATATCCTAAGTATCATAGGAAATAAGGTTTCATTAGTGGTTATGATCAAATTTGCTGCACCTACTATCTACATGTCACAAAAAAACAAAATAGCCCTGAGCGCTCTACTTAACAATAAAAAAAATACCACCATTCATCCATTTATAATAAAATGGCTTATAAAGTCAACAAAATAAAGGATTTAAAGCATTGCCCCTCTTTCACCTAAAAGGTCACACAGATACAATTTAGATACCTGGGAATTCTGGTTAAATGCCTCCTTCCTGACATAGGATCCCTAGAGAACTCACTGATATTTATCATTGTGTATTTAACATTGGAGGATGCCAGAAATCAACTTAAAGTGTTCAGATATTTTAGCCCATAATATCTACAGTATGTTCAATCAGTGGTGCTCTAATTTACATGGTATGTACATAAATGAATAATAAAACGTACCTATTAGCATTTCATACATAATTACTCCCAAAGACCACCAGTCACACAATTTGTTGTAACCAGTCTGCATGAATACTTCTGGAGCAATGTAATCTGGTGTCCCAACTGTTGAATATGCCTGCAAAGGAACAGCTTGTCAAACCAGTGTCCTCAATATATATATATATATTTTTTTTTATCTGAGTACGGCTCACTAATGGAAAAACTAAAATATACAGAAGCTAATTTTGAATCTAATATGTGTTTTGCGTGTTTATCATGTATAAGGTTTAGTGAAAGGCATGGAGTCAGATAATATGTTAAGACATGATTTCTGTCCCTAAAGAGCTCAACTAAGTTATTTATGTATTCAGTCCTAAATCCATTCCAAAAGAGAATAAAAAGGTTGTATTCAGTCGGCCTGGATTCTCCACTCGATACTTGTTCTCAGGCAAGTTATTCAGCCTTTTTGAGCCTCAACTTCTGCTTACATAAAACTGGACTAATAATTCCTGCCCTAAAAGAGTGGGTATGAGGATGAAACAAGCAAAGGAATGTGTCTGTAAACAACAGCCTCCCATATAAAGATCAGGTATTTTCATTATAAACTCATTTCCAGGGTACTGCTTATCTATTAGAAAGCAATGCAGTTTTTCATTCTTAATTCTTAAAAAATCTTACAAAAACTTTCTTTAAGGCAGCAACTTTCTATTACAGGTAGTACTCTAGGGGCCATTTGAAAATGTGTAACAGCAGATTTTGACATTTCTATGATCTGGGGAAGGACATGATTGGCATTTGGTGGCAGGGGATATAGGCTCTAAAGGAAAGTTTCCTGCCCCAAACACCAAGAGTCCAGTCTATTTTGTCACTGGAAAATACTGATGTAAGTCATGGTGACAGTCACAAGAATAGTAAAACCTGCACATGAGTAATGATTGTGAATACTCTGTAATTAGGGGGTACAGAATTTTCACCATAGTTTTAGGCAGTATTTATATTTCCCTTTAAAAGTAGGAAATACTGCAATTCTTTTCTCAATCATAAAATCTGATCTAAAAGTGACACACTTAAAAGTAGAAATAATATTCTGTCATTAATGCAGAGCTCAAAACATTTAAAAAATATTTTTGAAAACGTTAAAACACCAGAATGTTTTACAAGCACAGAAAGTTTACTTGGGCTAATGAGAGAATGAGCTCAATGATGATCATTTTATTTGCTTTGAGAGGGTACCAGACTCTTGCCTTTCAGTCTGTTTACCTTCCTGAAGGACTGCTGAGTAAGTTTCCCTTCATCACTTGGCAGAATTTAACAAATATTTATAGATATCTATCTATATGTACCAGGCATTGTATAAGATGTTAGGAAATTAAAGTCAAAAGGCACATTTGTAACCCTGACAATGTTCACAGGATAAAAGGAAAGAGGAAAAGGGACAATTGATTCTAATATTTGCTAAGTAATGGAAGAGAAAGCTTGCCGGGTTAAAAACAGACAATGCTGTTGGGCATTGAAGGAGTCATTACGTTTATTTGCGGTAAAGTCTGCTTTTCAATTCTATTTTATTGTAACACTGTTAACACAATAACAAACTTTGTTTACTTTGTCTATAAAGTTCTTAGAAACACACAATAACCTTAGTTATGCTGACTGATATTTGTTGTATCAGGACAGGTAGGGAAAATGGAAACATGAATATCACTCAGCATTTACCTCAATTTACACTCATCTCCCAGGTGGTGCGAGCAGTAAAGAAACCCGCCTGCCAATGCAAGTAGACAGAAAAGACAAAGGTCCAATCCCTGGGTTGGGAAGACCCCCTGGAGGAGGGCACGGCAACCCACTCCAGTACTGGAGAGTCCCATGGACAGAGCAGCCTGGCAGGCTACAAACAGTCTACATGGTCGCACAGAGCCAGACAAGACTGAAGTGACTTAGCACGCTCACACACTCATCTCGGTGAGTTTTCTAGAAAGTGCTAGTACTGGTAAACAGACAAATACATAATCAGAGATACGCTTGACAAAATACTCTGAAGTGAAATCCTAAAATAAAAAAGTGGCATTTTCCTTTATAGGCACGGAAATGTTACAGAAAAATTAAGAAAACTACGATCTCAGAACAAGCTCTATCACTGTTAGGAAGTAAGAACTAATTATTGTGAAGCTCTAAATTATAAAACAAATACCAAATGAGATTTTAGGACCAGGGCCCAAAATTCTTTCTTTCAAATGTGGCTACTTACCAGTTGTCTCCTATTCTTCTTCCATGTTTCTGCCTTCCTCTTTGAGTTCATGTTCTGGAATGCTAATTTCAATGAGACAGAATTGTAATTATGAGGGAAAAACTCTCACCAAAAAACAAATTCACATACATGCATTGAAAACACACCAGTTTAAGGGTTGAGGAGAAAGAGAGAAGCTTCAGTTCTCAACAGTCCTGGATTAAACCAGCTGGACTACTTTAACTCGAAAAAAAATCCAACTTACAGAAGTCACTTGGTGGATTATGGGTAAGATTTCTGTAGAATTCAGTTCTATGAGCCTTCTTTAATCCCGTGCACAAACCAAAATCAGATAATTTTACATGACCCTAAGGAAAAAAAAGGAAAAAACCTCATAACATCATTAGAGACAAAAGGCTTATTTAAAACTCTTCTAAATGCAATAATAAAAATTCTTAGCTTAGAACTCCTACAGGTGAAATGAAAAATTATCAATATTTGATGTTGATTATTTTAAGAAGGAGAAAATGGAAGATGATAAAAAGATAGCCAATTTTCCCTTGATGTCATCTCACTTCAAGGGCTCTCTCCTACTGTACCAGTTTATGAAATAAAGTAGGTGAGCAGTTATATAAATTGCAGTTGCCCATTTCCAATCACAAAATCACCTCTATTACAGCATAAAACAATCAGTGACCTAGTAATTCACCAGTTTATTCACATGCCTTGGCATCTAACAAAAGGTTGTCTGGTTTAATATCCCGATGGATGAAACCCAACTGGTGGATCGCATCTATTGCCAGAACAGTCTCTGAAATGTAGAATTGTGTTTCCTCTTCTGTCAAAGTATCCTTCTTCATCAGCAATGTCATCATGTCACCTAAGTAAATGAGAGTAAGTACCCTGTATTAGTAACGCCTCAAAAGGGGGAATGTTTTGTAAAAGATGTCTTTGTAATATACAACGTAAGCCTCATTTCTGCATTTTATGATCCACCCAGAGTACTTCCAACCATCTCTAGGGCCAAATAAAAAAAAGTGTCACTGCATAGGAGAAGTTTCATGACATATAATGGTTTTAAGTTAGAAAATATGTGAAATCAAATCAAAGCAGAACTGATATAGTATCTACCATTCAACATCCAGAAATAAGTTGCCGAGGAAAATATATCAAACCGGGAAAATGAATGTGTGTAAGCAGATCTGGAAATGGGATATATCCTTTCAAATTCAAGTTTCAAAAGCACTCAGCATTCTTTGGGCCAACAAAGATAGGTCATTATTCCACCAAGAGGGTCACTTCTAGACATTCTTGTTCCCAAGAAATTTTGCTCTTTTACAAGGGACAAAGAAGAAACACTGGTAAATTTACAACTCAAAATTGACAACTGTTTATATTTTTCATGGTGCTTCAAGTCTTTAAAAAAAAAAAATACCATGCAAATTCTTCATCCTCTGTTTCCATTCCATTCCCCTTCCCCTTTTTGTTGAGTTGCCATTATCACGGATTTGCTTTGGTGTGTATTCTTCCAGCTTATTTTTGAAATGTTTTCAGATGCATATATATTAATCTATTAATTTAGAGTCTTTTTAATGGTTTTTAAAATTACATAAGTGATATCAACTGTACATATAATTCCACAGCTTGCTTTCTCTCTCTTGATTTCTGAGATCTTACTGCTGAAACAAATATAGTCCCTGACTTTTAACTACTGTAAAATATTTAATGACTTAATTATGCCATGTTTTACTTATCCATTCCTCTACTGATAGACAGTTATCTTGCATCTAGGGTTTCACGCTTATAACATTGCTGCCACGAGGCCTCTTGTGCACATGTGGGGAAGAACTCCTTACTGTAGGACACATGCCTTTTTAACTTTCCTGGCATCTCTGAATTGCTCTCCCCAAGAGTCAGAGATTCCGCTGCACAGATGAGAGGCCAGGTTTCCCCCACGGCCTCATCAGACTATTAATGTTTCTACCAATCAGATGGTTGGGTGTGAAATGGAATCTCATTCTTGTTTTAATTTGCATTTCCCTGAATACGAGTAAGGATGAACACTTTCTTATCTATTGTAGACCAACCAGAGTTCCATTCCTTACACTGCCTATCATTCGCCCCCTGGGTTGTCTGTCTTCTTCTTTGGTGACTTGTTCTCAACTCTAGACTTGCAAAGATCTAAAAAATTATACACAGTAAACAGAATAATAATATTTAAAATGTGCCAGCTTTATAATTTCTTCAAAACAATCTGATTTGCGGTTCAAATTACTATTATTATGGGAGGAATGATTAGAAAATTATGACTGTGTAAAACCTCAGAGCCAGAGGTATAAAATATCCCTAGCTTATTGATTTATATAATCAATAAAATCACAGTTAGATAGAAAGATGTGCTTGTGTTGGCCTGTCATTGCTCTTAGGTTTGCTTTTACCTCCAGGGAGAAATTCCATGATTAGATATAGGTTCCTCTTGTCTTGAAAACTGTAAAACATCTTCACCACCCAGGCACCATCTGCTTCTACCAAAATATCTCTTTCTGCTCGGATATGGGCCACCTGGATGAATGTATTTTGAAAACATAATTAATTGTAACACGTTACACATTTTTCTAGCTTACTTCTTAACAATTACCATAATCTCATTAAAGATGGAGAAGCTCAGGAAACAGTTTATTTTAGCTGATATCTTTAGGTCTGAAGAGGTGGGATCACAAAGGGAAGCTAAGAATTTTCAGATAGAAAAATGATTAGTCTAAAGATTTTCTAACCAGAATCTTCACCTAACCAAGGATCTTGGCTTTGTCAAATAAATTAAGGGTCCTGGTCTGACTTTTATTAAAAGTTAAGTAGTTAGCAATGCCCTGTAGATTGGTATGACAAAGTCAGGGTCCTCAACAAACTATTTTAATTGTTACCAGTCCAACAAAGGGCCTGAGTGAGTGAAGTTGCTCAGTCGCGTCCGACTCTTTGCGACCCCGTGGACTGTAGCCCACCAGGCTTCTCCATCCATGGGATTCTCCAGGCAAGAATACTGAAGTGGGTTGCCATTTCCTTCTCCAGGGGATCCTCCCAACCCAGGGATGGAACCCAGGTCTCCTGCATTGCAGGCAGATGCTTTAACCTCTAAGCCACCTTGGCCTTTAACTACTAGGTTGTTTTAAGAAGTTGAAACATTTATAATAATCTTATATTATTTTGTTATAATAAATCTTTATAATATCCATAAACATGATCTACAGCAAATTCTTATATAACTTTTTGGGATTTTGCTACTGACTTTTGTCAGACACATAATTACTACAGTTACTATTAAATGAACATTTTGGAGACTGAAAAACTTTATGAACTGAATGATTTGTGGGGTTGGTACAGTTAATTTTCAGATGTTTTCCCACTGATACATCTATACATTCTTTCTTCAAATTTAATTAACAATAGAATAGTTAATATTCTCCAGGCAAGAATACAAGACTGGGTAGCCATTCCCTTCTCCAGGGGATCTTCCTAACTCAGGGATCAAACCTGGGTCTCCTGCATTGCAGGCACATCTTTTACCATCCAAGCCACAAGAAGGGCCCTTTACAGATTTTGAAATACGTGTAATAAAATCAGCAAATTCTTAGGAGACTGGTTTGCTTATTTGACAGGTAATAGGGACTGAGGGTGCTGAGAACTGTCCTTTAGTTTTACTGAAGTCAGAGAAGAAGGTATTTTGCCGTGAAATGAAGGTTCGTGTCCTCCCTGAAAATTCCTATGGTGATGCACTAAACCCCATTATGACTGGATTTGGAGACGGGGTCCTCTAAGGAGGTAGGTCTAGTGACATCATAAGCAGGGAGGGTTAGTGTTCTTATAAGAAGAGACTCCAGGGAGTCACTCTCTGCCCTCTGGACACACCAAGGAAAGGCTATGTAGATACTTGGTGAGAAGGCTGCTGTGTGCAAGCCAGGAACAGAAGCCTCACCAGCAATGAAACCTTGTTCCTGGACTTTCAGCCTCCAGGGCTATGAGAAAAGAAATTTCTGTTGTTTAAGTCACCCAGTCTGTGGTATTTTGCTATGACAGCCTGAACACACAAGCTAGATTATGAATTTGGAAGAAATTTTAACCAGAGAGAAACAATGAAACAGGCTACCAAAAAAATCTATAATCAATTAAATAGCAAGATGTGTAGGTTTCTCTTTCTTAAAATCCCAGTTTTAAAACTTACTCTAACACCTCGCCAGTGGATGGTCCTTTGGTTACATGTGCTAAAGAACTCTTACCTGCTCTTTTTCAAGCATATCAGCTTTTCTCAATATCTTCATTGCATAGATATGGCCTGTATCTTTCTTCTGGACCAGCCGCACCTTGAATGTAAAAATTCATAGCACAAATTTCAGTCACTGCTATTTATTTAGGGGTGAAAGGTAGGCTCCTTTAAAGAAAGCAGTGCTGTAATTTGCTGTTGCTGGTTATTTTAGAAATTCTGTTAAAATTACACTACTTTAATACACATCTTAACCCATTACACTACTTACATATGAAGCTACTATCTTAAGATACATATTTTCAATAGCAGCGACTTTAAAAAAGAAGCACACCTCTCCAAACGCTCCTCTTCCTATAACTTTCAGAGACTCAAAGTCATCCAGGCCAAGTCTGGTCCGCTTGAGCCGTAAGAACTCTGTCTCCTTGCGAGCATGCTGTGATCGGCGTAACTTTTTCTATTAAAAAAGAACATTTTAGGAAGATGATTTTAAAAATCAGATTGTTTCAAAGGAAGTCTATAGTGTTAAAAGAAGTGATATATTAAAATGAAGGTAACATATCTTAAATATTATATACTGGTGCTACAATTTATTTACCAGAGTTGAACATTCATTGAGCATGTAAAAAAAATAAAATAATTTTTAAAATCATTAAAAAAGTTTTAGCAATTGATAAATCTTTATTCTTGAGACAGACTCTGTTAAATAACTTAAGAAGTCCACATATTCTTTCATCTGTATACTAACTTAATTCAAAAACAAAAATTAAACTTTAGGAAATGCTAATAGCATTCTTTATTTTTCTTTTGGCTGCATCATGCAGCATGTGGGATCTTAATTCCACAAACCAGGAATCAAACCTGTGCCCCCTGCATTGGAAGGCAGATTCTTAACTGCTGGACCACTGGGGAAGTCCCATAATTGCTGATATTCATTTTTTACTGTTAACAAATCTACTAGGGAATTGTGTCAACTCCCTAATTTCCAAGGCTGCTCTCTCACAGCAGCTGAGACTTCCGACACTGAAATAACACAGCAGCAGTATTTCCATACAGGCTTATTTATGGTAGAATTTATTCTTGGCAGATTTTTTAAATAAAGTACTTGAGACTTGGCATATAACTTCTTAAAAATATGAAACTGCAACAACAACAAAATAATTACACAAAGAATCCTTTAAAATATCCAAGTCAAGAATTTCACAATTCATTATACAAAGATTACAAAAAATACTATTAAAGAAAAATTATGAACTACCTGAAGCTTACACTAGGAATGGGCATTTATTTAATTGTTCTAAACCTTGCTTTTCCTTCCCTTCATGAAACAAAATTCTGCTTTTTGACATAGAATTATGTCAAATTAGCTCAACCTAGTAGAGGTCACATAAGACTCTTGAGAGTCCCTTGGACAGCAAGGAGATCAAACTAGTCAATCCTAAAGGAAATCAACCCTGAATGTTAATTGGAAGGACAGATGCTGAAGCTGAAGCTCCAATACTTTGGCCACCTGATGTGAAGAGCTGACTCACTGGTAAAGACCCTGATGCTGGGAAAGATTAAGGGCAGGAGGAGAAGGGGACAGTAGAAGATGAGATGGCTGGATGGCATCACCGACTCGGACATGAACCTGAGCAAACTCCAGGAGATAGTGAAGGACAGGGAAGACCTGGCGTGCTGTACTCCATGGGGTTGCAAAGAGCTGGACACAACTTAGCAACAGAACAACAACATAGTCGAGGTCACACAGAATGGGAAACAAACAAAATCAGTGAGAAAATCAAGCCCCAGTTCATCTTCAACTGAACCCTATCAAATATGCAGAGGTTCAGGTCTGAGAAAGAAACAAGTCAAAATGAAACGGTTCCGAAGCACTGTTCCTAAATGTAGTTCAAGATATAACCACTGAATAAACCCTTCCTACCCCTGTGTGCAACTCTTTCCAAATTGGTAAAGTGAATTATTAATTAGAAATATGTAAGGATGCATCATCAACACAATGGAATTCTGATACTTCTAACAAAGTCTACAAAAATAAAATCAGGAAATTATGTCTTCAATCTAAATATCTTTAAATAGCTAAATGAAGTCACACAAGTGGTGGAAATAGGGGAGACCTTCTTTGTTTAAAAATGCCTTTCGAATCAGTAATGTTGAAAAATGAATTATTAGTAAAACAAAAGGATAGCTCAGAAATAGCCTGTTATAAACTCTGACTTTAATTTTAAAAGGCCACACGGTGGCACTATAACACCATTTTTCAAAGAAGCAAAAGCCCCTTTTAAAAATTACATGATTAAATATAAGAATTCTGAAAGGCAGGCTGGATTTCTGGCTTTATGGACTTAACAATGTACAGTTGGATGCAGATTCAGAAACTTGTCTAATCTGAATGGAAAAGACCTCATCACAGTTTCATAAATTATGCTCAAAGTCGACAGACAAGAGAGGCACTCAAAGAATGTAATGCTTATCACTATTTGACAGGTTGTGTAGTGTAGTAAGTAAACAATATTTATGTAGTCAGAAGACGGCTTTTAAAGTGAAAGGGAGATCACAATGTATGGAATATACAATCCTATGAAGAAGGGAAATCACCTATGACACTGTCATAGCACTTGAAAAACAAAAAAAA
>SJYX01002514.1:358472-424439 GCA_006410675.1 Oreotragus oreotragus
GAGTTTCACTAAGTTACACCACTCTCTGTTTGCCCAGGTGTGAAATTCCAGAGCCAGCATTGACTTCTTTCTCTCACATTCCTTATCTGTGTAGCTGCCATGTTTCTCCCATCTTTCTCACTGAGTTCTTCCCTACTATTGCTGTCATAACCCTAAGGCTAGCCTACTTTCTACTGGCTGGGACTACATCCTTTCCTGTTTCTAATTTCTCCTCCCACAGTCCATTCTGTACAACACAACTCAAGTGGTCTTCCAGGGAAGCACCTGTGATCATTTAGATCTTCTGTTCAAAATCTTTCAAGGCTCTTTACTACCATGAGAATAGCTTTGATCTGAAGCATCCAAGGCTTGCAGGAAATGGTAAAAATCTAGTAGGAGTTAAATTGGACAATGTCTGACCTGGTAAGGTGCTTCCTTCTGTCTCCGGTATCCTCCCTCCAGTTTGTTAACCTCTCCCTTCTCCCTTTCATGCATACTGAATAGTACTCTTCCTTAGGGGCTCTGTTCAAATGCCACCAACCTTGATGAAGCCTTCCTAGCTGCCTTTATCAAAAACAACCTCTCCTTTCTTCACCCTTCTCAAGGGGCATACTTTTCACCCTTTCATATAATATTCATGTGCATTATCTTCCTTACTGTAAGTTTACTGAAGGCAAAATAACGTCATTAAAAAAAAATTCTCTCATTCCCACTGATATACACACAACACTACAAATGTTTCTGGATTAAAAGCAGCCATTCATTAATTAGCTAATCAAAAACAACCTCTCCTTTCTTCACCCTTCTCAAGGGGCATACTTTTCACCCTTTCATATAATATTCATGTGCATTATCTTCCTTACTGTAAGTTTACTGAAGGCAAAATAACGTCATTAAAAAAAAATTCTCTCATTCCCACTGATATACACACAACACTACAAATGTTTCTGGATTAAAAGCAGCCATTCATTAATTAGCTCTCTAAAAGAAAGTTTTTAAAAAAGAAAGAATAAAAATATACCATAATCTCATGGTCAGAAACATTTTGCTTAAAACATCAATTAACATGAGATATAAATATATTGGTGCCAGGACAAGACACTATTCTGTGACGGTAAAACAAGTAACCAAGTACATTGTCATTATAGGAAAGTTAAAAGCAGCATTCAAGGATCCACAATATTTACATTATTAATGGACAACATGCTTACATCCCACTTGCAACATAATAGCTTATTTAACTACACAGAAAATTTTGACCAGCCTTTACTATACCTGGTTTCTCTCTCTTCATGCTGTAAAATCAGATTGCTGTAAAAATTCTCCAATGTGAGCTTGGCGACAGTCACTCTTTCCCGGGTATGGTTGCTCATAGGAAAGGTGGTTGTAGACCCTGCCGTCATTGCCATAGTAACAGAAACTAGAATGACACAGAAACACAAATTATTTCATAGGAAAAGAAAACTTTCTATCTCTTTTAACAAACTCTAGAAATGGCCTGATTTTTACTAGGCAACAACACTGTACCCTAACAGTTAAGACACTGGAGTCTTTCACATTATAAGTAAAATAATATAATAAAGAAATACAGTATTTAGTAAATATAGCAAAGAAAGATAAAGATACACTATTCCCAAAGCAATGGAAATGAATTCTGTGCTGGCAGATGTGAATCACACTAAAGAAACACCAGTAGCAGTCCACACACAATATGAACACATTCACGTACATACTCACCAGTCATTCAAAACAAGAAAGGTTCAATCAATTTTGTGGTTGTCTTACTGATTACTAAATAAAATTCACAAGATTTTGCTAATACTTATGACCCAATAAACATACATCTCCACAAGAGTTAATGAAGTTTAATTAAACAGAAAGAAGTAGTTTCTGCCATATAAATTGTATGAATCAAGTAGTGTTGTATCAAATATGCACACGAACATCTGTCAGAGCAATTCTTATGAGTATTATGTTTTAGGGAAAAACTACTTTTAGAAGCAAACCCCTTTGGCCACGTTGCACAGCATGTGGGATCTTAATCCCCTGACTTGTGCCCCCTGCACTGGAAGTGCAGGCTTAACCAAGGATGCCCCAGAAACAAGCCCCTCTGAATGGAGTCCATGGATGCCCTATTTCACCCATTCCAAATAGTGTTAGGACAAAGTCTAGTACACTACTCTAGACTGCTAGGTCCATTTCATTTTCAGATGAAACTCAAATGCCTGTAGGAACCAGGCAGGAAACAAAACATATGAATCAAGTCAGGTGACAACAGGGAAGGTCTGTGGTCTTTCCTGGACAATGTTTGTTTACTTTAAAGTCATTCAGGTGCCAACTTTTAAAAACCATTGAGCCAGCCAAGCAAAGTACTGGTTTAAAGAAGATGATGTGACGACTTCCCCGGAGTTCCAGTGGTTAAGACCCCATGCTTCCACTGCAAGGGGCACAGATTAGGTCCCTGGTTGGGAACGAAGATCCCACATGCTGTGTGGCGTGGCCAAAAAACAAACAACAACAACAACAAACCAAGAAGAAGAAGATAAGGTAGACAATCAGACAAGATAAGGAGTGTTAAGACTGAACTCTGGTGGCTGCTATAGGTGGGCACTGACCCTAGAGACTTGCTCACCATAGTCCACATCTAGACCCCACCCCCACCCCCAAAAAAAACCCCAAACAAAAAACCTAGCATGGCTCCATACATCAGAGAAGCCTTTGCTAACCTAGATGGGAGATCCTTACAGACCTTGCTAGAGAAGATCCAGACTGCCAGGGCAACTATCCAACGTTGCATCAATAGCTAAAAGTATCCTCCCAAATCTGCCACCTACCCCCAACACCAGCCTCTCGTTAACTAACTGCATCAAGACACAGAGCCCTAGATATAGACCTGACCTGAACTACACTCTAGGGATCTCATTCTCCACGTGAAACAAGTCATACACAGGTTGAAAGTAAACAAGCTAATTATGGCAAACTCCCAGTTCTGCTGTTGTCTTAGTGAATTTATACCCCAATCTACTGCTTGAACCTCATTATGTCTAAAATTGCACTTATTATTTTAACATCATAAACTTGTTTCTCTGCTAGCTACTCTAAATCTTTTTATAACAAGAAGCTGATCACATTACTTGTTTAAAATTGTTCATGGCATGTACAGCAAGTCAAATGAGCTCAGCAAGATAAATAAGGACAACTCATACACAGACTGCTGATCTCTATCAGAAACTTTATGAGAGTTTACTCACAAATTCCCCCTTTCTGCCTGAGGCTTTAAGACCACGGCACTCCCAAGCATGACTGCATTTCTTCCTCCCAACAGCCCAGTAAAGAGAGGAACTGAAACTCGGAAAAGTTGGCTGGTGAGCTTGTGGGTCCCATCCCACCTATCTCCAGTCTGCCTTTCTGGGCTTATCTGCTGCCCTTCCGCGCCTCACTCGGCCTTTTGGTGCCTCCAAGCCCTGGCATGACCCATTCCTGAACCAGTTCTGCCCTACGCTCTGTCTGCAGGGCTACTGCTGATCCTTCCCAGCCCGGTGTGCCAGGAGCCTCACTGTGGTGACTTCCCTAAGGTTCCCTGCCAGAAGAGACGTCAGTTTACCAGAAGACACCAAATGGCATTATTTCACGCGTGCTCTCTGCCACGTGTAACAAATACCCCAGGTACAAGCGCTGATCACGTCATCTGCCTATCCCACTAAACTCGGAGCCCTTCTGGGCAAGAACTTGCCCTGAATCGTTCTTGAGCGTTCACCTTGATAGCACTGTATTGGACTCAGAATAGGTATTACTCAATGGAATGTGTCCACTTATCAAATAGGGGATGGGGTGAAAGGAGAGTTGAAAAAATTAGCAAAACTTGCCTATAAAGGGTGGCAACTGTGGAAAAAGAAACTTACGAACCTTGGAGTCAGATATTTAGAGATCTAATCCAGGTTCTGCTGCTAAATGATCACATGAAAGTGAAAAAGTGAAAGTGAAGTTGCTCAGTTGTGTCCGACTCTTTGTGACCCCATGGACTGTAGCCTATCAGGCTCCTCTGTCCGTGGGATTTTCCAGGCAAGTGTACTGGAAGGGGTTGCCATTTCCTTCTCCAGGGGATCTTCCCAACCCAGGGATTGAACCCAGGTTTCCTGCANTGAAAGTGAAGTTGCTCAGTTGTGTCCGACTCTTTGTGACCCCATGGACTGTAGCCTATCAGGCTCCTCTGTCCGTGGGATTTTCCAGGCAAGTGTACTGGAAGGGGTTGCCATTTCCTTCTCCAGGGGATCTTCCCAACCCAGGGATTGAACCCAGGTTTCCTGCATTGCTGGCAGATGCTTTATCATCTGAGCCACCAGGGTCCTATTCAAATCACCACAATGCTCTGAACTCAGGTCAGTTTCCCCTCAGACCCAGGAATTACAGTACTTGCTCAGCTAGCTCACAGATCTAGTTTAAGGCCATCTGAGATAATACCACATAGAAATTATACAAATGTAAGATATTATTTTAAGCACTTAGTTTACTTTTTTAATGTGCTTTAATAATAGTGAGCATTATTTTTGAAACAATAATAAAATGAGCTCAAGAATTATCCTGGCCAAATGATTTTTGAGCACTAGGCTTGGAATGGTTTCCCAGGTGGCTCAGTGATAAAGGATCCACCTTCCATGGAGGACAAGTAGATTCAATCCCTTGGTAGGAGAGATCCTCTGGAGGAGGAAACGGCAACCCACTCCAGTATTCTCGCCTGGAAAATTCTATGGACAGACCAGTCTGGCAGGCCGCAGTCCACAGGGTTGAAGAGTTGGACACGACCGAACACGATGACGAAGCTTGGAATGCTACCTAAGGCAATGCTGCCCCGTTATCTTTGGAGATCTCAGAAAACTGGGTTCATGGTCTATGTTTCAGGATCAGATGCAGAAAGGTCAAAGAAAGGAAAAGAGGGGATGGGATAGTACAGAGCAAACATCCCCAGTCATGTTTGCTAATTGGCACTTGGGGATTGGTGAGGAAGGGGGGAGCTGGAAGTGGAAGAAGTCAAATAAATTTAGGAAGTCTAGATTATACAGAGATTTTTACTGTATGACTTCCGATTACATTGTATCGTTAATGGAATAATACGTATCTTAAATCCTCAAAAAGGCGATAGGTTGACATTTGCAGCAGTATTTGAGGAAACCCCCTTTAGGCATATAAATTTTAAGTTTATAGACAGTTATTTTCAAACACTGGTTTTAAAAAGTGCCTGTTACTTTTTTTAATATTTGGTGGGGGGTGGGGGGAGAGGGACTTAGAAACTCCAACAAAGAGCAATATCTAGAAATTTTAAGAGTGCTTTCTGATTTGTCCAGAATACATGTAGCTGACAAGAGAATTTTCAAATTGGTTTGCCTGTCGGCAGGAAGAAAAAAGGTCAAGACTCAACCATAGTTATCCAAGGTTTATACTTTCCTTTCAAAAAGTGAATGGTGAAAAAAACTAATAAATAAAACCTTTTATAATGACCCTTGAAAAAGCACACAAAGAAATAACACATCAGTAATGCTACTAGGTGGCTCGGAGGTAAAGAATCTGCCTGTCAATGCAGGAGATACAGCAGATGCGGGTTTGATCCCTGGGTTGGGAAGATTCCCTGGAGGAGGAAATGGCAATCCACTCCAGTGTTCTTGCCTGGAATATCCCATTGACGGAAGAGGCTGGTGGAGCTACAGTCCATGGAGTCACAAAGAAGTGGACACGACTTAGTGACTAAACAACACAAATGCTTTAGAATTCAGAAAGAAGGATATATGATGAACTCAGGGTGTGGCAGCTGACAGGCTGCCAAAGGGCCTCGCAAAACAGGCTGCTCTGCTCTGTCTGCCAAGGAGCAGGGTCTGGCCTTCAGCTGCCAGTGTTCCAAGGCAATCAGATTATGGAAGCTACTTAATCCTCACAAAGTTCAAGAGACTGATAAACAAGACATAATGGCAATTTACGGATTTACACAGTAAGAAACTGAGGAACAAGAAACAGATAATTTGCATGTTTTGGCAAATGCACTCTGTTTCTATAAGCAAGTTAGATGTAAAGACTTAAGAAGGCTGGTGAGCATGGCATCAAAACAGAGAATTGTTTATTCAACTGTTCAACGGTACAAGGAGAAAGTGGAAATCTTAAAAAAAAAAAAAAAAAAAGATTGAACACTATCTTGCCTAGGACACCTCTGCCCATTCAAAGTGGCAGGAGGAGGTGGCCAATATTAAGCCTACTGCGGACAGGGCTTTCCCCGATGATGCAAAATTAGGGGGCTAGGAGTGGGCAGAAATATTACTGAGCAAAATTTGGGGGGGGGAATTTCTGTGAAACATAAAGAAGTTGGGGTACTAAAAATAACTCCAAACCACAGAAACTGTGTGCCTTAGCAGTACAGAAAAAATGTGAGACAGTTTGAGATACAGATTTATGAACCTGAAGTCTTTATGAAAGAGGGGTAAACAAAAAGAAGAGAAGGATTCTTCCACAGAAAGATGAAATGAACTTATAACTCCAAAATCCAAAAGGGATATAAAGCGATGAAAAGAGGCTTCCAAACACTATATAATTTAACCATGATCACCATGGTTTTTCCATTCAAATTATATATACATACCAGTGTATGCCTTGTTTAAAACCTAATCAGAGCAAAACCTATGTCTGTTCATCTCTGTAACAAAATTACAGCACCTGGCAAAGTGCTGAGCACACAGTCTGCATTCTATAAATGATGGTGAGTAACCAAACTCAAATTAATGGATTTTAAATTATATATGTCTCATATCTAACAATTTCCTTTGGATTAAAAACTACAGTATCATTTGGTGTTATATTAACCTTCAGAGAGACAAATACTACTTGAGAGAGTCAACTACAGAAAAACCCAAAACTCTCTCCCTTACTTTGGATTAAATAATCTCTTTTAGAGATTGGCTTAAAAAACAAAATAAAACAAAAATTATTACTCTCTAACCAGAAACAAATAGGCTTTATAATATTAAAATTAAGCAAAACTAAGAACAGAAGGGACCAAATTATTACAAAGAATGATCTGGATAACTGGCACTTGTTATACTGCAAATGTATTCCTCTAATGGATTTCACACTGCTCTTTGTCTTTTATTTACTAAAGCCCTTTCTTCAGCCAGAAAAAGGACAGGATATAATTTGCAAGTCTAGAATTCCTGCACTGATAAAAACAACAGTAGGTGTCCTTGAATTTCCTGTTCCTGTGTTTTGTCCAGACTCTCCTATTCATTAATGGAGAAGCTACCAATGGCAGTTCAGCATTCTTTCGTTTATCAAGCCTGAGGAAAGGAGATAACAAATCTGGCACTGGGGCCATCTATAAATAGATGTGGTGTCTCCAAGCATTTACCATCACACTTCTAAAATAATAAAACAGGGCTGCTTTACCTGACCAGTACAAATTTAACCAATGACTTCACCTTAACTTTCACCAACGACATTTCAGAGGACAGAGCACCATTAATGCCTTGGAGAATAAACATTTTCCTAGATTCATCACTAGTTGCAACCTAGAATCCCAACAGGTCCTCAGGCCGGACACTGCCCTCTGGGTCCCCAACAGAGCAGCCACAGATTCTTTCCTCTCTGGGGTACCATCTGAAGAACAAGATCTTCACTGTCAGGTGAGAGCTCAAGCGCCAATACCAACTTTTATAGTCATATTATTCCCAACCAACATTTTCTGCGGGTACACGCAATGTGCCAGCACTGCCAAAGCACCGAGAATACGAAGACTGGTAGAAGAGTCCCTGCTCTTAAGGAGCTCCCAGCCCCAGCGTGACACAAGGGAAGCTCAGGGAAAGCAGACTGAGGCTTAGGAGGAGGAGATGCCTCAACTGACTCCTGTTGGTGATGATCAAAGAGTCCACAAGCCAGATGGCCCGGGCAGACGGGGAAGAGGCTGAGAGGGCTTGAAATCAACCGACACACTCAAGTGTAGAGAATGGCTTGAGTGCATTTGGTGAAACAGCCAAAGATGAAGGTGCAAAGTCAGTCAGGAATCATAAAATACTTTTCTGGCCATGTTAAAAAAGTATCCTGAGTATAAATGGGAGTTGCCTAAGGCCTTTGTGTGTGTGTGTGTGTGTGTGTGAAGTCGCTCAGTCGTGTCCGACTCTTTGTGACCCCATGGACTGTAGCCTACCAGGCTCCTCCCTCCATGGCATTCTCCAGGCAAGAATACTGGAGTGGGTTGCCATTTCCTTCTCCAGGGGATCTTCCCGACCCAGGGATCGAACCCGGGTCTCCAGCATTCCAGGCAGATGCTTTAACCTCTAATTAAGTGAAAAGCAATACAGAACAGTGCTTGAGCACCTACCCAAGTACCAAGAACTCTTCCAAAAATGTTACACGTTTTAATGCTTTTGATCCTGCTAACCTCCCCTACAATTCTATTTGATTGGGACTTCAGATAGATTATGCTACCATAGGGAGGATGCAAGAAGGCTGAGTACACTAGACTGGAGGAGTGTAAATCAGCCTGGAGGACTCAATAATAAAAGGTCA
This sequence comes from Oreotragus oreotragus, assembly GCA_006410675.1. Lineage (NCBI taxonomy): Eukaryota > Metazoa > Chordata > Mammalia > Artiodactyla > Bovidae > Oreotragus > Oreotragus oreotragus. The sequence continues at coordinate 366,993 of SJYX01002514.1, forward strand.
GGGGTAGCAAAACTGAGGGCCTACAAACATATTTTGTGTGACTTGTACTATGGTTCAGAAATCAGAAGATTTCACATAAAAATCCAGATTTCTGGCTCCTCTTGAAAAAATCCAATCTGTCAAGTTCGAGCCCACAATCCTGCCTGCAAATGGACGGTGAGGACAGAAGCTGTGGGTCCCTGAAAACCCCACTTCCTGCCAGAGCTCACCAACTTCCTTCCTCAGGCCCAGCCTCCTTCACTCCTTGTGCTACCTACCTGCCGGCCTCCAGTAAGCATCTGAGATTACACTCCTTGGTTTAGGGTAGAATAATAAGGGCCCAATTTAACACAGTAGCAGAATAAAAGAAGGGCTCAGATACTCAGCTGAAAATAATGAAATCTGTAATTCAATTTCCTATTTGGATGACTGGGTAAATCTTGATATCATTAATAAGAACAAGAAGTACATAAAGTACATAAGAAATGCTAACTTGGTGGGGAAAGAAAATAAGTTCAAGGCTGATTCTGAGTTATTTCACCAGACACAGGATCCACAGCTCTAAAATGGATAGACACCAGGCCTGCCTTATAGAATTGATGTGAAGCTCCAATGATGGCAAAGCCCAATGATGAAGGTCCACATTGCTAGGTCTGAATTTTGGCCCAGACACTTACTAGGTACATCACTTCAGGCAAATTACTTAAACTTTCTGTGCTTCAGTTTACTGTTGATTAAAATAAAGATTATGGTGGCCAACTTATATAGTACATGCTTATCATGTTAATGTAGGACTTACAAGAATCACAAAAGTTAGTATCTGCGAAGGACTTAGAACAGTGCCTAGCAAAGAGAAATGTCATCTAAGTGTTTGATACCTCCATAATAAACGAGAAAATCTTTTAAATACATGTGGCTCATATTAAATACACAAAAATAATCAATTTTCTTCCCTTCTTTACCCAGTCCTCCTGCTCATTCCTCCTGTTTTGAGTAACTGTCGTGGTAAGTTAATTTGTAAATTTATTCTCTAGTGGATATTCTCTATGTCTTCTAGTCTTAAAACCTACTTGATTTGAAAGTTTAGAGTGCTTTTAGTGGTGAGAGAAAGGTATCAAAAAGAACTTATCAGTTTTCTAAACAGAAAGACTTGAAGGAAAAAAAAAAGAATTCTTGGTAGAAGTCTTGCTAGATGTTAGTGCTGATCTGGGAATGTGACTATGACAGGAGGAAGTGTTTCAGAGAACTACTTGCTCCTCTCACAAGATGGAGTCATTCCCATGAGGCAAGAGACATTCACTCTACCTAAAATCCATTTACTCTGGTTAGTGTCAAGAGCTTTCGCTTTTAGTTAGTTAATGTGACACTCTCCATCTGTGGAGAGAGAACTGGCTCTGTTTACTAGTCCAGAAGATCGAATTTATATACAGTTGTCCTTGCTTTCTGTGTGCCATAAGCCTGGTGGTAATGGCACAGCGGTGCTGAAGTCAACATTATCATTTTTATTTTTAAAACTGTTTATACAAAGGTACCTTTTCCTGGTGACCAAAATACAGTTCAAAGGTTGAGCTCCCCAAAGCTTATTTGGGTATAGTAAGACTGTTAACAGCAGACTGCTACTTAAGAATGTTAATCCAAACTCCCTCTGTACAGAGTTTTTCTTTTAACTTGAAATGAGAAGGTAAAGTGTTTTTTGAAGCAAATGTAATCCAAGAAGCTGAATTAAATAATTAAACTAAGTTAAATTTGCCAAAGTAGTGGTAATTTTATCTAAAACCTGGCCTGTTTACAGCTCTTATTGTTTAGGTAATTTAGTAACCCATTTTCCTCAAAAGTATTCAGAAAGAAGTCAACCACTCTTAAATAGTTACATAACTCAACTCTTCTGTTGTTATAGCTCTGTCTGGTAATGCATAGATCTTGCCTGCAAAGGATAGATGCTTACCTGGATCTACCAAGGCACAGTTAACTTCCTCATCTGAAACGCCAGACACCTCCAAATACTGATAATTTAGCACCACAATGGAGAAGAAAACAAGCTTAGAGAGTAGAGGTTGCCCTAAAATTTTTTTTAAATCAAGTTCTATTAATTGGTATAAGAACATTCTCTAAGCCTGTTTGTTTTGTAAATAGACTGTTCTATAAAAAAATAAGTTCATTTATATCATTTTTTAAAAAAGATTCCATATATAAGCAATTTCATATGGTATTTGTCTTTCTCTGGCTGACTTCACTTATAGACTTCTAGTTTCAAGATGAGTAAATCCTGGGGATATAACGCACAGCATGGAAACTAAGTTAACAATATTATACTGCTATTTGAAAGTTGAAAGTATCTGAAAGTACTGTATATTTGAAAGCTGCTAAGAGTAGACTTTAAAAGTTCTCACTAGACACACAAAAAATTTTACCTATATGAAGTGATGGATGTTAATTATTATGATAATCACTTCAGAATGTGATACATATATCAAATCATTACACTATACATCTTAAAGTTACACAACAGAAGTTCTTGGATAGTGAGAGAGAGAGTGAGGCATGACAGTGATCTGGCGATTCGGGGCTCCCAGATTTAAGCTGTGGCTCTGAATTGAGACATGGAGGAGTTACATGAACGAAGACAAGGAATGCATTCAAAGAACTAGCCCTCCTCTGGCCTTGTCAGTCATGCTTCTGTCTACTTCTAATATCCAGCAACATGAGTTTTCTATGTTTTCTGCTTCTGTTATAAAGAGTGTGGGTCAGTGAAAAGAAGATAAATTATTTTCTAAATAAAGAGTTCAACTTAAGGTTTAAAATTTACTGCTTAAAGGGTTAATTTTAAAGATAGACATTTAGAAATGGAAAAATAATCCTGTTTACAAAAGTAGCAAAGAGGAGGAGGAGAACAACATTCATAAAATTTCTAGAATAACCTTGATCCAAAAAAAAAGTGCTGGCTTTTTGATGAAGAAATCTCATCACAGATTGTGGAAGGAAGGAAAGAATTAGTCAATTAATGTGTTGGGACAATTGGCTATCTATTTGTGGGAAAAAAAAGTCAGTGTTCATTTCTTTCCAAAGGGCAAAATAAATTTCAAATGGTACAAAAGGGTGAACATAAAGCTAAAGGGAAAAAAAGGAAAGGAAGAAAGAAAGGGAAGGAAAAGAAAAACATGAGGAGGAACAGGAAATAAAAGGAAAAGGAAAAATTAAACTTCAAAAAAATTACAAGAAAATTAGATGACTAACTGATCATTTAAAGGAAAAAGACTGTAATAGTAGGAAATCATCATAAGGAAAATAGTCCTAGGTACAATTACAGAAAAATGTTGAATATCCATATATGTATCAAACAAGATTAAAAGATAGTACTTTTAAGGGAAACTACAAAATAGCAGTATATGTTAAACTTTTATGTTAAAAATACCTTATGCTTATGTCAAAATAAATTAACTTCTTAAAATACATACAAAGTTCATAACACAAGTTTTATAACATTAAAGGTATAAAGAGACAATAAAAGCCCTAATAATAAATGGATAATACTGACTGACAAATACATAAGTAAGAGTAGCTAACAAACATGAAAAACGCTCAGTGTTAGCTATACTGAGATATAATGGATATGTAAGATTGTGTAACTTAAGGTTCATGCCTGTTACATACAAAGTTCATAACACAAGTTTTATAACATTAAAGGTATAAAGAGACAATAAAAGCCCTAATAATAAATGGATAATACTGACTGACAAATACATAAGTAAGAGTAGCTAACAAACATGAAAAACGCTCAGTGTTAGCTATACTGAGATATAATGGATATGTAAGATTGTGTAACTTAAGGTTCATGCCTGTTGTCACAAATTTCCTTTTTTTTTCCCCTGGGTGAATAACATTCTAGTAGGCTGTGTGTGTGTGTGTACACCATTTTCTTTATCATTTGTCAACCAATGGACAGTTGGACTGTTTCCATGTCTTGGCTACTGCAACGTGAGGGTGCAGCAATCTCTTTGATAGTAACTGCATTTCCTTTCTATATTGCTGGACCATATGGCAGTTATATTTTTAATTTTTTGATGAACCTCTATATGTTTTCCATAGTAGCTGTACCAATTTACATTCTCACCAATAGTTTACAAGAGTTCCCATCTGTTCACAATCTCAGTAACACTTGTTCTCTCTCTCCTTTTTGATAATACCCTCTCCAACCAGTACAGAGTGGTATCTCATTGCTGTTTTGATTTGCATTTCCCTGATGACTTGTAATGTTGAGCACCTTTTCATACACCTCTTAGCCATTTGAATATCTTCTCTTAAAAAATGTTTATTCAAATCCTTTGTCCATTTTTAAACTGGACTGTGAATTTGAGTTGTAAGAGTTCCTTGTATATTTTGAATATTAATCCCCTGGTCCTCGGCTTTTCTTTGTTGGGAGATTTTTGATCACTGATTCAGTCTCCTTGCTCATTATTGTTGGGCAGATTTTCTGTTTCTTCAGGACTCATTCTTGATAGGTTGTATATTTCTAGGAATTTATTTCTTCTAGCTTGTCTAACTTGTTGACGTGTAATTGTTCACAGTAGTGAGCAATTCTTATGATCCTTTGTATTTCTGTGGTATGAGAGGCAGTATCTCCCCTTTCGTTTATAATTTTATTTCAGCTCTCTCTTTTTTCTTGATTAGTTTAGCTAACGGTTTCTCTATTTTGTTTTTTCAAATAATTAATTTTTAATTTTATCAATCTTTTCTATTGTTTTCCTATTCTCTAATTTACTCATTTCTATTCTGATCTTTATTATCTGCTTCCTTCTCTGACTTTGTGTTACCTTGTTCTTTTTCTAGTTTCATGAGGTGGAAAGTTAGGTTGTTAATTTGAGAGCTTCCCTTGTTCTTAATCTATGTTTTACATTTATCACTATAAACTTCCCTCTTAGATCCTTTTGCTGTATCCTCCAAGTTTTGGTATGCGTGTTTTCATTTTTTATTGTTTCATGTTTTTGAAATATCTTTATTTCTTTGACCCATTAGTTGCTCATGACTGTGTTATTTAAATTCACATATTTGCAAGATTTTCAGCTTTTGTCCTGTTATTGATTTCCAGTTTCACACTGTTGTGGTCAGAAAAGATACTTGATAATTCTTACCTTCTTGAATTTGTTGAGACTTGTCTTTGGCCTAACACATGATCTCTTCTAGAAAATGTTCTGTGTGCACTTAAGAAGAATGTGCAGTCTGCTGCAACTGGATGGAATGTTAGATCTGTTTGGTTTAATTCAAATGTGCTGTTGACTTATTGATTCTGTCTGATTGATCTATCCATTATTGAGAGGAGTATTAAAGTCCTTACTATTACTGTATGGATGTTCACTTCCCCTTTTCCTTGTTAGTATTTGCTTTATATATTTCAATGCTCTGATGTTGGGGACATAATTAGTTACAATTGTTCTTACTGATGAAATGACCCCTTTATCATTATATAATAACCTTTTGGTCTCTTCTGATATTTTAAGCTTAAAGTCTATTTTGTCTGTTATAACTATAGCTCCCCCTGCTTTCTTTGGTTACTATATGCTTGAAATAAGTTTTTTCATCCCTTCACTCTTAGTCTGTGTATGTCCTTAAAGCTAAAATGTCTCCTATTCAGCATATTATTGGATCTTGTTTTTTAATCCATCAGAGATTCTACATCTTTTGATTAAAGAATTTAATCCAATTATGCTAAAAGTAATTATTGACGGGTAATGACTTACCACTGCCATTGTATTGTTTTCTGTTTTGCAGATCCTTTTCTCTTTCCTTCCCCTCTTGCTATCTTGTTTTGTGAACAATAACTTTTTACAGCAGTGTGCTTTCACTCCTTTACCAGTCTTTTCTGTACCTACTACAGAGTTTTTCCTTTGTGATTACCATAAGGCTCACATAAAATATTCTATTTTAAAAGATGACAACTTAAGTTCAAAAGAATACAGAGACTTAGACATTTAATCCTCTGCCCCTCAGGTTTCAGGTTACTGGTGTTACAATGTATATATTTTTAATATTGTGTATCCAATTTTCATACATTTGTCTTTTAACTTTTAAACTAGAATTATGAATTACTACTATTACTACAATTTCAAAGCACCAGACTCTTGACTATACATTTACCATCACCAGTAAACTTTATAAACACATTCATATGTTTTTATGATGTTGGTTAGTACCCTTTAAATTCTGTTTGAATTGTAAGTTAGATCAAGGGGTGATAAAATCCCTCAGCTTTTGTTTTTCAGTATATCTTTTTCTCTCCTTGATTTGTGAGAAACAGCATTATTAGGTATACTATTCTTGGTTGACAGCTTTTTTCTTTCAATATTTTGAATATCATCCTCTCACTTTCCTGAATTGTGAAGTTTCTATTAAGAAATCGATTTACAGTCTTGTAAGGCCTCCTTTGTATGTAACAAGTCACTTTTCTCCGCTGCTTTCATAATTTTCTCCTTTTCTTTGACTTTTGATAATGTAGTTATAACGTGTCTCAGTAGAACCCTTTTGATTTCAGTCTGTTTGGGATCCTTGAATCTGAATGTCCATTTCTTTCCCTAAGCCATTACTGCTTTCCTTTCTCCTTCTGGGATTCCAAGTATTTGTATGACTTAATAGTGTTCTATAAGTCTTTACTCTTTTTCCTTCTTTCTGCAGCTTTGACTAAAGTTCAATGACCTATCTTCTAATTCATTCACTCACTTTTTTTTTTATTTTGTGGGGCCCAAGGGGTGGTACTTGGTCAAGTCTGTTGTTGAATCTCAATAGAATTCTCCAGTTCAGTCATTATATTTTTCAGTTTTAAGATTTCTGTCTGGGTTGCTTCTTTGATTGTTGATAGTTTCTATTTTTTGCTGAACTTTTCACTTTGTTCTTGCATTGTTTTCCTAATTTCATCTAGGTGTCTCTGTGTTCTTATAGGTCACTGAACTTCTTTAAGATAATTATTAGAAATTCTTTGTCAAATGGTTCACAGAGGTCCACTACTTCAGGATCAGTTACAGAAGGTTTATTAGCTTCTTTTGATGGTGTCAAGTTTGCCAGACTCTTCTTATTCTTTGATTCCTTGTATTGGTATCTGCATATTAAGGCAAATGGTCTCTTCCTTCAGTATTTATGGTTTCACTTCAGCAGGGAAGACATTCACCAGTCAGCTCACCTTGGAATACTGGATAGGCCTGCTGGTAGTGTCTGTTGGCAGGCAGGGCTTGCTATGGGGCTCTCTTGTTAGATAAGGCTACTGCCCATATTCTGAGGTATGGGGGTGGGTGCTGCTTGCTGGGCTCTGTGGTTGGGTGCAACTGCTGGCTGGACTCCACATTCCAGCAGAGTGCTAGGAGGGCTTCCTAACCAGGTGGGGCTGCTAGCTGTTTCCATGGTCAGGTGGGGCCACTAGCTGGAGTCTGCAATCACTTCTAGTGGGGTAAAGTGGCAGGTTATGTTCCCTGGCAACATGGTGCTTGGGTTGGACTCATGAATGGGCAGGGCTATGGCTTGGGCTCTGCAATTGTTTCTGGTTGGGCGGGGTCTTAGGTTGTTAGGAACCAGATGGTGTTCCTGGCTCATGTCAGGAACATCATCCTACCCAGATGGTATTCCTGGCTTGACTCCCTGTTGAGGTGGAGCCCTAGGCTGGGCTTTGCACTTAGGCAGGCCATTGACTGCGCTCAACTGTTGGACAAGGTCACTGGCAAGATCACTGGCTGTAAGAACTATATTCTGCAGTTGGATGAGTTAGAGGCTGTGCTTTTCAGATGATCAGAGTCACTATCCAGGTTCCCTTAACAGGTGGGATTGCAGGTTATGCTCTGCAATTGGGCAGGATCGATAGCTGAGCTCCATGCCTGGGCAAGGCCATAAGCTGTGTTCAACAATTAGATAGGGCCCTAGGCTGGGCTCTGCTGCAGACCAGAGCAGTAGGGTGAATCCACAGATGGGCAGAACCATAGTCTGGGTTCCAAGGCTGCCCAGGGTCACTGTTTAGGCTCCTCAAACAGTTTGCTGGCTTGGCTCCCTGACTAAGCAGGGCTGTAGGATAGGCTCTGTGGCTACACAGGTTCTCTGACCAGGGTTCCTGGTCAAATAGGACCGGAGACTACACTCAGCAGTTAGGCAGCACTATGAGTGTGCTTCTTTGCCTGGGTAGGACTGTAGAATGGGCTCCACGGTCAGCCTGCTCATTGGCTAAAGACCCAAATCAGGCAACCTACAAGCTCCCATGCCAGATAGGACTACCGAACTTGCCTCTGTGGATGGACAGAACCACTGGCTGCAGTCTCTGCTCAGGTACCACTGTAAGCAGGAATGTGGTCCCCCAAGATCTGAGCACTGGTTGCTGTGAACCCATCCCCTTCCCTGTCTCTAGTGTCTCCCAGTGGTTGTTCTACAGATTTCCCTAGTGATCCCTATGGGGTGAGACCCGAGTGGGCTTCCCAGGAAGTGTCCCACAACCCCGGAGGAGCTGGATGTCCAACTCGGGCTCTTTCTCCCACTGGAAAAACAGACTCAGGGAGACCCTCTTGGTGTGGCACTGTGCTGGCCGAGGGTCCTTCTCAGTCTCTGCAGTTCCAAGGGATGTGTCAGCCTCACCCCAGGGTTCTGGGATATTTTACAATGGTGTCTAGCCCATAGATAATTGATCCTGTTGGTGGGGTGGGACTGAAATTAGTAATGACCTATGTCACCATTTTGATGACTACATTCCCTCTGCTTATGTTAACTGATAGGGATTAATTCTTTCTGGTAGGGAATGTAGAAGTTTATATCAAGAATCTTAAAGGGTTTTTGGGTTTTTTTTGCTTTTTTTTAAATCAAAATTTTTTTAATTTGACATAAATAATTTCACCTTCTGGAATTTATGCTAAGAAAACAATCAAAATTGCAGCAAAGTTTCAAAAACATTTTTTTAAATCAAAGCATTATTTAAAATAGCAAATAAAGTAAATGTTTAAAAGTAAATGGAATGACTGATGGAATGATGATAGCATGAAATATCACAGACATAATACTGAGGAAAAATTCCCCCCCGAAAAATAACAACGTGAAAAATAAGATTAAGTAAATGGGATATGATGCTTTATATTCAGGTAAAATATGAACTCAACTATATAGTGGGAGGAAGAGGGTAAATTAGAGTGAAATATGACATGAAATATGGATGATTTCAATTTTTCATTTTTTCAAATTTTCTAATTTTCCCATAAGAGGAAAACAATCCATCTTATGATTAAAAAAAAAAAAAGTATTTAAGAGTATGTGAGGGGAAGGCAGGAACGGTAAAAGGAAATCAACTTGTATTTTTCAGCCCCCAGAGGTGGTTTTCCTGGTATCACTGTATGTGAATTTTTTCCCTAAGTACCAAATTCTTTTTTTGCCTCTTCATATTGTTCATGGGGTTCCTGTGGCAAGAATACTGGAATGGGTTGTCATTTCCTTTCCAGCAGGTCAAGAAACAACAGTTAGAACTGGACATGGAACAACAGACTGGTTCAAAATTGGGAAAGGAGTATGTCAAGGCTGTATATTGCTACCCAGCCTATTTAACTTCTATGTAGAGTACATCATGTGAAATGCCAGGCTGGATGAAGCATAAGTTAGACTCAAGATTGCTGGAAGAAATAACAACAACCTTAGATATGNGTTAGAACTGGACATGGAACAACAGACTGGTTCAAAATTGGGAAAGGAGTATGTCAAGGCTGTATATTGCTACCCAGCCTATTTAACTTCTATGTAGAGTACATCATGTGAAATGCCAGGCTGGATGAAGCATAAGTTAGACTCAAGATTGCTGGAAGAAATAACAACAACCTTAGATATGCAGATGACACCACTGGATATGTGTTAGTCACTCAGTTGTGTCTAACTCTTTGGGACCCCATGGACTGTAGCCTACCGGGCTTCTCTGCCCATGGAATTCTGCAGGCAAGCATATTTAGAGTCGGTTGCCATTTCCTACTCCAGAGGATCTTCCCATCCCAGGGATCAAACTGGAGTCTCCTGCATTGCGGGCAGATTCTTTATCATCTGAGCCACCGTGGAAGATGCTGATACCACTTAATAGCAGAAAATGAAGAGAAACTAAAGAGCCTCTTGATGAGGTCGTGAAAGAGGAGAGTGAAAAACTGGTTTGAAACTCAACATTCAAAAAACTAAGATCATGGCATCCAGTCTCATCACTTAAAGGGCAAATAGAAGGTGAAAAAGAGGAAGCAGTGAAAGACTATTTTCTTGGGCTCCAAAATCACTGCAGATGGTGACTGCAGCCATGAAATTAAAAGACATTTGCTCCTTGGAAGGAAAGCCGACAATTCTAGACAGCATATTCAAAAGCAGAGACATCACTTTGCTGACAAAGGTCCGTAGAGTCAAAGCTACGGTTTTTTCAGTAGTCATGTGCAGATGTGAGAGCTGGACCATGAAGAAGGCTGAGCACCAAAAAATTGATGCTTTTGAATTGTGCTGGAGGAGATTCTTGAGAGTCCCTTGGAATGCAAGGAGATTCAACCAGTTAATCCTAAAAAAATCAACTCCAAATATTCATTGGAAAGACTGATGCTGAAGCTGAAGCTCCAATACTTTAGCCACCTGATGCAAAGAGCCAACTCACTAGAAAAGACTCTGAAGCAGGAAAGACTGAGGGCAGGAAGAGAAGGGGATGACAGAGGATGAGATGACTGAATGGCGTCACTGACTCAATGGACATGAGTTTGAGCAAACTCTGGAAGATAGTGAAGGGCAGAGGAGTCTGGCATGCTGCAGTCTGTGTGGTTGCAAAGAGTTGGACACGAGTAAACAACAACAGTAACAACCAAATTCTTAGTTTGGGTTTAGCAGAGGATTACGAAAATCAGCAGAAAGAGTCTGAGGTCACAGAATAAAACTAAAGGCAAACCAGAAGACTCATGGGAATTCCATAGTTTTTCAGTCATACCTCACATATCTTTGTAGGCAAACATTTTGGGGGTGGGGACTTATACTTGTGCATATTTACAAGGGCTAAAACTGCCCCTCACGTCTCAAATAGCTCTTCCACCTGTGATTCAAAAGGCCTGTACCCAAATCAAAAAGCAAGGCAGCACAAATCTCAGCTCAATTAACTTCAAGCCTCATTTCACGTAAGGAAGCTAGCTACTCCTCCAAAAGCATAAGAGAAGAAATGAGCACTCTAGCTTTAAGGAAGAGTCTCACTCCTCTTTACTCCTTCTTTGCCTTCTTTAAAGGAGATAATAATGCCTGATTCATAACACCAGTACAACGAAAACTGTTTTGTGCTACAGGTGAAGGTTTGGTGTGGCAGAGAACCACCACCGAGTGGGCAAGGCGGGAGAATGATGAGCGGTGAGAGGTGGTGTGACACACTGGTAAAGGAAAGAGCAGGGGCTCTGGAAGTCATCCAAGCACACAAATCCCTCAGCAGCCCAGCTATAAAAAGCCTGCTCGTCTCTGCACTCTTGCCTTTCACTTTCCTGAAAGTAAGCTTCTGAGAGAGGAGAAGAGAGAGAGAGAAGAGAAAACTGATCAACATTCACACACACAATAAATCCTGAAAACAGAAGAGTTTTAAGTGAGGCTGTAAAATATAAGTTTCCTAAATAATGACTTTAATTAAAAATATGAACGATTTTACTTTTCCCATTCATTCAGAATACTTAAAGCTTCTGTATCACTAAAAAGCTTCAGGGGAGACTTACGGAGACTCCTCCATTGCATCAATTTCTATGTTTTAATTTTTAAATTACTATGTTGCTTTTCCTTTGTTGTTCTTCTTAAATGAAAAGCACTCACTCAAAGAGATCAGACTAATTTAACAACATAAGGGCCAGAGCAGAAGTCATTTTTGAGGGCAAAGATTAGACTAAAATTAAAACATGGTATCACCAAGCTTATGATTTTAAGATTTAAGTAGCTATGAGCTACTGTTAGTTATTTTGGGTGATTTAAACTCTTCCAAGATACTTTTTGACCATTATGAGGGACCAGTGAAAACTGCTCCCAGCTAGAAACAGACATACCATGTGACTCATCAGACTGTTGAACACAGAGATTACCTCACTTCTGCTATCATGAGAAAAAAACAGGAGGTATCCATCTCATTAAGACACCAGAGAACAGAAAACTTTAAGGCAGAAAAAAAATGTTTTTAGTACTAGTAACCTTTATAATTAATACCTGAATAACTTATTATCTAAGTATCAAACAGGGCCAGACCACTGTGCTGAGCTGTGATCTTCAGAACATAATTCTGGTTTATTTGGAAAACAAATATAGGAGGAAGACTGTGCCTAAAACAGAATAAAAGCGAATAATACAGTTTCTGTCACTGGGGATATCCTGTAATTCAAGTTAGTACACTGGCAAACCCTTCCATAAATCAGCCTATGAGTTCATTTCTGTTCAACACTTTTTTTGATGCCATTAAAGGTCTCAGGTCACAATTTTAGTTCACCACTCAGGCAAGACTGTCAGAACCACAGAACTTGAACAGAAACCCCGTTATCGAGTTCATCTCCCGCATTTTGCAGACATGAGGCCCACAGTCCCATCTGGGGGAGACGTATGGACTAGGTTATCAACTTTCAGGGGAGCTCCCTGTCCGTCTGGAGAGTCCACGGTGTGGTGGCTGCTCTATGCAGCCTCTATGTAGCTCTGTGTAGCTGCCAGTGGAGCTGCCCTTCAGAACACTCAACGCCAGGGCAGCCCCGGACCACAATGGCACCTACCAGCTCTGTCCCTGGAGTCCATGTCTGACACTAAGTCACTGCTTTCTATCTTAGGATTATGGATCTGTGGATCAAATAACTGCCTGCTTTTCAGATGACCAAAGAATGACATTTTAACCCCAAACTTTCTGGAAACCAAAGTATTGTGACTAAAGGCTTCTTGAAGGCTATTAGTACCTCATTACAGAAGTTAGTCAACCACTAAGCAATACAGGGCTTCCCAGGTGGTGTGAGTTGCAAAGAACCCACCAGCCAACGCGGGAGACTTAAAGAGATGGGGGTTTGAGCCCCAGGTTGGGAAGAGTCCCTGGAGAGGGGCATGGCAACCCACTCCAGTATTCTTTCCTGGAGGATCCCCCCGTGGACAGAGGAGCCGGATGGGTTGCAGTCCATGGAGTCGCAGTCTGGATACACACACAAGCGATATAGATTTAGTTTGGGGCTCTACCTCTATCTGTAATTATTTCCTTATAAAATTATGCTCCAAAGTGAGTTTCTCAAAACCATATATACTGTAATGGGGTCCTGTATGCTCCTTGTCCAAGATAATTTAGCACGATGGCAAACCTAAGTGCACAAATATTCAGGTCTCTGGAGTTTGCATAGGTATTCTATAATGGATGAGACAAGGTTTCTAAAATATAAAAATGAACTTTTTTTGAAGATAGAAATATCTTTTTTTCTATTTATGAAAGAAATATCTGTCATGTGAAAATATCCAAAAGTATATAGTGTCAATCAAAAGTGACCTCATCACTCTAAAATCCAGTTTTCACTGTAGGGTAATGGACTGAAGTCAGACTGCCTGCATTAAACTGGTTCTGCTGCTTAACAACTGGAAGACCTCTCAGGGTGTTGGTATCCTTATCTATAAACAGAGACCATGAAAGCATGTGAGAATTATAACAAGTGTTGATTAAGTACTTTACAAAGTGTAGGAATTATTCCAAGTACTTAAAACACGTTAACCAATTTTAATAAAGTAGTTGACTGAAATGAGTTAAAGCACTTAGAATAGTGCCTGAGATTTAGTCAAGGGATCATTAAATGCTAACTGTTGTTATGGCCTTCCAAAACTTTAATGTCCATATTAACATACACATACACACACAGTTTCAACAAAATGCATTTATATAAAATGTTCTGTAACTTGCTTTTTCCCTGACTAACTTGCAGACATCCTTCAGTGTTAATTCCAACCGATCCACTTTATCCTTTTTAAGCAACAAATAGTAATAATATTTACTAACATATAAATCACTGCAGATGTTGACTGCAGCCATGAAATTAAAAGACGCTTACTCCTTGGAAGAAAAGTTATGACCAACCTAGATAGCATATTCAAAAGCAGAGACATTACTTTGCCAACTAAGGTCCGTCAAGGCTATGGTTTTTCCAGTGGTCATGTATGGATGTGAGAGTTGGACTGTGAAGAAGGCTGAGTGCCGAAGAATTGATGCTTTTGAACTCCCTTGGACTGCAAGGAGATCCAACCAGTCCATTCTGAAGGAGATCGGCCCTGGGATTTCTTTGGAAGGAATGATACTAAAGCTGAAACTCCAGTACTTTGGCCACCTCATGCGCAGAGTTGACTCATTGGAAAAGACTCTGATGCTGGGAGGGATTGGGGGCAGGAAGAGAAGGAGACGACCGAGGATGAGATGGCTGGATGGTATCACTGACTCGATGGACGTGAGTCTGTGTGAACTCCGGGAGTTGGTGATGGACAGGGAGGCCTGGTGTGCTGCTATTCATGGGGTCGCAAAGAGTCAGACACGACTGAGCGACTGAACTGAACTGAAACTGAACATATAATAACGTATTATACTAACATATAATGAACTGTTTTGTACTAGACACTGTGCTTTGTGTATCATTTCACTTAATCCTCTGCTGCTGCTTAGTTGCTCAGTCCTGCTGGACTCTTTGGAACTCCATGGACTGTAGCCCACCAGGCTCCTCTGTCTGTGGGATTTCCCAGGCAAGAATACTAGAGTGGGTTGTCCTTTCTTTCTCTAGGCGATCTTCCCAACTCAGGGATCAAACCTGCATCTCCTGCTTGGCAGATGGATTCTTTACCACTGAGCCACCTGAGAAGCCCCTACTTAATCCTCACAAGACCCCTAAAATGAATGTGCCTTTATTAGAGAAGAGGGCGGTGAGACTTCGCTGGATTAAGTAACTTGCCTAAGAACATGGTGGAACCAGGATTTGAACTTGGTTCCTCTGTGACTGAGGGTCCAAGCACACTTCATTCTCTATAGTGCCATACTTTTTAACCAGTGTCCACTAAACCAATGTTCAAATGGTCTCCACTGATGGATGAGGAGGAGATTTTTCACAATACTACAATGAATATATTAGATCATAGATTGTGTATGCTTTCTCCTATTTCCTTATTATGTTCTTCCAGACATGCAACTGCTAAGTCAAATCATTCACATTTAAAATTTTGATACACACGGCAAGGTTCTTTCCAGAGATATAAAACCAATTGATCAACCACAGTTACATGAGAGAGCCAAAACTAGTCACTGTCCATCTTTTTAATCTTGGCCAGCCCAATAGGACATCTTAGTTTTGGTTGTGCATTTCTTTGACTACAATGAGCTCCCAGGTAGCTCAGTGGTAAAGAATCTGCTGGCAATTCAGGAGACGCAAGTTCAACCTCTGGATTGGGAAGATCCCCTGGAGAAGGAACTGGCAACCTACTCCAGTATTCTTGCCTGGAAAATCCCATGGACAGAGGAGCCTGGCGGGCTACAGTCCACGGGGTCACAGAGTCAGACATGACTGAGGTACACACATGCAATGAGCTAACCACTTTTCATGTATTTTAAATAATTTTCTTTTTTGTAAGCCACCTGATTTACACTCTTTGCCCAGCTTAAATCATACCATAATGCCCATATTGAAACGATTTCCATTTATACAATTTAAGAAAAGTTAGTCCATGCAGGAACTGTAGTTATTACAACAGCAGCAAGGCACTTTCCTATAAATCAACAGTATCAAATCGAAAGTGTCACAAAGCTCAAAGGCTGAAAATATATGCAGAAATATAACTTTCCAAACTAAGTAAAACTTTCTGTGATTCAGAAGCAACATTAAGACCCTGTTGTGTAGACCCTATTTATTTGGGCCAGCATATATAAATTTTTAATAATGCCAAATTATTCTTCAGTAGAAACTTCCCAACTTAGATAACAATTCTCTAGAAGGCAACTAATCAATGTCCTTCTCATTATCATGATCATCATTGTCAGCATCACAGCCAACCTGACATGCCAGATAGTATTGTGCCTCCTCTCAGGTAACCTCACGACAACCAGGGGCGGGAGATACTATTTCTGCATTTTCCTGAGAAACTGAGGCTCAGAGAGATGAAGTCATTTGCCAGAAGCCTCTTAACTAGCAAGTAGCAGAGCTGGGGTTTCAACCCTGTCTGACTCCAGAGCTATTATTCTATTGTTCCAACATCATGTCTACCTTTTATGACCAGACTCAAGCGATTAAACAAAGCTAAAGCCAAAAATAAATCTGTAACTTCCAAAATGCAACTCTAGAGAAGGGCTGGCCTTTTCTTACATTACCTTACTTATTCTTGACAAATCTTAAATTGTTGTATAATCCCTAGTTTTAAAGAAACTTCAAAGGATCAACTCTCTCATCCTTCTATCAGGAACAAGGCTGTGCTAACCTTCCTCCACTGTGCTAACCTGACCTCTGGTCCACACAGCTATAGGAGCTGTTTGAAAAGTTTCATAATCTTGCTGGGAACCTTTGGTGTTCTCATTTACTTGTCTAAATAGGGAAAAAGTAGCAGAATGTTTTGCTATATGAGCGGGAGGATTAACCAACATTGAGAGGCTTCCAAAATCTTGGCAAAGATACCATCATGTGGGTTGAAGTCCATCCAGGTTTAAGCTGTGTCTAGATGGGGTCACAGTAGCCCTGAAATAACCTGAGAATAGAAAGGTCTCCTGGTAGTGACAAAGGAGTCCTTCTTATCTGCTTGGCAGTCTTATAATCAGAGGATTCTTACATCCAACCTAAATCTTTCCCAATGAAATTCAAGCGTATTTCCTTTTCTCATATTTGCCATGAAAACAAAGAAATTCGCTGCAGCAGTTAACCTGCTCAAATTCTCAAAGCAAATTTTAAAAAAGTAGCTGGAACCAGTACTGATTTTCTTTGATTCTCTTCATTGCATAATCAAAAGTTTTCAGTCCTTTTTTGCTAAGGGAAGAATTGCTTGTTTCTTGCAAAAAAAACTGTGAAACTGGTTTGAAAATAAAGTTGCTTTATTTATAACTCTTCATGACTGGTACTTAACTGAGACAAAAGCCCTACAGTAGTGCTTTTAAAGGTCTTTATCAACAAAAATAAAACCATAGGTAACTTTCTCAAACCCTTCTGTGTCAGGTACAGTGCTAAACATTTAACATTTTTTCATCTTCACAACAATTTTATGAAGTAGATGCTTCTCACATTTACAAATGAGGAAACTGAGGCTTAGTTAAGTCTCCATCCCAAAGCCACAGAGCTAGTAAATGGAACCGATTCTGCCTTATAACTGAGCCTAAGCTTATAGCCCACTCTACTACATTGTCTCCCATTTGACCTTTATTTTAACTGGGTAAATAAGCCTCTGTTTATAGAGCACTTTATTTCTAAGAGCTCCAAGTTCTTTATAATAAATTTTACGTTCCTCATCTCTTTCCAGCACAAAATTTGTGCAAATATGACAACCACAAAGTTTCACGGAACTAAAGAGAATCAACTTAAGAATGCAGCAAACACTTAAAAAATCTAAGGAAAATAAATTATGTGCACCAAGATTAGAGTCTGAGTCTGAGCAACTACAGAACTTCTGCACGAGACAACCATCTGGAACCAATCCATTCTGAAGCTCTGCTCTGTCCCCTCAGTCTACTTATTTATTTACTTATTCGCATAACTAAAGCAAGCTATTTTCAGAGCTTGTAAAACATATTTTGACATCTTGTTGGAAAGACTCTCCTCTGTCTTTTGTTTTCCTCCCAAATTTTTAAACACTCTTTTATCTGAATTTTAGATTCTGTTCTTAAAGTTCAATTAAAAACATTGTTGGGATTTTGACTAGGTATCAGTTTTTTGAAAAGGGGGAGGAAAGGGCATGGCAGTGCAAGCACATCCAGCCTCAGCCACTGGTGGCTCAGCTGGTAAAGACCTAGGTTTGATACCTGGGTTGGGAAGATCCCCTGGAGACAGGAAAGGGTGCCCACTCCAGTCTTCTGGCCTGGAGAATTCCACGGACTGTATAGTCCATGGGGTCACAAAGAGTCGGACACGACTGAGTGACTTTCACTTTCAGCCTCAGCCTCAGGATTAAAATTATCAATTTGATTTTGGTTCCTTTGCCAAGGTATTTCTATCACCTGGGAAACAAATATCCAAACTGAAGGTTAACGTTTTTTAATTCTTTTAAGTATATATATATATATTTGACTGTACCGGGTTTTAACTGCAGCATGTGGGATCTAGTTCCCTGACCAGGGATTGAACCCGGACTCCCTGAACTGGGAGTTCTGCGTTTTAGCCACTGGACCACCAGAGAAGTCCCTAAAGGTCCCTTTTTAAAAGTGGCATCCACACTTAGAGTGTCTCTTATTGATTACAGGAAAAAAAAAAAAATCAATATTCAGTAAACCTACCAGGTGGTGGCTGAAAGGCTGGCTTTCAGGAAGACCAAAGAGAGATAGAAGACACCAGCTAACCGTTCCACTGGTTTTAGGTAACTGATCACTACCTGGCCAATTATGATCAAATAATTGGCATCATAAGCACCCCTTATACACCTGATACTCTGCTAGTAAGAAGAGACCTAAATAGTAAGAAAGGTGACGTGAACACTGAAAATCTGGTGATCTGTTGAAAAAAGCAACACAAACCCACAAAAACCATCAGTCCATGTGACAAATATGCCCAGGTGAGCCTATGTGATGTAAGCAGGGCTTCAAACAGGGAAAGATCAGTGTGGGCTGCAGCACCCAACAAAAACTAATAAGTTGGCTAAACTCAGCTCCAGCTTACCTGAATGCAGTAATCAAAATTTAATGACAGCTTTTTAGGAGCCCAGGTTAAGAAAAACAGTGATGAGTTCACCTTGGCTTATAAATCAAAACTCAGCCAAACTCCCAGCATCCTGATAAAAGGGCAGAGAGCCCATAAGCACACCCTCTCTCACTGTTCTCGAAGCAGTTACTCCAGATGACACACAGAAACTGTGGCGGGCACAGGATTAACCCAGTGGGAAATACCCAAACACTCGGCAGAGTGAGGGCTATTCAATACCAGAACCTGATCCTATTCCCCTATACTCAACTTGAAAAGTCCCTGTTCCAGAGGACTCACATCCACAGAAACTCCACCCAGTTTCCTCACATCATGGAAATTCACTAGTTTACTCAGAAAACCTAGTACGAGGGTGCCTTGATTTGTGGAAAGAGGTAGTTCTTTCCAAAAGCACGGAGTCAAAAATTTTTACCAGCACTAGATTTGTTCAAAGTAAAAAGAAAGGAATAAAAGAATATTTTTTTTAGTTGAATAAACAGGATGAGCACTGTATCTCCTCCCAAGGAACAAGAAAACAACGCTAAACATAGCTGGGAAAACTGGTTGGGGGCAATGGGGGTGGAACTCTTAAAAAAATTTTAATCTTATGCAAACTCTACAGGTATTAATTTTTAAATATTATTAGATAATGCAAAGCAAGACATCTCAGTGACTTTTTAAACAATATGTCAACAAGCATTACTTATGGTATTTTCTTTGAAAGTACATAGAAAACCTACTTGTGAGTTAGTTTTAAGACCTGTGCATGCATGCTGTAATTTCAGTCGTGTCCGACTCTTTGCAACTCTATGGACTGTAGCCTGCCAGGCTCCTTTGTCCATTGGATTCTCCAGGCAAGAATACTGGAGTGGGTAGCCACTCTCTATCTCCAAGGGATCTTCCCAACTCTTACATCCCCTACAACGGCAGCCACCTAGCCATTACCACTAGCGCCACCTGGGAAGTTTTAAGGCAGCTTCACTAAAATGAGGAAGTTAAGACCATTTATTCATCTGAGGTTCCTTCTCAATCTCATGACACTGTTTATACTTTTTAAAGGTAAGTTTTGGTACTTTAAGCATATGAAGAGTATTCATACAAAAGCCTCAGAACTCAATTTCTAATGAGATACACTGTAAATCATAAAACATTGCCTCATACCCTGTAGCTTTTAAGTGAAACTTGGATAATTCAGTGGGTTGTACATTTTTAGAAGTGAAATAAACACTCTGTATAGTTCCCTACATACTTCAGGAGTTGTGAAGATCAAGTGGGAGAGATAAAATTGCTTTCTAAAGGGCAAAACACTATTCAATATGCAGTTACACATACACTAGACAATAAAACTTCTACATCCGGGATGAGTATGTCTGGGGAGAGATGGAAGGGAAGGACCACAAAGGCATTTCAGACTCTATCTGTAATGCTTTGTTATCTCAATAAAAACTCAGGCAAACAGAGCAAAAAGTTAAGATTTGTGCAAAGGTACATGAATGTTCTTTCCATTTTTCTCTCTAACTTTATAAAAATCCATAATTAAAAGGAAGCTTCTAATATAATCTTGAGAAAATAAAAATGACAAAGATTCCAAGAACTTTTAAAGGTTTCCTGTGGATACACTTTTTTTTTAAGTTATTTAACCTAATACATAGAGTATCTTCCTTTCTCTAACAACTATTTTCCTTACTAATCTGGTCACCGATTCTTTTCTCCCTTACACCTCCATCTAACAGAATCTAAATAAAACAGCACAACTCTCTCCAGGGCATACAGATAAACGAAGCTCAGGGATATGGGCTCAGTAGACCTGATGGTCTCGGAACAGCTGGGAGGGGGATGAAGACTACCCCACCAGTGGGAGAGGCTGCCAGTTTTCTGGAGCCAAGCCTTCAGTGAGGCGTCATTATTTTGTCTGAAGTATAATGACTTCCCAGAATACCAAGAGATCTATATTCAAAGATTAAAAATATATCCCATACATACTGAAATATTCCCAGATGAAATACTGTAACATTATCAAGAATTGTCTGTAAAATAATACAAAAAGAATGAATATGGTTACGGATGAAATAAGATCCCATGATTTGGTAAAATCTGGTGATGGTACATGGGAATATATTATACTCTCCTCTCTATTTTTGTATATATCGTGGCTCAATCGTAAAGAATCCACTTGCCAGTGCAGAAGAAATGGGTTTGATCCCTGGGTCAGGAAGATCCCCTGGAGAAGGAAATGGCAAACCACTCTAGTATTCTTGCCTGGGAAATCCCGTGGACCGAGGAACCTGGCGGGCTACAGTCCAAGAGGTCACAAAAGAGTCGGACAGGATTTAGCCACTGAAACGACAGTTATCACGTTAAAAGCCTTTCCCATCTTAATCTGCTAGGCCTGTCCATGCCAGGGTTAACCCTCACGCCATCACTCAGCCGTGCGCCCTGGCCTTAGCTACTCCGTCTCTTTGGTTCTGAGTTTATCCGTCTGAAACAGTGAAAGGATTGGATGAGATGGTTCTTAACTTCCCTACTGGCTATACCATGATTCCTGGATTTATAAACTGACTTAGTTATTGAATAATACAGTTAAGAACTGTGCATGTTATTAGTCATACACTATGGTCACATAGGAGCATCCTTAATCCCTCATTTATTTATTTATTTGACAAACATTTAGGGAATGTGCACTATGTGCCTGGCAGTATTATATGTGGGTAGAATACAAAATTAAATGATGCAAAATCTCTGCCTTCAAGATCCAGTCTCACAATGGAAAACATGTCTAAACAAATGACAACAATACAACGTATGATGGCATCGCAGTGATGGAGGTGAAAATACTAGAAGGCTGGGGCTTCCTTGGTGGCCCAGTGGTTAAGTATCCACCTTGCAATGCAAGGGACACAGGTTCAATGCCTGATCTGGGAAGAAGATCCCACATGCCTCAGAGTAACTAAGCCCATGTACCACAGCTGCTGAGCCTGTGTGCCACAACTAACGAAGCCCAGTATAGAGCCTGAGCTCTGCAACAAAGAGGAGCCAGTGCAACGAGGAGCACGGGCACCATAACTAGAAGCAGTCCCCTCTCGCCACAACCAGGGAGAGCCTATATGCAGCAACGGAGGCCCAGCAGGGCCAAAAATAAATCATCTTAAAAAAATACTAGAAGGCCTTCACGATGTGAGAAAGCACGGAACTGTAAATAAATTCATATGCAAAGGGAGAGAGAAAGTAAGGTGCAGTAGATGAGACTGGAAAGAAAGCAGGGACCAGATTGAGAAGAACCCTGTATGCCACACCAAGGAATTTGGAGAGTTTCTTGAAAAGCGATAAGAAAAGCATTTTAACGATTTCTAAACCAGAAATGTTGAGGTCCAATTTACATTTTAGATGATCTGCTGGAACAGGAGTACAGATTTGGTGGTAGCTGGTGATGTTTATAGAAAAGAGGAGGGTAAAAAGGAAGGAAATTAAATCTAGCATTTAAGAGAAAACTAAAATGATCCAGTCCATGGGGTCACAGTCAGACATCACTGCACGACTGAACCGAACTGAAAATGGTCAAGCAGGAGATGCATGAGGCCTTGAACTGAGAGAGATGGAGATTCCTGAGATTCTGCTCTAGCGGCACCCTGAGGCTCACAACAGGGAACAGAAAGCATACTCAGTTACATGAGGAAGTAGTTGTTAATGTACAGTAAAGGCAATCGGTTCCTTCTCCAAAGTATAAATGAAGCAAAGATCTTAGAAATGCAGGTTTTAGGTACTCTGGTATAATTCTACTTCTTTCTTCCAAGATAATACAGAAATTATAGCATGAGACATTATCTATTCACCATTATTGAGGGGCCAGGTTCAATCACAGTGCCACACATGTTGTTGTCATTGTTTAATTGCTAAGTCATGTCTGACTCTTTTGTGATCCATGGACTATAGCTGCCAGGCTCCTCTGTCCACGGGATTTCCCAGGCAAGAATACTGGAGTGGGTTGCCATTTCCTTCTCCAGGGGATCTTTCTGACCCAGGAATTGAACCCACGTCTCCTGTACTAGCAGGTGGATTCTTTACCACTGAGCCACCAGGGAAGCCCCACATACAGCAGGTGCTTAACAAATGTGGGTTATGTGTTGGATATGATGAGTTTTCATAAGCTAATGAAAGAGTACCATGTGGTACAGGTGATTAACTCCCTGCTCTGCTGCTGCTGCTGCTGCTGCTGCTAAGTCACTTCAGTTGTGTCCGACTCTGTGTGACCCCACAGATGGCAGCCCAGCAGGCTCCCCCATCCCTGGGATTCTCCAGGCAAGAATACTGGAGTGGGTAACTCCCTGCTCACTGGCCATATTAGCAATGACTTGATCAAGAGCACCAGTAAGGAGAGATGAAAAGTATTGTCCTGGTAATTTTATGCCCCCCTGAGACCCTCCCCACAAACGCCTATCCCCTTCAGATTTTTAGACCATATCAGCAATAATCCCCACACAAGGGAATGAGTGGATAGTTCAGTTATTATGAGTCAGACTAAACCCAACATGTAGACTATTACAGAAGATACTTTTTTCCTTATAAATTACACTGTATCTTTTATCTGAGCTCCCAAGGGGGCACTTCTGAGAGTAGAATGAGGAGCGCTCAGTCAGTCCTAGGTGCTGCAAACCACATGGACTTCTGTTTCAATTTTTATAAAACAAAAGCAGTATTTTCCCCTCAGAAACCATTGTCTTTATTTGAATAAAGATGATAAAAAATAAAGCACAGGAAGGGAGGTCATCTAAATAACATTTGCTATCAATGACTATTGTCTGAAATTAGAAAATTCTGCCCATCTGTTAAGTATTTGCTTTCTTATACTTTCAAAGATTTTCTCAGCAGTAAGCCTATGCTACTAAACATCAAAACTTCAAAATCTGATCATCCAATTCCAAACTCATAACTTTATAAAATGTTACTATCACTTCAGACATTACTGACAATAACAACAATATATAATTAATAGTAACTGAGGATTAATCATGAGTCAGGTAACAAGCTTAACACTTTATATACAATGTCTCATTTGATTTTGATCCTCACATTAACCCTAAGGAGTAGTATATAAAGTTACTACCACTTTGCAGTAGGGAAAAATGGTGTTCAGAGACATGTACCTTATCTAGTATGATATATCCAAAACAAGCCTGCTAGACTCAGTAGCCCAGCACTCTTCACCACTCTGCAGTACTCTCTCCCAAACCCATGTAAGGATTAAAAAAAAAAAAACCCGGAGGCTCACAAAGTTGACAAGACTTGTTGAAGGGCACATATTTAGAAATGCAGCCAGCATTAGGCTCATGGTTCAGGGCCTCTACCACTCTAGCTCTAATACTGCATCTGTTCCATGAAACAAATCATAATCACCCCACGGGAATCAACAAAGTATAAAATCCCCACCCTGTTTTAAAAAAAAAAAATCAAACAAAACAGGCTTTGTCAACATAGCATAAAGGTCATGACAGTTCTCTAAAAAAAAAAAAAAGCTAGTAGGGTTTCTTTTTGACACATCAAGGGCATTTTAAACTCAAATCATAAAAGGAGCTAATTTAGAAAATAATGCTTCTCGGATATCTAATTGTGCCTTTATTTTTGCTTTCCCAATATTTATTTACATGTTTCTTTTACAGTTCATATTTAATTGTCAAAGTTTTCAGTACTTCTCAGGGACTTGGGAAAAGGTTAATGAGCAATTTTCTGTTCCCAACCCACAAAGAAAACAAAGTATACAATTAATCCTCATAGATCCTATTGCCAAGTAGCAAGCAAGTGCAATATATCTCTGATGTACGGGGTGGGGGTGGGGGGACAGAATGGGTGAAAGAGGGCAGAGAGAAACATTAAAAAAAAAAAAATCCACACTTCAGGGGCTCATTTCTTCCAAGTGACTTATATCTCATAGTTGACAAGATGATCCCAGCCTTGAATACAAGGAAGTTGCACCCAGTCTCACAAAGCACAGATTCAATCACCCCAAACAGAAGTCTGGACTTCCCTCCAAGACAAATATGGAATTCAATCTGTGTGATGCTTTGAATGCAACTAATTAACTTGCAATCCTTCATTATGACCAAACAAGGGAGGGAAAAGAGCTACCTTCCTGGTCCTTCCTTGAGGGGGAAGCAAAAGGAAAAGGCATAATATTTAAATCCCACAGCAAAGTTTGAAAACTTTTCCACTAAGATACACACCCTAGCTGAGTCATCATCATAACACCCTACAGTGGCTCACCTCAGTACTAATTACCTTTGTTATAGATGGTCATTCCAACTCTACTAATTCACTCAAAATAGAATGGATAAGAAGCTATAATTTGTTTCACTCTTTTCACTTACTTAACTCTATAATTTTTAGAGCAAATGCACCGACCTTAATTTATGTGTACTTAATCTATAGCTGAATGAATCAAGAAGCCACAGCTGAGTGAAAATTATATCTGAAAATAGCCACTAGCCTAAGCAGTAAGGGACCCTGATGCTGGGAAAGATTGAAGACAGGAGAAGAGGACAACAGGGGACAGGATGGTTGGATGGCATCACCGATTCAACTGACATGAGTTTGGGCAAACTCCAAGAGCTGGTGAAGGACAGGGAAGTCTGGCATGCTGCAATCCCTGGGGTTGCAAAGAGTCGGATATGACTGAGGGACAGAACAACAAAGCAGCAATAGCAACAAAGATTACTTCATGAACCAAGGAGAATGTTTCAATTCAAAACAAAGATGATGGGGGGGGGGTGGATTTTCTTAACCTAAAGTTAATGAGTGGACACTTTTCAAATATGTTTACCTATTTCCCCAAACGGTTGTATAAGATTCCCCTATTAAATCTTTTAGGAGGACTCCAACCAAGCTCTAAATCATTGAGAGCTCTCTGTGGTATTTCTAAAGCCTTTCCCCCATTTTTCCCTTTCCAAATAGTTGACAATGGCATATGGGGAGAGGGGGTGTGAATTAAAGGCTATGGAGCTCTTGAAATCTTTCACAGGCCACAGTCCACTCGCAAAGATCAGAAGTGTTTTGATGTGAGCCTGACACACCAGACAACTCCAGTTCCAAGCTCTCCTCCTATTTTGAGTCTATCCACCATGATGAAAATGTGCTTTCCATTCTTTCACCACTACGTTAAAAAACAATACAGAGTTTTAGGTAAATTCTTTTAAAACTAAATGAGGCAACACTTCAGATACCAAGTTAATAACTACCTTAGGAATCTACTTCTGAGACTGCAACTAGACTCACTGAGTTTGAATCTGATCCCATTCTTGCTAGCTTTGGGATCTTAGAGAAGTTAATTCACCTGTCTGAGTCTTTAGTTTTCTCACTGATTAAAGAAACTTTTGTCGGTTACTACATGTGATGCCCTTAGGATAGTACCCGACACTTAAGTGGTCAATCTGGAGAAACTGTTATTACCATTATCATTGCTGTCCATCATCACTGTTGTTAACTTGATAATCTGTTAACACATACCCCTTTTCCCACCCTTCTAGTATGTGGAAGAATCTATCAGGAGATAATCAGATTTCTGAACTACTGTTAAGCTGAAGGAAATAATCCATTTACAGCTTGGTCGGCAAGTTACATATTTCAAAGAACTAAAGTCTGTGATTTAACATCATAAGGACTCAACCACTCAACTATAATAATAGTTTAGGATTCATTTAAATCTCTTATGGGCAACTGTTACAGATTTCCGGCAGGCCCTAAGTTATGAGTATTTAATTTTGAAATAATGAAGCCAAAGATATTTTGTCTTCAAAATCATTCCAATACATCTGGAGAGATGGCTGCATCTTTAACTAGGCTACAACATGGAGAATTAAACTACAGTAATTTGAACAGGAAACAAAGTCGGTTAATTTTTCCTGGGGTTAGGAAAAAGAGCAGCACCAACAAAAATGATACTGAAGATTGAAAAGTTATAGGCTATGAAATGTAACGTTTGCCCCATGAATTTGCCGTGATGATTTTATATAAAACTTAATTTATACATATTAAAATACTAGGTTAAAACACATACAGCATCACAGAATGAAAAATAAGCTACAAACTAGCATAAGACATTTGAAACATAAAAACAAAGAACTAAACACAATGGTAATATAATAGTAATAGTTATTCTTGTACAGTTCTTACTATGTATCAGGCACTGTTCTAAACTATATACATGTCTCTTAAATACATAAAGAATTACTGTGAATCAATAAGAAAAACACAAACAACAAAACTTTTAAAAGAGCAAAAATTCCAAATAGGAATTTCACAGCAAACAAAAATGGCCCATACACATAATAAAAGATGCTCAACTACAATTCTAATCAAGGAAAAATGAATATTAAAGCCCTGATGAGGTATCAGTTCATACACTAGATTCACAAACACTAAAAGGCTGTCAGCATCTAGTTCTACTGAGGAAGCAGAACAATGAGAATTCTTATCCACTGGTCTTACTATCTATGTACTATGTACAAATTTTGTTTTCTGTGAAATTCCTGTATGTACTGGTCTAAACTGGTATAACTGCTGTGGAGAACAGTTGGATATTACTAAGCAAAAATGAATAGCCAATGACTAAGCAATCCTACTCCTAGGTATAAATGGAAAAGATACCCCTGCACAAGGGCAATACCTAATAACATTCAGAGGACAGTTACTACAGATTAAAAAAAAGTATGAAACAAACAGAATAGAAGATTCTATTATATGGTCTAATATATTCTATAGATCATATATTCTATTATATGGTCTAATGTAAGACCTTCAATAGAAGCAGAATAAAAAAAAAAATTCTGGTACATTCATCTAACTGAAAACTAACCACAGTGAAAATGAACAAGGTACCACCACCTGGGTGAATCTCAGAAACATAAACTGGAAAAAAAGGAAGTGAGTAAGAGAAGATTATGCACTGTATGTTTCCATTCATATAAAGTTCAAAAAAACAGGCAAACCTAAAAAATATTACTGACTCAGTGGGATCTATTCCAAGGTGATGAATCTAAGTAAAAGCCAGGAAGTGCTAGCTGTTCAGTCACTAAATCGTGTCTGACTCTTCTGTTTACCATAAAATTAAAGACAGCCCGGAGGGGGAAGGGCATTCGGGAAGCTTCTGGAATACTGGTAAAGTTTTAGTTTTTAAACTCCCTGGAAGATACTTTGTAATCGGTTTCATTATTTTTCCTTATTTTGTACAGATACATTTTATATTCTAACATGTAACACACTTCAAAATCTTAAAAAAACAACTTAACATGTATTCCTTTTAGAAGAGTCCTAGGCAAGTCTACATAATGAATCCATCATTGAAACAACGTATACATTCCAGATTAGAAAAGTAACAATTTTAAAATAAAGAAAACTTTAAAATCTGCAGCAGAAACAAAAATCCTAAACTTTAAAATGGAACCAAACTGAATTCACAATCAGAAAAACAACACAGTAATGACTCAAAGCATCAGTTATTCAAGTGTGTTCTATAAACCATTTTTTTCTTAGATGTCTAAGGGAAAATGGGTACCAGGAGTGAAATAAATTTGAGGATTAATGGGTTAAACAGACAAATCTCCTCAGGAAGAAATAGAATTTCCTTAACTTGACTCTAGAATTTTTTAACATGGTGAATTACATAGTGATCTTTTAGGATTCATATTTCCTATAACACAAACTGGGAAACATTCTATGACACAGAGCCCATACCAGAGAGAATATCCCCAAGCCAGGTGAGAGCAGGCGATACTCTGATGAAAGGTATTCAGATACCTAAGTCTTCAGTGGCTGATCTGTCCAAGCCAAACCCTGGGCAGTTGGGATCAAAACCCATAACCAAATACAACCCAGCAGCAGTGACTAAGGAACAGCCATTTCAAGTGTTACATGAGCATGGTGACAGCTTTATGTGCTTCCCTTGGGGGCAAAACGTAACATAAACATAAGGTGCAACAGAAAAGATCTGGATGGAATATAAAAAATAAATCTATTTCTACAGCTTTTAGCAGGCCTTATTTGGTTTAGGTAGAGTTCAATGGAAGCCTCCAGTACAAAAATATGTTTCAAATCATGCTGCTGCTGCTAAGTCACTTCAGTCGTGTCCGACTCTGTGTGACCCCATAGATGGCAGCCCACCAGGCTCCCCCATCCCTGGGATTCTCCAGGCAAGAATACTGGAGTGGGTTGCCATTTCCTTCTCCAATGAATGAAAGAGAAAAGTGAAAGTGAAGTCGCTCAGTCTGTCCGACTGTTAGCGACCCCATGGACTGCAGCCCACCAGGCTACTCCGTCCATTGGATTTTCCAAGCAAGAGTACTGGGGTGGGGTGCCATTGCCTTCCCCAGTTNAGAATACTGGAGTGGGTTGCCATTTCCTTCTCCAATGAATGAAAGAGAAAAGTGAAAGTGAAGTTGCTCAGTCTGTCCGACTGTTAGCGACCCCATGGACTGCAGCCCACCAGGCTACTCCGTCCATTGGATTTTCCAAGCAAGAGTACTGGGGTGGGGTGCCATTGCCTTCCCCAGTTTCAAATCATACCTCTTAGTTAAAAGGTTTTTACACTAGGCTTCCCCTAATACAATTAGAAAGTTTCTAGTTTTCTACTAAAGTTTTCCCTAGGTAAAACAAATCTGTGAACTGGGTCAGCCAGTTCTTCAAAATGTGGTTTTATTACCATAGGAAAATAAGGTGACAATGCTTTTCAAAAGAAAACACATCCAGAGCAGGGGGCACAATTTCTGTTGGGGAACTAAGATCCCACATGCTGTGCTGTGTACCCCCTCAAAAATGATTAAGATTGACAAATATGACAGTGACAGAAGGAAGAACACCTGTCGTGTGGACATCCGTGGCCAGTCATTTCTTTACAACCAGATTAATACTGACAGCCAAATCACAATAAGAAGATTCCAAAGTACGCATGGAATCAGAATTAAGGAAGTAAGAGGAATTGAGAATTTAATGGTCTTCTTTCATTCTGGCAATAACTGTTTTTTTCTTTAATTAAGCAACTCCTATGTCTAGGCATTCTTCCAAATCCTAGGGATACGGAGGTCTTTGCTTTCAGAGAGCTCATATTTAAGTAACAAGTGAAGAATATATATTTCACCAAAGTTTACTATAGTATTATTAACAGAGTAAAAAATTACAAAGCAATCTAACTGTTCAACAATAAAGCTGTTGATTAAATAATTAAAAATCTAAATGATGGGGGAAATATAGTTTTTAAAGAATAGTACTTTTAAGCAGTAATTCAAGACATGGGAAAATGATTACGATGCAACATTAAATGAAAAAAGCAGGCTGTGAAAGTTTATGTAGTGTATGATCACACGTACATATGTGTATCACATGTATACCTACATATATGTATACATTTCCTACCCTTCTAGATGCATAAGAGAAAGCCAGAAAGTCACCAATAATTATCTATTTTTCCTTTGATATCTTTTCAAAGGTAACTGAAAACTTGGTATCTTTTCAAACTTTCTAATTTCCTGAAATATCACTATATGTCTTTTGTCACCAAGACAGGGATTACTTTCAAAGTAATTTCAATCGACATAAATACCAGAATCTCTCCAGATTTATCTTTAAGAAGCCATCCATGAATGCCAGTTCTTGGCTCTGTCTCTGAACTTTCAGAGAGAAGTCACCCTTCCTTATGCCTGTAAGCCATACTCCACAAGGATGAGTAACACATCTTATCTCTTCATTTCTACTTTTTGCTTCTTCCTTTCAACTTAAACATCTTACAAAAAACTACATTTAATTACGTTGGAAGTAAATGTGTAACTCTTCCCCCACAGCCAGTCTGCTAACAACCCCATTTCTAGCCATGGCACTAACCTTTCTCCCAATCAGAATCTTGGAAAGCAGCCTTCATTTACCTCTCCCTTTCCCATTTCAGGTTCATTAATAAAACCTGCTGAAATCTCTCTCCCATCGCATCTTACTCCTCACCCATACTTCTGCCACGGGGTAGTCCAGGCCCTGACCGCACTGTCAGTAACATGACGGTGCGTGTGTGCATGCTGGTCGCTCCGACCCCATAGCCTGTAGCCCACCAGGCTCCTCTGTCCAAAGAGATTCTCCAGGCAAGAAGACTAGAGTGTGTTGCCGTGCGCTCCTCCAGGGGATCTTCCCGATCCAGAGATCAAATCCGTGTCTCTTACATCTCCTGCACTGGCAAGTGGGTCCTTTGCCACCAGCGCCACCTGGGAAGCCCTACGTGACGGTACCAGCGTTCAAGCGGGTCTTCCCGAGGCCATCTCACCCTTCTCTAAATCACGGCTCTGTATACAGAATTTAGATGATGTCATTTGGAGGCTCAAAAACCTCAACGCTGTCTCCTTTTTTCCATCCCAATCTTAACTTCTTTGCCTGGCTTTTATTAAACCCCATAATTTGGCTCCACCCTAACTACTTAACTCTATTTTCCATTATTTGCCGGTCTCACCCCTCATCAACTAAGAGACATGCCATAATCAATCTTACCACCAAGCTCTGGAAAATCTAAACATAAAAAAGGCCCTTCCTTTCATCTGTACTTTTATTTAGAAAGCCTAATGGATTTCCCTTCTTCGACAAGGCTTTTCTTGATTTCTCCAACCTCATTTATGTTTCACTCTTCTGAACCTGTCTCAAGTGTGTATGTGTGTGTGCATAAGTTCATCTATTCATTCACTGATGGACACTGAGGTCATTTCCATATCTTAGCTAGTATAAATAATGCTGCTGTGAACATGGAGGTACAGATATCTTTCCCAGTTAGTGTTTTTGTTTCCTCTGAACATATTCTCAGAAGTTACTGTGTAATTCTGACTTACTGATCAAGTGGACTTTAAGCTTAAAGCAGAAAAAGAGACAGAAAAAGTTCAGATATTACTGCAACAATGAAAGCAGCTGGTCAGGCTCTCCTTAAAAAATGACAATAGTGAGAATGGTCTAGCAAGTTATTTATTGCAGAAGAAGAAATGGGAAAGGTGTGAGCAATAATGCAGCCTTAGGTCCCTGCAAACCTATGTCCAGAATATGGGATTAAAGAAAGGAAGAAAATTGGCATTATAAAAATAAACTAAAAATAAGTTATAATACCACTAAGCATCAGTGAGATTTGAAGCGATGGGACTTAGAAACATAAAGAACTGCTGGTCTGGATTATGTTAGAGGTTGAAGCTGACACAGAAAGAAACCAAGTTGTAATGGGGACTTCAACATTTGGGATATTTGATAGAGCTCTCCTACAGCTAAAACTCAAGGCACCTGATAACGCCTTGCTTAACCTCCATCTCTCACATAGGGAAAGAAACATTCTGGATAGGAATACAACTACTGGGAAGAAATCAGCTGACTGAAAAGCAATGGTTAATTGGAAAACCTGAGAGTAACTCTCAAGTTGGCTACAATTGCTGGGGACAGGAATGTGGGACATGCTTAGGGAAGAGAAATTACAAAAACTTCAGAGGAAAGAAAAGTAAACCCTGTTGAGACTCTAAAAGGGAAGATGCATCATATGTTTTTAGGAAGTTCTCAACAACAGAATTCTAGCTAAACTATACTTGATTAATTAATCCCACAAATATTTACTGAGCATCTACTATGGGCCAGGTAATGGGACTTCCCCATTAGCAAAGTGATAAAGAATCTCCCTGCAATGCAGAAGCTGCAGGAGACGAGAGTTCAATCCCTGGGTCAGGAAGATCGCCTGGAGGGGAGCGTGGCAACCCACTCCAGTTTTCCTGTCTGGAGAATCCCATGGACAGAGGAGCCTGGTGGGCTACAGTTTATAGGGTCACAGAGTCAGACATAACCAAGCATGTAGGCACAAGGAAAATGCAAAGGAAGCAGAAAACATGATTACTGCCCTGGAGACAGTGAATATTTCACACTTGGTTGAAAGAAAATTTGGGCTTCCCTAGTGGCTCAGATGGAGAAGGCCATGGCAACCCACTCCAGTACTCTTGCCTGGAGAATCCCAGGGACAGAGGAGCCTAGTGGGCTGCCGTCTATGGGGTCGCACAGTCGGACACAACTGAAGCGACATAGCAGCAGCAGCAGCAGCAGTGGCTCAGACAGTAAAGAACCTGCCTGCAATGTGGGAGACCCGGGTTCGGCATCTGGGTTGGGAAGATCCTCTGGAGGAGGGCAAGGCAACCTACTTCAGTATTCTTGCCTGGAGAATTCCCGCGGACACAGGAGTGTGGCGGGCTATGGTCCAGGGGGTTGCAAAGAGTCAGACATGACTGAAAGTAAATTATAAACTGAAAATGAATTTAAAAGAATAACTAGGAAGATGTTTCATATCTACACAGGACTTGATAAAATAATAGGTTTAAACTTCTGGGTTTTAGAGTAAATAATTCTTAAAGCTACATCACTAGAATAATCTAGGAAAGAAGGCTGAGACAAAGTGAGAGAACCAAAAAAAGAAGATAAGTGAGAAAGACATGTGGAAAGAGAATCAAACAGTATGCCCCAGTTCATTCTAGTCACATAGAAAAAAGTACAACTTAAATGATTTGGTATGAAAAAAATGGAATTCTGGTTATAATATGCAACACAGAAAAGGAGTCTGAAAAGACTAGCTGCACACAGAGCTCTCCAACGAACTGAAGTTTTAAAAGACACAGATAAAAGACAGCACATAACATGGACACCTGGAAAAGCAGCTCAGGGGGACATCAGGAAGCAAAAGACCTCAGTGAGCTGAGCTTAAGAAAACCATCAAGGGCTACCAAACGGGCTTTTGAATTTATGTCCAGGAGAGAAAATTCGCAAAAGGCCTGGGTACACTGGTTAAAGTGAATGGTGTAGTTAACACATGACAGGGAAAAAAGAATGATCTCTACTTTTATGTTGCTTTTGAAATTTTTACACTTGAATACCACCTTACAGTTTACATGTTTCTATTTTACAACGTCCTTGAGAGGTAGGTCCAGCCCCTACTTTAAAGAGAACTCTCTGTCCAGTGTGCATCCCCCACTTGAACTCGGCCTCCTTCTTGGTCTCCTCCTCAGGATGAGGGCCAGAAGTGGAGTCCGTGGGGTGAGGGAACCAAAGGACAAGACGGCAGGGGCCACAGAGGAGCTGCCCCAGTGCCTTGCAGGTCTCCTGACTCAGCCAGCTGATAAGGTCACACACCAGGAATTTGCCTGTGAACTGTGCTGAGGACAAGTACTCTTTGATGGATTACGGAGACCTGAGAGCCCTGCTAAAAGACAGAATACAGGCCTCCCAATCCTCCAAAATGAGGAAAGAGCATGAACATTACAAAATACTAACATGAACATTACAAAAGAGCATGGATATGACGAAACACTAATATCAATAATAATGTTATGCTTATCACCCAGCTTGAAGAATATTCGAAAAAAGATCATAAAGCAGATGGTTTCTCAACAAAGATGGGTGGTCACTAAAAATCCACATGGATTCAGGAGGAACAAGTCTTGCCCAGTAACTCTACTTCTTTTCTTGGCCAACCTACAAGGCAAACAACCTATGTGACTCTTTGAAAGGTATTTAAAAAGCTTCACTCTCCAAGTCTTTTTAGAGGGGTAAGGGAGAAAGATGATGAAACATGGGCTGAGATGTGTTTATAAAGCAGCAAAACTCAGAATGCTCATAGGCAAGTTCTATACAAGACTTATGGGGCTTCAGCAGTTATACTAACAATGAACCAGATAAAGCTTTTGATGACACTCTTATCAAAATGTGAGGATGAATAGATCCTGGAGAATAACCAAGAGCAGGACAGCAGAGTCAGAATCCAAATTAATTTTTACAGAAGGTAAAGTGAAAAGGAACTAAAAAGCCTCTTGATGAAAGTGAAAGAGGAGAGTGAAAAAGTTGGCTTAAAGCTCAACATTCAGAAAACAAAGATTATGGCATCCGGTCCCATCACTTCATGGGAAACAGATGGGGAAACAGTGGAAACAGTGTCAGACTTCATTTTTTGGGGCTCCAAAATCACTGCAGATGGTGACTGCAGCCATGAAATTAAAAGACGCTTTCTCCTTGGAAGAAAGTTACGATCAACCTAGATAGCGTATTCAAAAGCAAAGATATTACTTTGCCGACTAAGGTCCGTCTAGTCAAGGCTATGGTTTTTCCAGTAGTCATGTATGGATGTGAGAGTTGGACTGTGAAGAAGGCTGAGTGCCGAAGAATTGATGCTTTTGAACTGTGGAGTTGGAGAAGAGTCTTGAGAGTCCCTTAGACTGCAAGGAGATCAACCCTGGGATTTCTTTGGAAGGAATGATGCTAAAGCTGAAACTCCAGTACTTTGGCCACCTCATGAGAAGAGTTGACTCATTGGAAAAGACTTTGATGCTGGGAGGGATTGGGGGCAGGAGGAGAAGGGGACGACAGAGGATGAGATGGCTGGATGGCATCAGTGACTATGGACGTGAATCTGAGTGAACTCCGGGAGTTGGTGATGGACAGGGAGGCCTGGCATGCTGTGATTCATGTGGTCGCAAAGACTCGGACATGACTGAGCGACTGAACTAAACTGAACTTCAACAAATGAAATTTAATAGAAAGATGGTAAAAATTATATTTGGACTCAAAAACAAATGCTAAGTATAAATTGTGATAAACTATTATATACGTAAGGAAAAACTAAAGATTTTGCTGAATAAAGCTTGACACAAATTAAAAGTATGGAAAAGCTGTCCTCAAAATTTACATGATCTCAATCTTATGCTGAGTTAATAGACATAGATTAGAAACAAGCAAGATGAATGCCATACACTAGGCTGTTATCACTGGGTTCTGACCTGGAGAAGTTTTCAATAGTTGGCAATGTGCTATAGTAAGTACAAAAGGACAAAGTAAAATGTCCTCACAATTTGAAAATTAAGTCACCCTCTGGCAGTAATAACAGCATGAACAGAAAGAATTAGAAATGACTATCAACATAAGTAATTCCAAGAAAAGGTATAATTGAAAATATGTGAGAACACTCAAACCCAATCAAAAGTGAGCAGGGTGCACTTTCTGGGAGGTTGGATTATAACAGAATGTGAATTAAGAAAGCTGAAACATTGTCAATTGTGTTTTTGTCTGGCTAAAGGAAAGACTGTATTAACAGAAGGTGCTCAGTCACTCAGTCATGTCCAGCTCTTTGTGGCCTCATGGACTGTAGCCCATCAGGCTCCTTTGCTCATGCAATTTTCCAGGCAAGAATTCTGGAGTAGGGAGCAATTTCCTATTTCAGGGGATCTTCCCGACCCAGGGCTCAAACCTGCACGTCTTGTGTCTCCTGTGCTGATGGGTGGATTCCTTACCACTAGCACCACCTGGTGAGCCTGTTAAGAGAAAAATGTTACATTAATCTGTTGGGGGTGGGGACAGGAGCTTAACAAGCAACATTTTGTCTGTATTCCCCAACACTGTCTGAAACAGAGATGGCTAACTATGTCCAGAGCACCGCTGGTAGGTGTATCCTTATTAAAAAGAGGCTCCATCAGCTCTCCTGGCTCAGTGACACTCCTCATTAAGATGACCTATTTTGATTAAAATTAACCACTTCCCATGCAGACTGTCCTACTGGGGTGACAGTGTGCTGACCAAATTATGAAGTTTCCGTTCTACTCACAGTGATATTAATAAATTCAATAGTTGACGTCTTGTTTCTCTGTCAGTTTCCTGGTTACTTGCTAAATATAAGGAGATTCCATAATCCCGAATATTTCTGGACACACACATACACACAAATTCACATTTATGGAACTGAAAAAGCAAATTCTATACATTAAGTTGTGTCATTCTGTATCCAGATACCACAAACCTGTGAAGTCCTGTTTCTCTGTATGACAACTGTATTTTATCTAAAATTGAACCACACATTTTAAGAGAGAAAATTAACAAAATATAACATATGTGGAAGAGAGCAGTCAGGAAAGTAAAAAGTCTGAAATCCCTGATAATTTAACAAATTAAATGAACATGCTTATCTTGAGACAGAGACGACTGAGACAGCTGTCCTCAGCCGTCACTCTTGCTGTTGTTTAGCTGGTAAGTCGTGTTTGACTCTTTGCAATCCCATGGACTGTAGCCTGCCAGGCTCCTGTCCACGGGATTTCCCAGGAAAGCATACTGGAGTGGGTTGCCATTTCCTTCATTATTCTTTCAGTGATATAAAATTATCTCTAACTCTGTGATGAGAATCAGTTGAAATCTGTGTAATGAAGAGTTTTTCCATTTATACTGTGCCATGCCTGGCTCAGGCATGGTTCAGTAAGTCTGGACACATGGGAAATGTTCACAATGTTAGCTATGATTGTGTTGTATTACAAGATGTTGCGGGAATGCCAAGGAGGGGTACCTAACTCTGAACAAGAGGTGAGAGATCAAGGAAGGCATCCTCAAAAGTAGAGATACCTAAGCAGGGTATGAAAGAAAGCACAGGAGTTACCCAGAAGAGTGTGGGAGAAGGAATTCCAGAAAGAAGCATGTAAGATTCAAGGTCAGAGAAAGCTGCAGAGGTGAGTAGAGGGGGTAATGAAAGAGAAGGCTTGAAAAGCAAAAAGGGCACCAGTTCTTGAAGGGACTCAGGTCACAGGCCATGGTAAGGAATCTGGTGGAGATGATGGAGCATCTTTGGAAATTGTAACTGTTGGGAGTTACATAATCAGATTTATGTTTGAGGAGAACCCTTTTGGCAACCACACATAAAATGGACTGGAAGAGCACAAGGCTGGTAGCAGAAAAAGAGGGTTATTTCAATAATTTGGAGTCCACATGAAGATACTGACACTGTAGAAAGAGCCAAGATGGGGACTTGCCTGGTGCTCTAGGGGCTCAGACTCCATGTTTCCAGTTCCAGGGGCCCAAGTTCGATCCCTGAAAGGGACCTAGATTCCAACATGCTGCAACTAAGAGTTTATGTGAGTGATAAACAAGAGGAGAGTCAAGGCCGATTTCCAGCTTTACGGCTGGGACAACCAAAGAGAATAATACCGTGCACTGGAGGAGGTAAGAAGCCTGAGACAGATTCCGGGAAAGGAGAAGATAACACTGAGTCTTGCGGAAAAACACCCAGGTGGTGGTGTCTACGCAAGAGATGAACCATGGAGTCTCAAGCTCAGAAAAGGGGTCTGGTTTGAAAGTCATCATCACGGAGTAGTCACTGAAGGAAGCATCAGAGCCTGTGAGATCATCCAGACCCCAGCGTGTGAGAAGTAAACAGAGGGTTGGGGATAGAAGGCTGGAAAACACCAACCACTCAAGACAATGAAAGTCAGGGATTTCATGATCTGTTTCTTTTCTTTGCAAGGAACTGAAATATTTAGGCAAAGATTAAACACCCACTTACCAAGGATCAGGGGGAATTCACAGCACAGAAATGGACTATCTGACCTCTACAGGATCTTTCAACTCTGAAAATGAGTCAAAGACTTCAATTCAATCTAGTATTTCTTACAATCTGAGGAAACATTTAATTACCACTACAGAAAAACTAAAACCATACTTTTTTTCCCCATACCTATTTTAATTCTTTGGCCATGTTTGCTCAGGATGAAAAAACACTTTGAGGAACTAAAGTTTCTTGTCTGATAACGTCTCCGTAAAGGGAAGGAGTCCCTGACTGACCAAGACGGGTGAGCACAGGCTCTTACCTGATTTCTTGTCCTACATTCCCCTATATGGGTCTTGTTATACGGTTGGTATCAGGATAGTTTTACCCAAACACATGTGCCTACTTATTCTTCCTTTCCCTTTCTGTCACCCTGGGCCTGACCAGGGCTAGACTAACCTACGGTTTTAAGTCTTAAGGGTTTTCCGAAACGTAGCTATAATTTCCACTAATATTTAAAGTGCATTGGCTTCTGTTTCCCTTTCTGCTCAATTCTAAAAACAAAGAGACACAGGTATATAAACACATTTTTAAAAATTAAATCCAGAAATGTTTGATTAAAACAAACTGTCATTTTTGGCACAACAATATACCCAGGGTATTCTTAGAGAGGACTAAAATTTCACCTTAAAAGATGACACTGGTTCTACCCAGAGACACTTGGAACAGGTGTCAGAGATACTTGACCTCTTTCAACCACATGCACCTTTCTCCTTCCCCCAGTCAACACCTGTCCTGCCCCTCTGCAAGCCTTCTCTTTCTTCTCGTGCCCTTGTTTTTCGCTTTCCTCCTGGCAGTACCCATAAACTTTTATTACCACTAATGACAGTAAAGCTAACACAGCTGCCACCCCCACAGCCCCCCACCTAAAAATACAATGGGTATAAGTCTAACTGGAGTCTACAGTGAATTTTTTGGTTATCCTTAGAAAAGAATTTAACTATATTCTGTGTCACTGACCCAATCCACAGGACAGGAAAACAAATGGCTCCAGCAAATAAACTTTTGTGGGAAGAAACCACAAGTGCTTTTTAGCTCTAGCAGTCTAATGGGGAGGCTCAGAACCATGACTTGCAGATGTAGGTTTCTAAATGAGCAAAACAGAGAGAAACAGGACAAACTAGAGGTAACAGCTGACACCATTTGAAGTTTAGAATCCTACTAAGTAATTACAGCACAATAAGCATTAGAGTAGAGAAGATGGGGGGAAAAAAAATCAAGGCTAGATCCAAAATAAAAGGACTTCAGCACTAGATATTACAATTCTGGGAAAGTTCTAAGGGCACCATAAAACTTTATGGGAAAGGTAAATAATTATGTTCCTCTCAAGTCAGGTGCTCTTGAAGCTGTGTTCTGATGCTGCACTCTCATACAACAAGCTTACTTGCTTCATCAAAGGAAAGGGTTTTAGGATTTTTTCCTCTCTGGCTAATGGTATCATTACCTTTTCTGTTTAATTTCACAAAATGGGACCAAGAGACAATGTATTCCTGGCAGGCGATTTGGGAAACACAGCAGAGGTGCTTCCACGAGGCTATAAGAAGCAACGGAAACATTTCCTTACAAAAGTTCAGAGTGCTGAAGCTAAAGAAACTAAATATGGAAAAACACAGCAAATAAAAAGTTATTTTACCAGGACAAGTTCATTTATCTGATCTAGCCTCTTGTCCCAACGCTAAAGTAATCCCCAAACAGTCTCTCACATTTTATGATATTATATCTTCCTCCTGCTTGTTGGCCAGAAAAACTCCTACTCACCCTTCAAGTCTAAGCTCCAACACCACCACCTCTCTGGAAACCTTTGATTCTCCCAAACAGGTGCTCCTTTTCCTTTCTTCCTGAGTGCTCCTTCATTACAGCAGCTATATGCTATTGCAATTATCTCTAAACCTTGAGGTAGCTCAGCAGGTGCCTGCCTGCTTTCTGAGGGCACAACTCGTCTTTCCATCACTGCATCGCCTGGAACAGGACACAGACCTCACATGTAATCACAGAGGCAAAGAACTCCCTAAGTCTCAACATGAAGGGCCAACACTCACCCATCCAAGTCTCTCCTTTCCAATCCCACCAGGTTTCTTTATTTTTTTTAATATAAATTTATTTATTCCCACCAGATTTAGAATTTCACTATCAATCCTTTTGGAGAAGGAAACAGCAACTCACTCCAGTATTCTTGCCTGGAAAATGCCATGGACAGAGGAGCCCGGTGGGCAGGCTACAATCTGTGGGGTCATGAACATGTCAGACACAACTGAGCATGAGTGCAATCTCTTAGATTATTTAAACCAGCCTCTTCCTCGGTCTTTCCATTTCCAGGCCATCTTCCCTTGAATCCGTCCCATATACACTACTGCCTCTGTAACCTTACTAAAGTGGAACTTTAATTAAATGTACCAGGTCGAACAGTTGATGATGCAGAGAATGAAAAGCTGAATGGGCTAAAATCCAAAAGGGCAGAGAGAAAGAAGTAAATAATTAACACAAAACTCATCAGGTGTTATAGAGATATTTCAAACTCATGCTAATCCCTCCCCTGTATGTCTTTCACTCATAAATGGACAATTTCTTTTTCTCTTTCTATAGGAAGCCATCCTAATCTCTCCAGCCAGAAGCACTCTTTTCTCCTTCTGTTTCCCAGTACCCTGTTACTTGCTTATCACTTTCTGCTTGATTTACACTTATTTGTACTCATACATTATGTCTCTTACTGGACTGAACCTTCCTAAATAGAAAGGCAATCCCTTTCGCTTGTCTCTATTTTGTCACGGTACCTAATAAAAGTGTCCAGAATATAGTTGATAAATGTTGAACTGTGATGATTAAGCTCATGAAAATATTATGAGTCTGTGATTCCTTGAGGATCTGCCAATATTAAGAATATCAGTGGGTCAAATAATACACACAATTGAAGACTGAAATTTTTCCACTCTCGCCACCAAAATAGAAAGTCTATTCTGTTTGGCAAAAGTAATAGTGAACATAAGGAGAACATCCTCAACCAGATTTGAAAGATGTGTCCAAATGCAATGGATCACTACTGTAAAAACACAATAAAAGGCAACTCCCCAGTCTCTAAAGTCAGCCCCTGCTTACACATACAGAATCATTATGAAGGGCAAACATGTTATGGCGTTTCTGCAATGGGGGCAAGTCAATGGACAAGTGCTCAGCTAAGTAAAAAAGTCCACAGCTGGGAAAATACTAAATTTAATAAAGCAAGATACAGGTACAAGATAGTATTTCAAAACTGGATCATTCAATAAACTCTCTGATCACTCAAATTCCATAGGTGAATACTTGCAGCTTGTCCATCCTTTAAAGCTTATAATCGGTTTCCTAAAACAGAGCTACTGGAAGACTCCTCACCAAGCCCTCGTTCTTTAATTTCACTTTTGAAACAATATCTATCCTTCCTCCACCCATTCTTTCATCATAATTAATCTAGTTAAATCCAACAGCTGTGTGCAGGATGAGGCAGATAGAAACTTAACTATCACTCACCTGAACTATAAGAATTGAGGACTTAAAACAGTTTATGACTCAAAATGCAAAACTAAAATTCCAATTTCTCAATTTTGACCAAAAAAATTCAAAACTGTAAGACCCTTTAGGAAAATGCTGTACTACAGTGATATACATCTGATCCCAACTGGCATGAAATCAGAACATTTGGTCACATCATTTATTTCAGTATTAAAACTGCTGAGGCCCAAAACCGTCTCATCAACTAACTTTGCAGAAGCCTTAGCAAACTACCTTTGGCAGCTTTTAATCTAAAGACGCAAATTTAAGTTTGCTTTGAGGATTAACCAAGAAAATGCCTAAAAATGCTTTATAAGACTAAAGCACAATACAAACTAGTATTCTTCTTACAGTTAGCTCTCGCCAAGAGCAGGTCCCCCTTTACAGGAAATCTCAGCAGAGCTGAAGTTATTTCTGTATACTTTTTCCAAAGGAATTTATGTTCTATATCAAAAATGTAAATAACTCCTAAAAAAAGGAGGGAGGAGAAGAAAGGAAACAAAATTTAAGTGAGACTAGGAGGAGGAGCTAAATTAAACAGCACAGGAGAAGTTTTTGTAATAAAATAAAGCAATATAAGAGAAAGCAACCCTGGATCTCAGAGATCAGTTTCCAGCCCTGCCACTTAACTATCTACTCAGCTACTCCTGTGGACCTGGTCCCTTCACCCCCACTAGGCTCCAGTTTCCTTGTCTGTAACTAGAGATAGAAGCTCAGACAGTTGCTGTGGGATTAAATGAGATAATATTTATATAAAGTACTCAGTACTATATTTGGTACATAGTAAGTATTAAGCAAATAAATGATTACTGTTGTTGGTAAAATTATTACTAGACCTGTACCCTGATTGGTGACATTCAGGAAGAAAAAGGAGCCAAGAACATGTCAGCGGGGAAGATGAAATACAGAGGACTAAGTCTATATTCCACTGCTGGGCGACATTTGGGAAACATGGATTACCACAAAGCATTTTTTGTATTAAAAACACAAATTACTTACTGTGCTTCCAGGACTGCTGAAGAATCTAGAGAAGCGTAGCCAAAATCTCCAAGTCATAAAAGCTGAAGAGCAATGACTGTGTAGAAGGAGAACAGAACAAAAAAAAAGTGCTTAGTGATGTGCAACTTTCAATTTTCCAAATACTCATAGATAGAATGAAAGTGAGGCTCCATAGCAAAGCTACCACAACTCTGCTGACCCAAAATAGATGGTATCAGCATCATGTAGAACCAAAGTGGCTGTATCTGTGAATGATTCTGAGATGATGCAGGCGGGGGGGAGATGTGTATAAGAGACAGGCATCAGAGCCTGTGAGATCATCCAGACCCCAGCGTGTGAGAAGTAAACAGAGGGTTGGGGATAGAAGGCTGGAAAACACCAACCACTCAAGACAATGAAAGTCAGGGATTTCATGATCTGTTTCTTTTCTTTGCAAGGAACTGAAATATTTAGGCAAAGATTAAACACCCACTTACCAAGGATCAGGGGGAATTCACAGCACAGAAATGGACTATCTGACCTCTACAGGATCTTTCAACTCTGAAAATGAGTCAAAGACTTCAATTCAATCTAGTATTTCTTACAATCTGAGGAAACATTTAATTACCACTACAGAAAAACTAAAACCATACTTTTTTTCCCCATACCTATTTTAATTCTTTGGCCATGTTTGCTCAGGATGAAAAAACACTTTGAGGAACTAAAGTTTCTTGTCTGATAACGTCTCCGTAAAGGGAAGGAGTCCCTGACTGACCAAGACGGGTGAGCACAGGCTCTTACCTGATTTCTTGTCCTACGTTCCCCTATATGGGTCTTGTTATACGGTTGGTATCAGGATAGTTTTACCCAAACACATGTGCCTACTTATTCTTCCTTTCCCTTTCTGTCACCCTGGGCCTGACCAGGGCTAGACTAACCTACGGTTTTAAGTCTTAAGGGTTTTCCGAAACGTAGCTATAATTTCCACTAATATTTAAAGTGCATTGGCTTCTGTTTCCCTTTCTGCTCAATTCTAAAAACAAAGAGACACAGGTATATAAACACATTTTTAAAAATTAAATCCAGAAATGTTTGATTAAAACAAACTGTCATTTTTGGCACAACAATATACCCAGGGTATTCTTAGAGAGGACTAAAATTTCACCTTAAAAGATGACACTGGTTCTACCCAGAGACACTTGGAACAGGTGTCAGAGATACTTGACCTCTTTCAACCACATGCACCTTTCTCCTTCCCCCAGTCAACACCTGTCCTGCCCCTCTGCAAGCCTTCTCTTTCTTCTCGTGCCCTTGTTTTTCGCTTTCCTCCTGGCAGTACCCATAAACTTTTATTACCACTAATGACAGTAAAGCTAACACAGCTGCCACCCCCGCAGCCCCCCACCTAAAAATACAATGGGTATAAGTCTAACTGGAGTCTACAGTGAATTTTTTGGTTATCCTTA
Organism: Oreotragus oreotragus; assembly: GCA_006410675.1. Classification (NCBI taxonomy): domain Eukaryota; kingdom Metazoa; phylum Chordata; class Mammalia; order Artiodactyla; family Bovidae; genus Oreotragus; species Oreotragus oreotragus. The sequence continues at coordinate 411,140 of SJYX01002514.1, forward strand.
GAAAAGAATTTAACTATATTCTGTGTCACTGACCCAATCCACAGGACAGGAAAACAAATGGCTCCAGCAAATAAACTTTTGTGGGAAGAAACCACAAGTGCTTTTTAGCTCTAGCAGTCTAATGGGGAGGCTCAGAACCATGACTTGCAGATGTAGGTTTCTAAATGAGCAAAACAGAGAGAAACAGGACAAACTAGAGGTAACAGCTGACACCATTTGAAGTTTAGAATCCTACTAAGTAATTACAGCACAATAAGCATTAGAGTAGAGAAGATGGGGGGAAAAAAAATCAAGGCTAGATCCAAAATAAAAGGACTTCAGCACTAGATATTACAATTCTGGGAAAGTTCTAAGGGCACCATAAAACTTTATGGGAAAGGTAAATAATTATGTTCCTCTCAAGTCAGGTGCTCTTGAAGCTGTGTTCTGATGCTGCACTCTCATACAACAAGCTTACTTGCTTCATCAAAGGAAAGGGTTTTAGGATTTTTTCCTCTCTGGCTAATGGTATCATTACCTTTTCTGTTTAATTTCACAAAATGGGACCAAGAGACAATGTATTCCTGGCAGGCGATTTGGGAAACACAGCAGAGGTGCTTCCATGAGGCTATAAGAAGCAACGGAAACATTTCCTTACAAAAGTTCAGAGTGCTGAAGCTAAAGAAACTAAATATGGAAAAACACAGCAAATAAAAAGTTATTTTACCAGGACAAGTTCATTTATCTGATCTAGCCTCTTGTCCCAACGCTAAAGTAATCCCCAAACAGTCTCTCACATTTTATGATATTATATCTTCCTTCTGCTTGTTGGCCAGAAAAACTCCTACTCACCCTTCAAGTCTAAGCTCCAACACCACCACCTCTCTGGAAACCTTTGATTCTCCCAAACAGGTGCTCCTTTTCCTTTCTTCCTGAGTGCTCCTTCATTACAGCAGCTATATGCTATTGCAATTATCTCTAAACCTTGAGGTAGCTCAGCAGGTGCCTGCCTGCTTTCTGAGGGCACAACTCGTCTTTCCATCACTGCATCGCCTGGAACAGGACACAGACCTCACATGTAATCACAGAGGCAAAGAACTCCCTAAGTCTCAACATGAAGGGCCAACACTCACCCATCCAAGTCTCTCCTTTCCAATCCCACCAGGTTTCTTTATTTTTTTTAATATAAATTTATTTATTCCCACCAGATTTAGAATTTCACTATCAATCCTTTTGGAGAAGGAAACAGCAACTCACTCCAGTATTCTTGCCTGGAAAATGCCATGGACAGAGGAGCCCGGTGGGCGGGCTACAATCTGTGGGGTCATGAACATGTCAGACACAACTGAGCATGAGTGCAATCTCTTAGATTATTTAAACCAGCCTCTTCCTCGGTCTTTCCATTTCCAGGCCATCTTCCCTTGAATCCGTCCCATATACACTACTGCCTCTGTAACCTTACTAAAGTGGAACTTTAATTAAATGTACCAGGTCGAACAGTTGATGATGCAGAGAATGAAAAGCTGAATGGGCTAAAATCCAAAAGGGCAGAGAGAAAGAAGTAAATAATTAACACAAAACTCATCAGGTGTTATAGAGATATTTCAAACTCATGCTAATCCCTCCCCTGTATGTCTTTCACTCATAAATGGACAATTTCTTTTTCTCTTTCTATAGGAAGCCATCCTAATCTCTCCAGCCAGAAGCACTCTTTTCTCCTTCTGTTTCCCAGTACCCTGTTACTTGCTTATCACTTTCTGCTTGATTTACACTTATTTGTACTCATACATTATGTCTCTTACTGGACTGAACCTTCCTAAATAGAAAGGCAATCCCTTTCGCTTGTCTCTATTTTGTCACGGTACCTAATAAAAGTGTCCAGAATATAGTTGATAAATGTTGAACTGTGATGATTAAGCTCATGAAAATATTATGAGTCTGTGATTCCTTGAGGATCTGCCAATATTAAGAATATCAGTGGGTCAAATAATACACACAATTGAAGACTGAAATTTTTCCACTCTCGCCACCAAAATAGAAAGTCTATTCTGTTTGGCAAAAGTAATAGTGAACATAAGGAGAACATCCTCAACCAGATTTGAAAGATGTGTCCAAATGCAATGGATCACTACTGTAAAAACACAATAAAAGGCAACTCCCCAGTCTCTAAAGTCAGCCCCTGCTTACACATACAGAATCATTATGAAGGGCAAACATGTTATGGCGTTTCTGCAATGGGGGCAAGTCAATGGACAAGTGCTCAGCTAAGTAAAAAAGTCCACAGCTGGGAAAATACTAAATTTAATAAAGCAAGATACAGGTACAAGATAGTATTTCAAAACTGGATCATTCAATAAACTCTCTGATCACTCAAATTCCATAGGTGAATACTTGCAGCTTGTCCATCCTTTAAAGCTTATAATCGGTTTCCTAAAACAGAGCTACTGGAAGACTCCTCACCAAGCCCTCGTTCTTTAATTTCACTTTTGAAACAATATCTATCCTTCCTCCACCCATTCTTTCATCATAATTAATCTAGTTAAATCCAACAGCTGTGTGCAGGATGAGGCAGATAGAAACTTAACTATCACTCACCTGAACTATAAGAATTGAGGACTTAAAACAGTTTATGACTCAAAATGCAAAACTAAAATTCCAATTTCTCAATTTTGACCAAAAAAATTCAAAACTGTAAGACCCTTTAGGAAAATGCTGTACTACAGTGATATACATCTGATCCCAACTGGCATGAAATCAGAACATTTGGTCACATCATTTATTTCAGTATTAAAACTGCTGAGGCCCAAAACCGTCTCATCAACTAACTTTGCAGAAGCCTTAGCAAACTACCTTTGGCAGCTTTTAATCTAAAGACGCAAATTTAAGTTTGCTTTGAGGATTAACCAAGAAAATGCCTAAAAATGCTTTATAAGACTAAAGCACAATACAAACTAGTATTCTTCTTACAGTTAGCTCTCGCCAAGAGCAGGTCCCCCTTTACAGGAAATCTCAGCAGAGCTGAAGTTATTTCTGTATACTTTTTCCAAAGGAATTTATGTTCTATATCAAAAATGTAAATAACTCCTAAAAAAAGGAGGGAGGAGAAGAAAGGAAACAAAATTTAAGTGAGACTAGGAGGAGGAGCTAAATTAAACAGCACAGGAGAAGTTTTTGTAATAAAATAAAGCAATATAAGAGAAAGCAACCCTGGATCTCAGAGATCAGTTTCTAGCCCTGCCACTTAACTATCTACTCAGCTACTCCTGTGGACCTGGTCCCTTCACCCCCACTAGGCTCCAGTTTCCTTGTCTGTAACTAGAGATAGAAGCTCAGACAGTTGCTGTGGGATTAAATGAGATAATATTTATATAAAGTACTCAGTACTATATTTGGTACATAGTAAGTATTAAGCAAATAAATGATTACTGTTGTTGGTAAAATTATTACTAGACCTGTACCCTGATTGGTGACATTCAGGAAGAAAAAGGAGCCAAGAACATGTCAGCGGGGAAGATGAAATACAGAGGACTAAGTCTATATTCCACTGCTGGGTGACATTTGGGAAACATGGATTACCACAAAGCATTTTTTGTATTAAAAACACAAATTACTTACTGTGCTTCCAGGACTGCTGAAGAATCTAGAGAAGCGTAGCCAAAATCTCCAAGTCATAAAAGCTGAAGAGCAATGACTGTGTAGAAGGAGAACAGAACAAAAAAAAAGTGCTTAGTGATGTGCAACTTTCAATTTTCCAAATACTCATAGATAGAATGAAAGTGAGGCTCCATAGCAAAGCTACCACAACTCTGCTGACCCAAAATAGATGGTATCAGCATCATGTAGAACCAAAGTGGCTGTATCTGTGAATGATTCTGAGATGATGCAGGCGGGGGGGAGATGTGTATAAGAGACAGGCATCAGAGCCTGTGAGATCATCCAGACCCCAGCGTGTGAGAAGTAAACAGAGGGTTGGGGATAGAAGGCTGGAAAACACCAACCACTCAAGACAATGAAAGTCANGGGGGGGGGGGGGGGGGGGGGGGGGGGGTTGTGTGTGTGTGTGTGTGTGTGTGTGCGCGCATGCGCACACATGCATGCGCTCAGTAGCTCAGTCATGTCCAACTCTATGCAACCCCATGGACTGTAGCCCATCAGCCTTCTCCGTCTATAGGATTTTCCCAGGGAGGAATACTGAAGTGGGTTGCCATTTCCTCCTCCAGGGAATCTTCCTGATCCAGCGGTCAAACTCGCATCTCTTGCATCTCCTGCATTGGCAAGTGGACTCTTTACCAGTAGGGTCACCTGGGAAATCATTATCAACGCCATCATATTTGATAACTACAAAAACAGTAAAAGTGTCCTAAAATTAGGAAGAAGAGGAATCGAATCCCCTCCTGAAGCAGATGAAGAGATAGTAAATAATTGTAAAAGGTGAAAAACAATGGACACTGCCTTTGCATATGAGCTCAGTCTTAAACCCTCTAACATGTGAAAAGTCTGCACCCATGGATGTTAAGACCCATGCTACCAATCAGAGATTCGATGTGAAAGTAAGTGAAAGTGTTAGCCACTCGGCTGTATCTGTTTGCGACCCCATGGACTGTAGCCCACCAGACTCCTCTTCTGTCCATGGAATTCTCCAGGCAAGAATACTGGAATAGGTAGCCATTCCTTTCTCCAAGGGATCTTCCCAACTCAGGAATCAAACCCAGGTCTCCTGCATTGCAGGCAGATTCTTTACCACTGAACAATTTGGGAAGGCCTATGGAACCAGTAAGAATCAGCAAAACACCAGGAAAACAGGAAACGTTCCATATGGGTGGCCAGAGAATCAAGACCCACTTGGGTTGTCAACCTGTCTAGGGTTAATTCAGCGGAAGGCAAAGAGCTTGTTTAAGAATTTAAAAGCTGAACACAGTACAAATATTACTGTCATAAGCCACAGACAAACTGCCAAAGTTCGAGGCCCTTCCGAATTTACACAACATCAACATGAACGGTCAACTCACTGTCTGACCTGTTACTGCTAAGGAGGTGAGGGTATGTCTGGTTTCCCTTTGAGTTTGCCCAACTCACACTCCTCCTTACTGAGAATAACCTTTCAAAATAAAACCTGTACTTAAAGGAATGTGTAATTTTTCTTTTTTAATAACAAAGCAGAATAGACTTAAAAGTATCTCCCTGAAATTATGGGCTGAAGATCTGCAAAATTTTGTCAATCAGGCGGTGATAAATGGAAATAATATGCCATCACTACTAATTCAGGCTGTGTGGAAAAACATTTTTTAAAATCTGTTTTGCAATTTGTGTCTTACTGTAATAATATAAATACATTGGGCTCTAAATCGTGGATTTTGTTCTACCACTTTTTCCCATTAGGTTTTAAGCTTGTCAAGGTTTCCTACAATCTACCACACTGACACAGGGAGAGGATACTTATATTCATTCATAAAAACTTTGTACTTAATACTACGAGTACAGCTGATAAGGGCTCTGACAAAGGTCTGCATCTTGCTGGGAGGAAAGGACAGCTAAGTATCCATATGGTTAGTATGGTCTAACAATATTTTTTTTTCCCTTATCTTTAAATCCAATTTAAAGTTACTTCAATACCTAACCAACAAGTGCAAATCACTCCTGAAACTTCACAAATAAAATCAGTTGGACCATTCATTCAACAAAGACGCATTTACCAAGTAGGCTTGTACTAGGCCCAGTGCAATTCTAGAGTACCTTTTATTTCACAACCCCAAAGAGCTTTCAAAGTGGCCCTAACATAAAAGTATCAGTGACTGAACTTCTCTCTTTTTATACATGTACAACAGTATTCAAAACACTGATTCAAGTGTTCAACACTATTCAAATTCCCTGATTATAAATTTAACTGTGGTGAAAATAAAAAATAAAAAGGGCTGCTGAGACTGACGTTCAATAATTAACTAAATTCCAACTTCCCAATTCAATCCAAAAAATACCCAGTGCCAAGTGGTTTTAAAAAATTACAAGCCAAAATATACAATGATTCGAACATTCCACTAAGCAAAGGAATTAACATAGTTACAATTTCTCTCTTGTAAACCCTTGCGGGTACTGCTACTAGGGAATGAATCAAATTTATCAAAACCCCACTTAAGGATTACACTTAATGTGCACCAAGAGCAATTTTTAAAAATGGAGTCAGTATCTAACATGCCAAAAATAACGTATTTACCTGGGTTTCACCAGTTTGGAGCTCTTTCTAGAAAACAGATCCCTAAATTTAGGTGTCAGATGAACGCATTTTCCCAAACCAACATCATCAAAAGTGGGAGAAAAATCAAGGAGAGTGGTTAAGCACAGGGATACACGTCGGAATTCTTGGGTGGGAACCCCTGCTTTACCATTTTCTAGATCCTCAATTACTCTGTCTGCAAAATGGGAATAAAAAGACCCACTCTACAGTTGCTGGAAGGATTAAACTGAGGTAGATTAGCACAGTAACAGCTAAGGAGCAAGCAGCATTATATAAAGTATTTGTTTATGATGATTATCTCAATCATCTACACAAATGCCTTTCCCTGATGAAAGTCTTCTTTAATTGGTCTAGTAAAATTTAACCCCTTCCTCCTTGGCTTCCCCACAAAATGGATTGTGTCTTAGTTATTTGGGAATATCTTCTTCCCATCAAGCTGAAGAAAAAGACCACAGTTCATCTGAGTGCACAGGGCAGCAAATACTAGTCACTGTTGCCCTTCAGTTTCCTCTCTCTAAAGGTTCTGAACAATAAGACCGTGTCAATCAATAATAAAACATTTACCTGGAGAAAGGAGCTGTATGTAATCAGCACACATCAGTACCGGACATACCTAGGTAAACACTCTCTTAAGACTTACACAAAAATTTGGGAGGTGAGGAAGAAGGATTCACTCAATATCTTTTAACTACTGACCAAGGTTATCTTTTTAAATTAATTTTTAAAATTTATTATGCTTTAAAAGCTCTCATTATTTCATTCAAAAAGTCTATGGTGTTTTTAATATAAAAATACAGTAGCATAATTTCCATATATGTCAAGTCAACCTAATCATAACTTACCCATCTGCTAATTTTAACATAATCTTGGGGTTGCCAGATGACAATATGCTTGCCTGATTCACCCTCCATTGTTTATGTAAAAAAAAAAAAAATCATTTTCACATTACATTGAGATGCAAAACTTTCTGGCTTTGATTTGTGCCCTTTTCCATCTCTCAAAAAAGTGCCACACACATGCAAAAGAGCCTCCAACTTATCCCAGATCACTGGGAAAACACTATCTAAAGTGTTATCCAATTTTGCTAACATGATGCTGCAGCCCTAACTTTGAGAGGACAGAACTTTCCTGAGAACAAATGGCTGAATTGAGGCTGCTGCTTTATTATTCCTTTCTACCAACTATGATTCTTCCTTTGTTTTTATAGCGTGTTACCTTTAGAAATTAATTTTTTCAGCATAAAAACTGCTGAGGACACCTTATTTGCACAAATATTTCTAGTCTCCACTCTATGATTTATTTAAAATGAAACTCAAAAACAAAAGGCTAAAGAAGAATTGCACTCACTTAATGTGGTTTTTCTAAGTCTAATTTTTTTTCATTCTCCAAGGGCAGGGGCTTCCAAAGGATTACAGAGACAACACCCAATTTGTTTCTCATTCTAAACATATCCCAAGTAAACGGGGAATGTTATTAACCATCTTAACAAGGAGAACACCATAAACGCTAAGCCAGATTAAACTAAACAAAAAAAAATTTTTTTTAATCCATTGTACTTCCTCTGAGATCAAAATCTTTTACAGAAAGGTACTTTGACGACTCTATGCAATGAACAAATGTCATCATAATTTAACATCCTATTTTCTCTCCCCTCACATAGTCACAAGAATGGTCAATTCACATACAATACCTCTCAGCTACTGGATAGACAGTATAATAAACTTAATTGTTTTATATATCCTGAGGCATACAAAGAAAAACCAAACACAAAGAGGCTTCCAGTATCTTAAATATATTTATGACCGAGACAAAGAACTTTCAAAAACCTGCCTTCAGTAAGCAAAACTGGGCTTAAACAACAATAAACCCTGCCTCAAAGTAAGGAGACCAGATAAGTATTAAGGCCTAACCCCGTCCCCCACTCACAGCCCCTGAAAGACCAAGTCTCACTCCCAGCTTACAGCTAGGAGGCACAACTGAAACACTGAAAGCTGTTTCCTCAGATTTTAGTAGTATTAAAGCTAATACTCAGGCCACCTTTTCCAAGCAATTGGCTTCTACCAAAACTTATCGCAAGTTGCGTGAAATGGACAGGAGCGTTGGCTCTGCATTTTATCAAGTGAGGAACACCAGCAGCATACTTTCTGGACCAGCCACTACTCCCTGCACCACCAGCTCTCCCCGCCCCCCTCCCCATTTCTTTTTAAGTCTTTCCTCCAAATCCACAATTCGAAAAGCGGTCTCATAAAACAAAAGTAGTATCAGTAAACGGGAGGCCACCGATTTTGAAAATAAAGTTAGTTCTTTTGCTCTCTACCTGGCAACTTTTAAGGGTGAAATGTTTCCTTCCTCCATCGGACACAACCTTCCCTATTTTTACCCATACCAAACAACCATTTTTTCCTTTCTATGTATGAGAAGAGTTATAGAAACTTCTTTAGCATACTTGCCTACTAATTCTAGCATCTGGGTCATTTTCAGGTCAGTCACTCTTGACTGCCATTTCTTCTGAGTATAGATTACATTTTCTTGTATCATGACATGACTAGTAATTTCAGATTGTATTCTGGACATATTTTGTAAGTGATATGTTGTAGAGGTTCTGAATTCTGTTCTGTTCCTCTGAAGTGTACTGATGTTTTGCATTAGTAGCAATAGCTGGACTCAGACTCCAAACTGCCTCTCCTCTAAAGGTGGCAGGAGCTGAAATACCTGTAATTCTTTGAGCCTTAGCTAGGCTGCCTGAAGAGACCTCTGTATACATGCAATTCAGTGGTGAGCAGAGATTTGGGCACAGCATGTAAAATTTTGGGCTGCTCTTTAGCTTCCTCCATTCCAGGGTTTCCCCTGTCACTGACCAGCTGCTGTGGTCTCCCAAACTCTAACTGTTGATTTTCTTTCCCAGTTTTAGTCCTTGGTCCAACTCTGACTAAGTCCTGAGGCAAAAAGCTATTAGCACTCAGGGTTCTTCTCAGTGAAACCCCCTCACCATCCTTCATTTTCTCGCTGCTCTGGTTGCTCTCCAGGGACTTATGGTTAATTTTTACATTTTATAAGACATTTATAGCTGTGAATCAAAGGAGGGTTAGTCTGAGAGGATCTTCTCCCCTGTTTCCGGTGGAACTCTGATTTAAGCAGATAAAAGTGAGTTTTTAGCCGTTGGTAGGGAGAGGGTTAGGCCTGAGTGTTAACTTGGGCAAGTATTGAGAATGTAGTTCAGAAAGTGGCATAGAGAAATGTCAAACATAAATGTTTAATTTCTCAGAATTTTGGTTCAGGCCAACATCTTTCTCCCCTTCTACCTCCTCTTCCTCCCTCTGCTTTCCTCTCTTCCTCCTTCCCCTGTTTTAGTGTCTCACACCACCTCCCTGAACTGAACTGAACCACCTCCCTCATCCCACGACGCAGACCTGAGCAGACCTAGTACCAGTGCGTCTCTTCAAGGGCCGTGTATGCTCTGCTGTGATAAGTTGCTTCAGTTGTGTTCAACTCTGTGGGCCCCTATGGCCTGTGGCCCACCAGGCTCCTCTGTCCATGGGATGCTCCAGGCATGAACACAGGAGTGGGTTGCCATGCCCTCCTTCAAGGGATCTTCCCAACCCAGGGATCGAACCTGGATCTCCTCTATTGCAGGCGGATTCTTTACCATCTGAGCCACCAGGGAAGCCCTCTCTTCAAGGGCATTTAGGAGTAAATAAGTGCTTGTAGGCTGTCCAGGGAATGTGACTACCACCTGTGACATTGTGAGTTTTGAATATTTAGTAGTCAGTCTTTGATGAAGACTGCCCATACTGTAAAATGCAATTTCTCTCAAGTTTTAGCCTCGTGGTTGGAGTTTATTCTGTATTCCATCCCCTTCTTTTACCAGTTGCTCCTGAGAGGTTACCTCTGCTGGGCTCTGAAGTCATAACAGCTGTAATTGGTTGCTAACTTGCAGAATAAATTACTTTTAATCTTCTTTTTGAAGGAACAGTCTGTTCTAAAGTTCTGTGCCTCTATTTTTCCATCTACAGTTCAACCAGCTAGACCATTTTCAGCTCAGTAAGGTTTTTCTTGTGTTACAGTGGAGCACAGAACAATCAGGCGAGTTTGGGATGGTCCACGGTGTTATTTTAGGCAGCCAAATCACCTCAACCTCTCAGCAGACAGTTATCCTATTTAACACAGTGATGGAAAATTGATTATAGAAAGGCCATTTAGGTAGAATGCAGAGATGTGGTCTTAAATTTTTGTTAAATTTCAGACCTCCTTTTCAGAGGGAAGAGTATCTCAAAGTTTGCAACTGGAAAATTGGGAGAAGAAAACCATAACACTTCTTTATCATTAGTACTATTATGTTAGAAGCTTATGACTTCTACTCAGAATACTTATTTTTTAAATCTTCTTGGACATACACACTGTTTGGGATATGCACTGGAAATAGATTCAGTGTGCTGTAAGGAAACTCACTCTGCAACTGCCATGCCTAACTCACAAAGCAGCTACATTCATAGCTTAATGTTCACAGTGCTAAAGGGTTATTTGTTTTACAAAAAGCTTCTCTGAAGTGTTCCCTAAAGATACCAAACTCCCTGAGTGCCTTGAAAATGAAAACCACACTACAAAATCCTATTTAACAGAGCATTTTGGGAACATGCTAGGTGTGATTGTAAAAGATTATGGCTGATTTTAAGGCAAATTCCAGAAGTTACAAATAATTCAGTGGAGTAGTTGCTAAGTCATGTGGGAGTGAATTTGGAGTTAATTGTGGAGTAAGATGGCTGATGGAGTGTGTGTGTGTGAGTGTGCATGTGTGGTGATTTGTTTATTTATATTCCTGAGCCCTTCAAATTACTAATTTCGCAGAACTCATATATATATGCATACATATATAATGTATGTATGCACATACATGTAATATAGATAACATGATAATAATGTGTATAATATTCATGTACTTAATTTGGCAGAGTGGAGGGATAAAGATAAACAAGTGTTGTGTTTCTGTAGTTAGGGATGTAACTCAAATGCCTTTGGCAACGATTCTTTCTTTTTTAAAAAAAAAATTTTATTGAAGTATGCTTGCTTTACAATGTTGTGTTACTTTCTACTGTACAATGAAGTGGATCAGCTACATGTATACGTAAATCCTCTGTTTTTTTTTTAAATTTCCTTCCTGTTTAGGTCACCACAGAACACTGAATAGAGTTCCCTGTGCTGTACAGTAGGTCTTCATTAGTCATCTATTTTATACAAAGTATCAATAGTGCATACACGCCAATCCCAATCCCCTTTCCCTTCTTGGTATCTATATATTTGTTCTCTTCTTCTATGTCTCCATCTCAGTAATGGTTCTTAATCTTTGATAGATATTTAATCACCCAGTGAACATGAAAATGTCCTGATGTTCAGCCACAGCCCATACTAATTCAGTCAGAATCTACAGGAAAAGACATCAACAATCAACAGTGTTAAAGACACCCTCACCGCCCGCTCCCGACCCTGCACCACGCCCCCGTCCTCCCCACCCCCTACCAAGTGATTTCGATGTGTAGTCAAGCCTTAGAACCAAACCTCTGGGTCAGGGACCTCAGGTCCAGATGTACATTAGAGTCACATGCTGCTGCTAAGTCACTTCAGTCGTGTCCGACTCTGTGCGACTCCATAGACAGCAGCCCACCAGGCTCCCCCGTCCCTGGGATTCTCCAGGCAAGAACACTGGAGTGGGTTGCCATTTCCTTCTCCAGTGCATGAAAGTGAAAAGTGAAAGTGAAGTCGCTCAGTCGTGTCCGACTCTTAGCGACCTCATGGACTGCAGCCCACCAGGCTCCTCCGTCCATGGGATTTTCCAGGCAAGAGTACTGGAGTGGGGTGCCATTGTCACATGGGAGCTCTTAAATGTGACCAGTGCCTGGACCCTACTCCTCAGAGATTCTGACTCAGTTATCTAGGGGGAAGCCTGGGTGTGTTCTGTCATTGGTTTCAAAGTGCAGCCTGGTTTGGGAACCAGCTGATAAGGTAGGTAGGTGGAGTTGGAAAGGAGGCAGCCACCCCAAGCCCTAACGTGTCTGCCCTGTCGTAAGGGGCCAGCTGCCCTGAGAATCCTTGTAGAAACATGGGCCCCGGATTACCAGATCTTCTGGTATTTTCCAAAAGACGCTGGAAGTCTAGATGTTTATGTGGACACTTCTGTTTATTTCTTTACTGTGGTAAAATATACATAACAAAATGTATCATTTTAACCACTTTTCAGGTAACCCCTTGGTATTAAGTACATTCACATTTCCATGCAACCAGCACTCTCATCCACCACAGAGCTTCTTCCATCTTCCCAAACAGGAACTGTGCATATTAAGCACTAACTCACCACTCTGCTCTCCCCTCAGCGGGTGCTCACTCCTCACCATTCTACTTTCTGTCTCTGTGAATCTGACTCCTTTAGGGACCTCATATAAGTGGAATCATACAATACTGGTCCTCTTCTGACTGGCTTATTTCACTCAGGACAGTGTCTTCAAGTTCTATCCACGTTGCAGCATGTGTCAGAACTTCCTTTTTTAAGACCGAAGAGTGTTCTATGTACAGAGCACATTTTGTCTCTTCATTCTTCCGCTGCGGGACACTTGGGCGGCTTCTGCCTTTTGGTGACTGTGAATAGCAGTCCTGTGAAGATGAGCGTGCAAAGGCCTGTTTTCAGCTCTTTGGGGGTGGGAGCTACACCACTTTCTCCCTTTACTCTCATGCTGTATCCACACACACACTGCTTCACTTTTTAAAACAAGACCTACACTAATCAAACCAATTTTTAAAATGTCTTTATTGAATTTGTTATAATACTGTTTTTGTTTCATGTTTTGGTTTTTTGGCCCCGAGGCCTGTGGGATCTTAATTCCTCCAACAGGCATCGAACCTGAAGCCCCCTGCACTGGAGGCAAAGTCTCAACTACTGGCCCTCCGGGGAAATCTCTTCACTTCACTTCTGTCAGGTGTGTGGGTCTTTTCCCTCCTACGATCAAGCAATTCTTTGTGACACCAGTCGGGCGCCTATGATTCACTTCACTTTGTCACTGACTGCAGTTAGTGCAGCCCCCACGGTGAAGGGCTCAGTCC
>SJYX01002514.1:424544-447283 GCA_006410675.1 Oreotragus oreotragus
CCAACAAAAAACAAAACTGCAGCATTCATGAAAAATTTACTTGCGTCATCTTGGAAAATCTAAAATAACTGACTGTACTGGGCTGCTGCTTGTTTAGGACCAGAGAACCATGAGGAAAATCACCTGTACTTTGACTCAGAAAGGATGGCTTTGGGAAGGTGATGCATTTGAGTTTTTATTGAGCAAATCAAGAAAATTGTCCCCAGTTATCGTTAACAAATTATCTTCTATCTGAATATTGGAGATTTTATAAAATAAAATTTACTTTAGACTGTTAAGACAGTATACAAAGCTAGCGCTGTGCTTGCAGAAAATGTAATTCAGAGATGACAACCATTATCTTTAGTTTTGCCCAGAGCAGGTGACACATAGGAGAGACTTAGGAAAGAATCTTAACATCACTTCTCTCTTTTTTTTACACTCTCTTCTCTCTCATACATAGCTTGATTGTTGGAAAAAGCACTATGTGATCTGGTAATTAGTGTGTTCTTGAAGAAATCCATTCCTTCTATATCATGGTGATTTTGAGGCTCAAATGACAGTTGCCATATGCAAGCATTAGAAGTTTAATTGTGATCAAACACGCTTGACAGAGGGCTATACACCTCTCTCTCTCCACCACACACATGTTAATTCAGGTGAGTAGGACTGAGAACAGTTTATGGGGTATTCTCTAGCAAACTTATGTTTTCAAATGTGCCATGCTATTTTCATGGCACTAAGAGATATGAACTAGTCTAGGGCATCAGACTAAGATAACATGAGGCAGGCTAGTTTCTAAACTGGAGGCACTGCTAACAAATTCCCCTAGGTGTTGAAGGTACCTGACCTGAATCAAATTAGAACCAAGTGCCCTTTTGGAAGTTTGGTGAAATCTATGGACTCTTTTTCAGAATAGTGTTTTAAAATGCATAAAATAATCTACCTAAGATATAAAGGAAATTGATTACATTAATGTAAAGTTATTAAAATACTAAAACTGAGTTTTTTATGTAGTTCTGATGTAGGCAGCTTCTAAGATGACTCTTAATAATCCTCACCTTCTGGTATTCCTATCTTGCACAACCCCCTTCTCTTAAGTGTGGGCTGCACCTAGTGACTTGGTTTTGCAAAGGAGAATACAGCAAAAATGATGAGATGCCACCTCCATGATTGGGTTACAAAGAACTCTGGCTTCCATCTTGTTCATCCTCTCTTGCTTCATTTCTTACTCACTCTGATGAAAACAGCTGTCATGCTCTGCCCTGTCTTGTGAAGAGGGCCTCACAGTAAACATAGAGCAAACTCTCCAGTCAACAGACACTTAGGAATTGAGGCACCCAGTCCAACAACCTGTGAGGGACTGAATCCTGCCCACAACCACATAGAAGCAGACTCTGTCCCAGTGGAACTTCAAGATGACTGCAGCCTGGTAAAGGACTCTTAGCCAACATACACAGCAAAGTCTTGCAAGATTCCTACCCCACAGACACTGTGAAATAATATGTATTCATTTTTTAAGCCATTAATTTGGGCCAGGGGTAATTTATTACACAGCCATAGATAATAATAGTTATATATTTTCTTCTTTATTAATGCATCAAATAACAAGATCAATACCTACAGTAATTTTGCAGTAGTGATATACATAAACAATGTTTTGAGATATTTGTACCAACTTAATGAGGCAGAAAATATGCATGATTTCTATTGGGAACAAAGTCAAAGATTTCTAATATTACTATGGTTTGCTGAGTATATTCATAATGGAAGAAATGATCATTTTCAATTAAGGATTAGTGAAAAAATACATTGATGCATATGTATTATTAATGCCTGTGTTTATATATATATGTATATATAATTTGTATATTTATTTTTCATTAAAGTTCACAGACCCAGATTGAGAACTGTTGGCCTAAATAACAAGATTTTTTTGTAGGACTTTCCAAAACTCTTCTTATCAACTCTCTTATTATCAATCATAATTAAAGTTCAGGTAATACAGGTAACAGATACACACCATGGTCATTGCTAACTTTAGTAACCTATAGTTGAATATGAATTTTTATCCCCTGCTAAGTTAAATTACACCAAATGTGGATAGACAAACTAAAATTGTAGCCCACAGAGAAAAATAGTGAAAACCTTTTTGGCACCCAGAATTCATCTGATCTTTGTTTTCAGTGTGTGAAATTTAGTATTACTTTTACTCTCCTAGACCTACCGTGTAGTAAATAACCAAAGAATGCCAAATGACAGTAGTAAACGGTAACAGAAGGAAGCTATTAGTAAAACCCTTCCACATAGAAAACATAGAAAGAGAAAAGTTGTTTTCCTGTGTACGCAGCTTTGCATCTGTGGGATATGGTCAAAGTAGTATTTAAACTTACTGCTTTAAATGCATTGAACAGAAAACACAAAAATGTACAAACAAATGAACCAAACTTTCAACTCAGGAAACCTGAGTTGAAAAAGAAAACAAAATAAAATCAGCGAAAGTAGAAGAATGTTAAGATTACAGCAGAATCCTTTCCAGATGTCCTGGCCCTTATGTGTACCAAGTATTATAGATCAAATACATAATTGCTGCCATATATAACTTCATTTTTCAAATAGATGTAATTTATTAAGATTAACAAATTCAAATACAATTCTAAAATATAAAGGCAGAGATTAATGTAACACAAAACAAAAAAAATGTTTGAAGTTGACCGATAAAGTAATTCTTTGAAAAGTCAAAGAAATAGGAAATAGGGAAAATCTTTGGCAAAACTAATCCAGTGGGAGAAGAGGACAATAGAGGATGAGATGGCTGAATAGCATCACCAACTCAGTGGACATGAGTTTAAGCAAGCTCTGGAAGCTGGTGATAAACAGGAAAGCCTGGCATGCTGCAGTCCATGGGGTTGCAAAGAGCTGGATATGACTGAGTGAACTGAGCTGATTCCAGGGGAGACACAGCTAGTAAAAGGATGATAATAGAGATATAACTGCTGATATGGAGATTTTTTTAAGCATTAAAAATTATGATGAAAAGGCGAGGATTTTCCTGGTGGTCCAGTGGCTAAGAGTCCGCCTGCCAATGCAGGGGTCTGACCCCTGGTCTGGAAAGATTCCACATGCTGCAGGGCATCTAAGCTCATGCACCACAGCTACTGAAGCCCTCAAGCCTACAGCTTGTCCTCCACTACCGGAGAAACCACCATAATGAGAAGCCTACAGACAACGAGAGAGTAGCCCTTGCTCGTTGCAACTAGAGAAAGCCCACTTGCAATTTCAAGGACCTAGTGCAGCCAAAAAGCCCGCTCACAGCTTCAAGGACCCAGTGCAGCCAAAAGGCAAATAAATAATACATTTTTTTTTTTTTTAAAGAGAGAGCCAGAGGCTATCAAGACAAGCTGGCTGAACACTTCCTTCTGTGTGAGTATGAGCAATGTTAATTCCTGATTAGCTTTATGGATAGACAAAGAAAAGTAGTTCATATTTATTGAGATTTTTTTCTGTGTGCCAAGCATTATACTCTCTGCTTGTATTGTAATCTTTATAATAAGTTGGTGAGTTAGGTATTATCACCAATTTATAGATGATGAAACTGAGGCTCAAAGAGCTCTAATACCTTACCTAAGGTCACCCAGTAGCAAGTAGCAAAGCCAGCAACGCAGATTCCTAATAGTGTATCAAAGAAGCACTACTAAGCAAAGGTAAAAGCATGGAATTTGGAGACAGAGAAACTAGTCTGAAGTACTTAGCTGTTTACAACATGTTCAATAATAATTCAATAAACAAAAGATTATTGTTTATTTTTAACTGTGAGTACTGCATGCATGCTGTCGCTTCAGTCATATCTGACTCTGTGCGGCACTGTGGACTCTAGCCCGCCAGGCTTCTCAGTCCGTAGGATTCTCCAGGCAAGAATACTGGAATGGATTGCCTTGCCCTTCTCCAGGGGGTCTTCCTGACCCAAGGAGCAAATTCGTGACTCTTAGGTCTCCTGCATTGGCAGGCAGATTCTTTACCACTAGTTCCACCTGGGGGGGAAGGCAATGGCACCCCACCCCAGTACTCTTGCCTGGAAAATCCAATGGACGGAGTGGCCTGGTGGGCTGCAGTCCATGGGGTCGCTAACAGTCGGACAGACTGAGCGACTTCACTTTCACTTTTCTCTTTCATGCATTGGAGAAGGAAATGGCAACCCACTCCAGTATTCTTGCCTGGAGAATCCCAGGGATGGGGGAGCCTGGTGGGCTGCCATCTGTGGGGTCACACACAGTCGGACACGACTGAAGTGACTTAGCAGCAGCAGCAGTTCCACCTGGGAAGCCCACTAGTATGATGATAATCCCCATCCTTTAAGTGGAATTAAGACCACAACTGCCTACATGCAGATATATGGACAGAAATATGTCTCAGCATTATGTATTCATAATTGTGAAAAGTTGGAACTAATCTAAATATCTAAAGATAGGGATTAGTGTAATAAATATGGTGGATGCGTACAATGTAATAGCATATATTTCTTTAAAATTGTATGTAGATAAATGGTTAATGACATAGAAAGATGTTCAAATTATATTGTTAGGTTTGGGAGTTCTAAAGCATGTTACCAACAGTCTAACAGCTTTTACATAAAAATTATTTGAAAAACAATATATGTATATATTCATTATATGGGCTTTCCATGTGGTGCTAGAGATAAAGAACCCTCCTGCTAATGCAGGAGACATAAGACATGTGGGTTTGATCCCTGGGTCGGGAAGATCCTCTGGAGTAGAAAATGGCAACCTGCTCCAGTATTCTGGCTGGGAAAATTCCATGGACAGAGGAGCCTGTCAGATTACAGTCTGTGAGGCTGCAAAGAGTTGGACACAACTGAGTGACTGAGCACATACACATAAACACATACATTCATAATATACACGTTCCACATGTATATATATTAATTTTTAAAGACTGAAAGAAAAACAGTAAAATAAAAGCTTTAAGTGTTGTGGTTATGAAAAAAGATTATGGTCTATAATGTTATGCCAATTAATTTTTTTTAAGGAGAGAGAGAATAGGTGCGTCTCAGTCTGCTTGGAAGAGTGTCCTAACAGGACGACATTAATTTTTCTGTTTTGGAAAGGATAGAATAGTAGATGCTGCTGCTGCTGCTAAGTCACTTCAGTCGTGTCCGACTCTGTGTGACCCCATAGATGGCAGCCCACCAGGCTCCCCCATCCCTGGGATTCTCCAGGCAAGAACACTGGAGTGGGTTGCCATTTCCTTCTCCAATGCATGAAAGAGAAAAGTGAAAGTGAAGTCGCTCAGTCTGTCCGACTGTTAGCGACCCCATGGACTGCAGCCCACCAGGCTACTCCGTCCATTGGATTTTCCAGGCAAGAGTACTGGGGTGGGGTGCCATTGCCTTCCCCGAGAATAGTAGATAGAATTTACCAAAAGAAAAGTGAATGGACCTTTCCAGTTTGGCATGAAGAGTGCCTGACCCCTGGCTTCTTTTCTCATAGCCAAGGTTTTCAAAGGGGCTCTTGCCCAGACAAGCTAAATGCAATTCAGGTTTGTCTGTTTGAAAATAAAGTCTCTTTTTCTACAAGCTTCAGGGGACTTTCATTGGACCATTTAGTCAAACACATGACAATCCATTCAGAACTCTCACCAGACTGCCTTCTGAAAAAATACTTTATAAACCTGGAAACAATGACTTCTAATTGATTTATACTTTAATTTTTAGCTGGCTTGACTAAATTGCAAACTATTTATCACCTAGGGTTTAAAGTATTCCAAGTTTAGGCTATTTCTCTCCCAAAGTTAAAAGCACCTATGTAAATAAAAAAACTCAAAGAAAAGCATAAAGGGAAGGTAAAAATATACAACATCTGACTGAAGTGGTAAAGAATCTACCTGCCAATGCAGGAGATGGTGGATGCATAGATTCGGTCCCTGGGTCTGAGAGATCCCCTGGATTATAAAATGGCAACCTGCTCCAGTATTCTTACCTGAAAAATTCCGTGGACAGAAGAGCCTGGCAGGCTACAGTCCACGGGATCATGAGAAGTCGGACATGACTGAACACTCACATAATGCAACCCATCTTTTTGCATTTGTTACTCCTCTTAACAGAAAAATCAGACTGGATTTGTATTCCAAACACCAGGCTCTCTTACTACTGTATGACCTTGCACAGATAAAAAATGTCCTTTTTCCTCATTAGTAAGATGGGAGAATAGCAACAGGGTATTTGCAGCAAAATATTTTTTGATAAAAGTACTTTGTGAACCATACAACACCATTGCCATAATGGAAAAAATACTGAAGCTAGATCTCAGTTTAGTAATAGCTACCTTTTAGGATTAAATGAAATTAAATGAGATAATATAAACATCTATTATAGAACTCAGAACATATTCACTCTCAGTTCAAGGTAGCTGTCTTTATTATCCTTACTAATACTAATAATTATCAAAAATGCATGTTTCAGAATGAAATCCTCTTACTTTTGTCAACTTCAAATCAAATGAATTCTCTGCATTTACAAAAGACTTTTGGTGATATTTACATCCATGAAGAGAGAGGAAGTCCTTGTCAGACCTTTCTTGCTTTGATTTGTGTCTCCTTTCTATTAACTTTTACAGATTTCTGATACTAATAGAGATACAGTGGATTTTCCATCTGTGAAATAGGAAATAGTGCATACATAAGATGAGACAAAGTCCTGCTGTGATAACAATCAGAGAAATTCAGTGGCTTAAAATGGTGAAGATTTATTTATTACTAGTATTTCATGCCCAGTTCAGGCCAGCAATAAGGCTTTCTCATCAGGATTACTCAGGGTTCCAAACCAATGCAGCAGCTATCATCTTGAACATTGCTAATTTTTATGCCAGAAGGAAAAGACAAGATGGAAGGGCCTCAAGTAGAGACTTCTGCTTACAACCCATTGATTGACCAGAAGTAGTTGGATGGTTCCAATGCAAATAAAAGAAAGCCAAGAGGTACAATCTCCTCATAGTCTAGGAAGGAGACATCTCTGACACTCCACCTTTCTAGTGCAGTGAGCATGGGTTCTATGCCTGGGTGGGGAAATAAGATCCTGCATATCACATCAGTTCAGTCACTCAGTCGTGTCCAGCTCTTAGCAACCCCATGGACTGCAGCATGCCAGGCTTCTCTGCCTATCACCAACTCCCGGACGTTACTCAAACCCATGTCCATTGAGTTGGTGATGCCATCTAACCACCTCATCCTCTGTCGTCCCCTTCTCCTGCCTTCAGTTGTTCCCAGCATCAGGGTCTTTTCCAATGAGTCAGTTCTTTGCATCAGGTGGCCAAAGTATTGGAGTTTCAGCTTCAGCATCAGTCCTTCCAATGAATATTCAGGACTGATTTCCTTTGGGATTGGCTGCTTTGATCTCCTTGCAGTCCAAGGGACTCTCAAGAGTCTTCTCCAGTACCACAGCTCAAAAACATCAATTCTTGGGCACTCAGCTTTCTTTATAGTCCAACTCTCATATCCATACTTGATTACTGGAAAAACCATAGCTTTGACTAGATGGACCTTTGTTGGCAAAGTAGTGTCTCTGCCTTTTAATATGCTATCTGCTGCTTCTGCTGCTGCTAAGTCACTTCAGTCGTGTCTGACTCTGTGCGACCCCATAGACGGCAGCCCACCAGGCTTCCCCATCCCTGGGATTCTCCAGGCAAGAACACTGGAGTGGGTTCCCATTTCCTTCTCCAATGCATGAAAGTGAAAAGTGAAAGTGAAGGCGCTCAGTCAGTCCAACTCTTCGTGACCCCCTGGACTGTAGCCCACCAGGCTCCTCCATCCATGGGATTTTCCAGGCAAGAGTACTGGAGTGGGGTGCCATGATCATATCTTTTCCAAGGAGCAATCGTGTTTTAATATCATGGCTGCAGTCACCATCTGCAGTGATTTTGGAGCCCCCCAAATACAGTCTGTCGCTATTTCCATTGTCTCCCCATCTATTTGCCATGAAGTAATGGAACCTGATGCCATGATCTTAGTTTTCTGAATGTTGAGTTTTAAGCCAAATTTTTCACTCTCCTCTTTCACTTTCATCAAGAGGCTCTTTAGTTCTTTGCTTTCTGCCATAAGGCTGATGTCATCCCCCCCCCCCAATTTCCTAAAAAAAAAAGATATCCCAGGAAGGAGAAAAAACAGGAATGTTTGTCAGCNCCAAATTTTTCACTCTCCTCTTTCACTTTCATCAAGAGGCTCTTTAGTTCTTTGCTTTCTGCCATAAGGCTGATGTCATCCCCCCCCGCCAATTTCCTAAAAAAAAAAGATATCCCAGGAAGGAGAAAAAACAGGAATGTTTGTCAGCAGTATTAATATTAATGAGCTACATACTGTATGTGTGAAAAACACTGTTCAAATACTAGGTGTTACTTGAGTCCCTTTCTCCATGTCTTAAAGAAACACTGATAGTTAATCTCTTTACAAAAGAAAAATGCAAGATACTATATAATATTTTGTAATAATAGATATTTGATGCAATTTTTTAAAACATCAAATTAGAACAGAAAAAATAACTTCTCCTCGGCCTCTTCAGTCTCCTGTGACATTCATTCACATTAGAAATTTACTCACATTGTATAATACCCTATTTTTAAAAAATTTTATTTTTTAAAAAAATTTTATTTTATTATTTATTTATTTACTTTTAAAATTTTATTTATTTTTTATTTTATTTATTTTTTTAAAAGTAGAGTTTTTTTTCTTCAATCTCATTGCCTTTCCCATTCTTAATTTTAGGACTGAATCCTAAAATTTTTATTTTCTCAAGTAAGAGAAAGAATATCCCTCCAAAGACTGTTTTTCATGACAATAGTGGAATTCAACTTATAAAAGAAAAATCATGCTTAATGTAGGCAGTCTAATGAAAATTAAAATAATTTGAATACATTCTGAGAAGTTAATGTAGTCACTTTGTTGTAGAGTGTCTATTCATATTCTGTGAATCTAGTACTTAAAATTATTATACCTTTATAAAGCAATCACTTTCCAGTTTTAAAAAGAATTTTATTGGTTTTTAAATAAATATTTATTTAAATATTATTTTTAAAATATTATTAAAATATTTATTTTAAATAAATAAATAACCTTTTTGGTTTTTGGATCTGCCCCAAAGTTCCTATACTTTATTTGACTCTTCCTTTATTATTTATTAGCCCATTAAATATAGAGTATCTTTTTAAAAAAGTTGATTTCTTTATAAGTGATTATGACTGCTTCAAAATCTATTCGAATTGTAAAGAGGAACTCTTTGGAGATAATATCAGATCTCAGAAAAATCTGTAAACTAAGATGGTTTAGAGGAGATTTTTTTTAACACCTCCCATCTGTTGGTCTTTCCTTCTCTTGCGATGCATGCATGCTCAGTTGCTCAGTTGTGTCTGACTCTTTACAGTCCCCGTGGACTGTAACCCTCCAGGCTCCTCTGTCCATGGGATTTTCTAGGCAAGAGTACTAGAGTGGGCTGCCATGCCCTCCTCCAGGGGATCTTCACGACCCAGGGATCGACCCCACATCAACTGCATTGGCAGGCAGATTCTTTACCACTGAGCCACCTCGGAAGCCCAAACCTCAGTTTACTCATCCATAATATGGTATCAGAGGATAATTGTTACCAGAGGAAAAAAAGTAAATATCAGAGGGAGAGACAGTATTTTATAGTAACCATGGAAGAAAATTTATGTTATATGTATTTTACCAAAATAAAAAATAATTGGAAAAAAATTCAGGTTATAGTCGTAGCCATGAAATACTTAGACTGAACAGAGACTGAATCACATTAGGGATTTTTTTTTAACATTTTTTTCTGATATTGTATGATATTATGACTTGACATCCTCAATTTACATTTAACATCACAATCATATAGAGGGTTCCTCTTAAAAAAATAAGTTTTCTGAGATCTTTTGATGTTCATATTTTTCTATTTTAAACCATTGTTTTCAATAGTTTCCACTTTGTGAAAACAGTTAAAACACTTGAACTTCCTCCTCAGTTATCTCTTCCCATTTGAGAGTGTCAACTGTAGGGCAAATTCTTAGAAATGGGTCAAAGAGAATGCACATTTTATATTTCCCACACTGATTGCAAAAACTATCATCCCGAGATTGCACTAATTTCCACTGTTACCAGCACATAGTACAAGAAAATTTCCATTTCCCCTTAGGCTGTTCACACCAGGACTTGTCCAGATTTTCAGTTTTGCCACAGAAAAAGAGACTCACAGACGTAGAAAACAAACACTGTGATTACCAAAGGGGATACAGGAGGAAAGGAGAAATAAATTAAGAGTTTGGGGTTAATGTATACATACTGTTATATATAGAATAAATGACGAATTTCCCTGGTGGCCCAATGGTTAAGAATTCACCTGTCTGAAAGAAATCAAAGGGGACACTAATAAATGGAGAAATATACCGTGTTCATAGATCAGAAGAATCAATATAGTGAAAATGGGTATACTACCAAAGCAATCTATAGATTCAATGCAATCCATATCAAGCTACCAATAGTATCTTTCACAGAGCTAGATCAAATAATTTCAAAATTTGTATGGAAATACAAAAAACCTCAAATAGCCAAAGCAATCTTGAGAAAGAAGAATGGAACTGGAGAAATCAACCTGCCTGACTTCAGGATCTACTACAAAGCCACAGTCAACAAGACAGTATGGTACTGGCACAAAGCAGAAATATAGATCAATGGAACAAAATAGAAAACCCAGAGATAAATCCACGTACCTATGGACACTCTATCTTTGATAAAGGAGGCAAGAATATACAAAAGAGAAAAGACAAGTGGTGCTGGGAAAACTGGTCAACCATCTGTAAAAGAATGAAACTAGAACACTTTCTAACACCATACACAAAAATAAACTCAAAATGGATTAAAGATCTAAATGTAAGACCAGAAACTATAAAACTCCTAGAGGAAAACATAGGCAAAACACATTCTGACATAAATCACAGCAGGATCCTCTATGATCCGCCTCCCAGAATACTGGAAATAAAAGCAAAATTAAACAAATGGGACCTACTTAAAATTAAAAGCTTCTGCACAACAAAGGAAACTATAAGAAAGGTGAAAAGACAGCCTTCAGAATGGGAGAAAATAATAGCAAATGAAGCAACTGACAAAGAATTAATCTCAAAAATATACAAGCAACTCCTGCAGCTCAATTCCAGAAGAATAAATGACCCAATCAAAAAATGGGCCAAAGAACTAAACAGACATTTCTCCAAAGAAGACATACAGATGGCTAACAAACACATGAAAAGATGCTCAATATCACTCATTATCAGAGAAATGCAAATCAAAACCACAATGAGGTACCATTTCATGCCAGTCAGAATGGCTGCGATCCAGAAGTCTACAAGCAATAAATGCTGGAGAGAGTGTGGAGAAAAGGGAACCCTCTTACACTGTTGGTGGGAATGCAAACTAGTACAGCCACTATGGAGAACAGTGTGGAGATTCCTTAAAAAACTGGAAATAGAACTGCCATATGACCCAGCAATCCCACTGCTGGGCATACACACCAAGGAAACCAGAATTGAAAGAGACACGTGTACCCCAATGTTCACTGCAGCACTGTTTACAATAGCCAGGACATGGAAGCAACCTAGATGTCCATCAGCAAATGAATGGGTAAGAAAGCTGTGGTACATATACACAATGGAGTATTACTCAGCCATTAAAAAGAATACATTTGAATCAGTTCTAATGAGGTGGATGAAACTGGAGCCTATTATACAGAGTGAAGTAAGCCAGAAAGAAAAACACCAATGCAGTATACTAACGTATATATATGGAATTTATAAAGATGATCATGATAACCCTGTATGCGAGATAGCAAAAGAGACACAGGGGTATAGAATAGTCTTTTGGACTCTGTGGGAGAGGGCGAGGGTGGAATGATTTGGGAGAATGGCATTGAAACATGTATAATATCATATGTAAAACGAGTCACCAGTCCAGGCACGATGCATGATACAGGATGCTCAGGGTGGGTGTACTGGGATGACCCAGAAGGATGGTATGGGGAGGGAGGTGGGAGGGGGGTTCAGGATGGGGAACACGTGTGCACCCATGGTGGATTCATGTTGATGTATGGCAAAACCAATATAATACTGTCAAGTAATTAGCTTCCAATTAAAATAAATAAATTTATATTTTTAAAAAAAGAATTCACCTTTCAAGCAGGGGACACAGGTTCAATCCCTAGTGGGGTATGATCCCACATACCCAGGGGCAACCAAGCTTGTGCACCATACATACTGAACCCTGGAGCCACAATTACTGAAGTCCATGCACCCTAGAGCTTGTGCTCCGCAACGAAGAGAAGCCACTGCAATGAGAAACCCAAGCACCAAAACTAGAGAGTAGCCTCTGCTCACCACAACTAAAGAAAGACTGTGCACATCAATGAAGACCTAGCACAGCCAAAAAGAAATAAATAAATAAAATAAGCAACAAGGACACACTGTATATATAGCACAGGGAACTACATTCAATATCTTGTAATAACCTATCATGGAAAAGAATCTGAAAATATTTATATACATATAGCTGAATCACTTTGCTGTACACCTGAAACTAATGCAACATTGTAAATGAACCATACTTCAATTTTTAAAATGGTTTAAAAAAAAAAGCAAGAGAGACTAAGACTTTGGTATGGTATTAGAAATAAAGCCCAGTGTTAAGTGGAAGGTTTGTGTGGAGACTCATTTTGTAATAGGTCCATTTGTTAGTAGTTATTTTCATGTTTTGAGACTTGTTTGAACAATCTCATAAGAACAGGGAATGAATACTTGGATAAGGAGGACCCCCCCCTCCCCCGATACAGTCTCCTCATAGACACTCAGTCTGAGTGCCTCTTCTCCCTCTCAACTGTGGAGCTAAGGTTGGGAACAAGACAGTGTAAGGAAGAAAGTCACAAAACCTGTGGCTTGTTTGATCATAGAGGATTCAAGTATAGTCTGGGGTCATGTTGTTTGTTGCTGGGTTGATGATTTCCATTTACCTAATAGTTTTATAAATCTGAAAGCAAGGGATTGTAGGGAAGAAGTTATTGGACCTGTCTCTCACTCTGCTACACTCTCTGATACCCCTGTGAGTCAGGTTGATTTCAGAGGGTTGGATTCGTGTATTTTATGCTGATTTGGGTTCCAGGAGGACGTAACCCAAATAGGACTTTCAAAAACATGATCTTTTTTTCTGATTAGGCCACACAGGGCCTTGCAGATAAGGTTAAGGAAATTTATCTACCCTTAATAGCAACTGGAAGTTATTACAGGGTTTTAGGCAGATGAATGATGTGTCAAATTTACATTTAAAAAATACTCTGTTTCTCTCGTATGGAGAACTGGTCTTATAAGTATTAAGTTGAATATTGTAAGTTGCCATGGTAAGCAGGAATAAGTGTCTGGTCTACTTGTGAGTGTGTCCAACCAGGGCTGAATAGTACAAATATGATCAGATATTATAAATCAAATAAGTGAACATCAGATGTATCATCTTAGTCATCAAGTACATTTCTGATTTAGTTTCTCATCTAGATTTTCTTATGGATTAGAGGTATGCCAGTTAGCCAGTAGAAAAATTTGGTTTGCTAGGCAATTATTTTCTCATTATAAATTGCTACTTGTTCTTTTCAGAGCTGTATTACTATTGCTCTGTATTAGTTTCTCTGAGTTTGATCACCTCTGACAAAGTTAAATTTCTAGCTTGCAAAGCTAAGGACCAAGCTCTAAGGACAAAGCCTCTTGTTGACATCTTATTGGTGGTTCTCTGAGTAAAATTCTTTTAAGAGGATTAATACACAGACTATTTTAGTAATTTTGAAGTGTTTTAAATGAGCCTGTTTTAATATTTGAAATGATTATTGAAAGACTCACTCACCTATTTAAAATGGCCTAATTGTGGGTCAGGTTTCCTAGGGAAAAGACCCTAAAACTCTCAGGTTAGTATGCAGGAGATTTATTGGAGAGGAATCTCTGGCACAACTCAGGTAAGTGAGAGAACGTAGCAAGATTAGGCAGAGGAAGAAGTGGAACTCAGATGCAGATGCAACAGAAGCCTCAGTCTGTCTCCCAGGGAACTCTGCAGTTGAGATGACTTTTCCAAGTTGTCCAATTGAGACAAGGGGACAGGATTTTGCACCCCAATCTCAACCAGCTGTTGCATGTGGGAGAGGCAGCCATTTGGCTCAGGGAATAGCTGAAGAAGGATGCATCTGTGGGTACCAGTGTTTCAGGCAGATATGGAGTTGGATGGTGCCCCACAGCATCCAATACCAGCCCACTGAAGTGGTTCCAGGCTTCATCCTTGGTCCTAGGCTTGTTTATTGCATGTACCAATAAAGTCAGTCAGTCAGTTCAGTCACTCGGTCATGTCTGACTCTTTGTGACCCCATGGACTGCAGCACACCAGGCTTCCCTGTCCATCACCAACTCCCAGCACTTACTTAAACTCATGTGCATTGAGTCGGTGATGCCATCCAACCATCTCATCTTCTGTCATCCCCTTCTCCCACCTTCAATCTTTCCCAACATCAGGGTCATTTCCAATGAGTCAGTTCTTCACATCAGGTGGCCAAAGTATTGGAGTTTCAGCTTCAGCATCAGTCCTTCCAATGAATATTCAGGACTGATTTTTTTTAGGATTGACTGGTTTGATCTCCTTGCAGTCCAAGGGACTCTCAGGAGTCCACAGTTCAAAAACATCAGTTCTTCAGCACTCAGCTTTCTTTATAGTCCAACTCCCACATCCATACATGACTACTGGAAAAACCATAGCTTTGACTAGATGGACCTTTGTTGATAAAGTAATGTCTCTGCTTTTTAATATGCTGTCTAGATTGGTCATATCTTTTCTTCCAAGGAGCAAGCATCCTTTAATTTCATGGATGCAGTCAACCATTTGCAGTGATTTTGGAGCCCCAAGAATGAAGTCTGTCACTGTTTCCACTGTTTCCCCAACTATTTGCCACGAAGTGATGGAACCAGATGCCATGATCTTAGTTTTCTAAATGTTGAGCTTTAAGCCAACTTTTTCACTCTCCTCTTTCACTTTCATCAAGAGGCTTTTTAGTTCCCTTTCACTTTCTGCCATAAGGGTGGTGTCATCTGCATATCTGAGGTTATTGATATTTCTCCCTGCAGTCTTGATTCCAGCTTGTGCTTCTTTCAGTCCAGCGTTTCTCATGATGTACTCTGCATATAAGTTAAATAAGCAGGGTGACAATATACAGCCTTGACGGACTCCTTTTCCTATTAGGAACCAGTCTGTTGTTCCATGTCCAGTTCTAACTGTTGCTTCTTGACCTGATACAGATTTCTCAGGAGGCAGGTAAGGTGGTCTGATATTTCCATCTCTTTAAGAATTTTTCTGGAGAAGGCAATGGCACCCCACTCCGGTACTCTTCCCTGTAAAATCCCATGGATGGAGGAGCCTGGTAGGCTGCAGTCCATAGGGTCACTAGGAGTCGGACATGACTGAGCGACTTCACTTTCACTTTTCATTTTCATACATTGGAGAAGGAAATGGCAACCCACTCCACTGTTCTTGCCTGGAGACTCCCAGGGTTGGGGGAGCCTGGTGGGCTGATTTCTATGGGGTCACACAAAGTCGGACACGACTGAAGTGACTTAGCAGCAGCAGCAGCAAGAATTTTTCACGGTTTGTTGTGATCCACACAGTCAAAGGCTTTGGCACAGTCAATAAAGCAGAAGTAGATGTTTTTCTGGAACTCTCTTGCTTTTTTGATGATTCAGCAGATGTTGGCAATTTGATCTCTGGTTCCTCTGTCTTTTCTAAAACCCGCTTGAACATCTGGAAGATCATGGTTCACATACTGTTGAAGCCAGGCTTGGAGAATTTTGAGCATTACTTTAGTAGTGTAGGAGATGAGCTCAATTGTACGGTACTTTGAACATTCTTTGGCATTTCCTTTCTTTGGGATTGGAATGAAAACTGACCTTTTCCAATCCTGTGGCCACTGCTGAGTTTTCCAAATTTGCTGGCATATTGAGTGCAGCACTTTCATAGCATCATCTGTTAGGATTTGAAATAGCTCAACTGAAATTCCATCACTTCCACTAGCTTTGCTCATAGTGATGCTTCCTAAGGCCCACTTGACTTCACATTCCAGGATGTCTGGCTCTAGATGAGTGGTCACACCATCATGGTTATCTAGGTCATGAAGATCTTTTCTGTGTAGTTCTTCTGTGTATTCTTGCCACCTCTTCTTAATACCTTCTGCTTCTGTTAGGTCCAAACCATTTCTGTCCTTTATTGAGCCCATCTTTGCACAAAATGTTCCCTTGGTATCTCTAATTTTCTTGAAGAAATCTCTAGTCTTTCCCATTCTATTGTTTTCCTCTATTTCTTTGCATTGATCACTGAGGAAGGCTTTCTTATCTCTCCTTGCTATTCTTTGAAACTCTGCATTCAGATGGGCATATTTTTCCTTTTCTCTTTTGCCTTTCGCTTCTCTTCTTTGCTCAGCTCTTTGTAAGACCTCCTAAGACAACCATTTTGCCTTTTTGCATTTCTTTTTCTTGGGGATGGTCTTGATCACTCTCTTCTGTACAATGTCATGAACCTGGGTCCATAGTTCTTCAGGCACTCTGTCTATCAGATCTAATCCCTTGAATCTATTTGTCACTTCTGTTTTGAATCTATGTGTCACTGACCTGCCAACACAGGAGACATAAGAGACCTGGGTTCTGTCTCTGGTTCATGAAGATCCCCTAGAGAAGAGCATGGCTACCCAATCCAGCATTTTTGCCTGGAGAATCCCATGGACAGAAGAGCCTAGCTGGCTATAGTTCATGGGGTCAGAAAGAGTTGGATATGACTGAAGGGACTCAACAGCCACAGCATCATGATATACTGAGGTCACATTACTTTTATCTTACCCTGTGGTGGTGGTGCTTTAGTCATTAAGTTGTGTCTGACACTTTCAACCCCATGGACTGTTGGCCACCAGGCTCCTCTGTCCATGGGATTCTCCAGGCAAGAATGTTGGAGTGGGTTGCCATTTCCTTCTCCATGGGACCTTCTGACCCAGGAATCGAACCCAGGTCTCCTGCACTGCAGACAGATTCTTTACTGATGAGCTACAAGGGGTAGCTTACCCTGCTTTCCCTTAAATTCATCATGAAGAACATCAGACCAACAGAAGTCAGAGATACTATGCAAAATGACTGGCCTATACTCTTCAAAATAAAAACCTCATGAAAAAAAAAAGGTGGACTGAGAAATTGTTTCAGATTTTAAAAACTAGAGAGACAACACAACTAAATGCAACATTTAATCCCCAATTAGATCCTTGACCAGAATTTTATTATTATTTGCTATAAAGGACATTTTGGTGACAGTTGATGAAAATGTGATTAAGATCTATAATTTAGATAAAGTTAAGTGAATTTTCTGATTTTGATGATCATTCTATGGTTATGTAAGAGAATATCCTCTTCCTAAGAAATACACACAGGAATATTTAAGTATAAAACGGTGAAACATTCCATTTGAACAATGCCATTTATTTTTATCTCAAATATTCCCAATTTTGCCCTGGGAAAAACTACTGTATCTGTCAGTGGAGAACCTGACATTTTTAATGCATGCTAAGTCGCTTGGGTCATGCGCAACACTGAGCAACCCTATGGACTGTAACCAGCCAGGCTCCTCTGTCCACGGATTCTCCAGGCAAAAATACTGGAGTGGGTTGCCATGCCCGTTTTAGGGGAACTTCCTGACGTTTTCAGTAACTGAGACTAATTACAAATCACAGAAATATATTTACCTAGAATGCATACAAGAAGAAAAAACCCTGCTTCCTAAAAGGGCTCTTTCTTATAGTTGTTTTATTTTTTTTGACAAGAGCCAGGTGGCTTGTGCAACTACCTCCTTCCTGAGTATGTCTTTTGTTCCTGAGGTCCAAAGGCCCTATTTCATTTGCTTTCCCTCTTTGATATTTTTAAAAGAACAGTTTGTTGTGAACTAGTTCCATATTATGTAATTATTGTTAGTGGAACCTCCACAGGAATTACAGTATATAAGTAATGGTAAAGTAGTCCCTCGAAGTTCAAACAGTAAGGTGCTTTGAGTCCTGCTGAGCCCTTCTGAATACAATAAGAATAATATTGTTACAAACTTTACAGTTATTTGGTGCTTTCATCAAAAGATCCCAAAGCAATTTACGTGTATTAATTAAGCAACTGAACACTCCTGTGAGCATGCTGCATATTATTCTCCTCACTTCAAAGATGATTCAACTAAAGAAAAATTAAATGGTGATAAATAGATCATGAAATTCTCCAGGCAGGAATACTGGGGTGGGTAGCCATTCCCTTCTCCAAGGGAATCTTATGGACCCAGGGATCAAACCCATGTCTCTTACATCTCCTGTATTGGCAGGCAGGATCTTTACCACTAGTACCACCTGGGAAACCTCAATAAATAGATAGGTGTATATTCATGTCTGACTCTTTGCAACCCCATGGACTGTAGCCTGCCAGGCTCCTCTGTCCATGGAATTCTCCAGAAAAGAATATTAGAGTGGGTAGCTGTTCCCCTCTTCAGGGATCTTCATGACCCAGGGATCAAACCCAGGTCTCCTGCATTGCAGGCAGATTCTTTACTGTGCGAGCCATCAGGGAAGCTCCATATACATACTGGATTGGCCAAAAAGTCCTTAGGGTTTTTAATGTCAGGTAATATGGAAAAAAACAAACTTTGGCCATCCCAATACATATGCATATAGCAGTAATAGTGTTAGTTGCTCAGTCATGTCTGACTCTTTGTGACCCAAGGACTGTAGCCCACCAGGCTCCTTGGTCCATGGAATTCTCCAGGCAAGAATAATAGAGTGGGTTGTCATTTCCTCCTTCAGGGACATATGCATATAAATGTATATATTTAAGTACTTATATGGGATATAAAATTAATGGAAACGATTGTCTACCATGTAAAAATAATGCCTTTTATTTACTTATTTTTATACCTCTAATGTCTGTCTATCTATCTATGTGATAACCAACTCATCCCAGTTTACCAGGCATTTCCTTGGTTCCAGCACTGAAAATCTTGTGTCCTAGGAACAGCCTCAGTATTGGGCAAAGCAGAACCATTGGGTACTCTAAGTAGAAACTTTGCTTTTTTTTTTTCAAGGTAAATGAATGAAAATTGACTTTAAAAGTCAAGGATCCAACTAGTTAATAAAGTGTGGACTGGCTTTGTGGTCCTATGAATTTAAATTTTCACTCTGTTCTGTTAAAGAAGTGAAACTTGGGTCAACTAACATGGGCTTTTACATTCTCCACCAAACATTTTAAATTGAATTTTTTTTGAGGAACTGGCTATATAAATAAATAGTGGTACAAAACAAAATTGCAGTTTGCTTCTAGCCTCTTGTGAGTCCAATCTTAAATTTCATAACACTGAGAAATGGAAGTTATTAAAGTTTTAAGGGGCTTGAAGCTTCATAATAAGAAGGCATGCTAGGAAAAACATAAAGTAAAAAATGCACCAACAGAACCCTCAGAGATAAGAAACAACAGATTTTGACAAAACAGAAGCAAGAAGTATGTTAATGGGATTTCCCTGGTGGCACAATGGGTAGGAATCAGCCTGCCAATGCAGGGGACACAGGTTTGATCCCTGATCCGAGGAGATTCCACATGCCTTGGAGCAGCTAAGGCCATGTGCCACAACTCTGGAGCCTATGAGCTTCAGCTTCTGAGCCTGTATGCTGCAGCTTCTGAAGCTCAAGCACTAGAGTCTGTGCTCCAAAATAGGAGAGACTGCCTCAATGAGAAGACTGCACATTGCGACTAGAGGGTAGCCCCTGCTCACCACAACTAGAGAAAGCCTGCATGCAGCAACCAAGCATTCAGCACAGCCATAAATAAATAAATAAATGAAAATTCTAAACGAGAAATATGTTAATGAATGGCTTCCTACAGTAACATTGGATCTTGACCCTAGCATCATCATCATCATCAACATTATCATCATCATCATCATCCCACTGTTTGTTGTTCAGTCACTCACTCGTGTCCGGCTCTTTGCGACCCCATGGACTGCAGCATGCCAGGCTTCCCTGTCAATCACTATCTTCCAGAGTTTGCTCAAACTCATGTTCATTGAGTCAATGATGCCATCCAACCATCTCATCCTCTGTCGTCCCCTTCTCCTGCCTTCAATCTTTCTCAGCATCAGGGTCTTTTCCAGTGAGTCAGCTCCTTGCATCAGGTGGCCAAATTATTAGAGCTTCAGCTTCAGCGCAGTCTTTCCAATGAATATTCAGACTGATTTCCTTTAGGATTGACTTCTTGATTTCCTTGCTGTCCAAGGGATTCTTCTCTAACACCACAGGTTGAAAGCATCAGTTCTTCAGCGCTCAGCTTTCTTTATGGTCCAACTCTCACATCCATACATGACTATTGGAAAAACCACAGCTTTGACTATACAGACCTTTGTCAAGAAAGTAATGTCTGCTTTTTAATATGCTGTCTAGGTTTGTCATAGGTTTTCTTCCAAGGAGCTAGTGTCTTTTAATATCATGGCTGCAACCACCATCATCAGTGATTTTGGAGCCCAAGAAAATAAAATCTGTCACTGTTTACATTGTTTCCCCATCTATTTGCCATGAAGTGATACGACTGGATGCCATGATCTTAGTTTTTTGAATGTTGAGTTTCAAGCCAGCTTTTTCACTCTCCTCTTTCACCTTCATCAAGAGGCTCTTTAGTTCCACTTTGCCTTCTGCCATAAGGGTGGTGTCATCTGCATATCTGAGGTTATTGATATTTCTCCTGGCAACCTTGATTCCAACTTGTGCTTCACCCAGCCTGGCATTTCTCATGATGTACTCTGCATATAAGTTAAATAAGCAAGGTAACAATATAGAGCCTTGATATACTCCTTTCCCAATTTTGAACTAGTCCGTTGTTCCATCTCACTATAAATTAGTACTATATAGACTTTGAAATTGTTCATATTTTATACATAAAGACAAGATTTAAAAGTGACTAAAATGAATGAAACCATTATTGTGTATTGCCACGTGTATGGCTATTGTGTATAGCAATCAGATTACCTTTAAGTACTTCACATAACTCTTCCTTAAAAATGAAAATTAAACAAAACAAAAAGGAAGCATACTCAGAAGAAATCACTCCCTTCTTTACATTTTGTATCTTGTGCACATTTTACCATAGCACTTGCAATATTCCAAAGACGTACAGTGATTGTTGATATATAATAAATATTCAATAAATATTCTTTGAAGAAAAGACCTGGAGAAAGAAAAGCATTCAAGCAAGGGTAGAATAGTCTACTGAAAATTAGTTCTTCTAAACACACAAGAGCTCCCTAGACAATGGGTAAGACATTTGTTCTTAATTGAGAGGAAGGGTGTGACGACAAGGGGATGTGAGATTATGCCTTCTGTCATTAAGAAGATTGAACTTAGATTAAGTAAAGTAAAGTCGCTCAGTCGTGTCCGACTCTTTGCGACCCGATGGACTGTAGCCTATCAGGCTCCTCCATCCATGGGATTTTCCAGGCAAGTGTGCTGGAGTGGATTGCCATTTCCTTCTCCAGGGGATCTTCCCAACCCAGGAATTGAACCTGGGTCTCCTGCATTGCGGTCAGACGCTTTACTGTCTGAGCCACCAGGGAAGCCCTTGAACTTAGATTAGGGACCTATGATTAAAAGTTTAAAAATGCTTGTGTTCAGTATGTATGTATGTGTGTGTGCTCAGTCATGTCCTACTCTTTGCAACCTGATGGACTGAAGCCCAGTGGGCTTCTCTGTCCATGGGATTTCCCAGGTAAGAATACTGGAGTGGGTTGCCATTTCCTTCTTGAGGGGATCTTCCCGACCCAAGGATCAAACCCTTGTATCCTGCATCGGCAGGCAGATTCTTTACCACTGTGCTCCCTGGGAAGTCCCTTGTGTTCAGTACAGTAATACAAAACTCCAGGTAAGTAAAAGTCAAATGAATGATAAGAACAGTATACTCAGAGAGACTGCAAGATCACTGTGACCTAGATTAGAGTATTCACCTTCTCCAGGAACCCTGGCCTGATGACCTAAGATTGGGTTGGATATTCCTCTCCAGGTCTTGTTCTCATAGTATGGAGGTTTTGAAATTGCCTTTTCTTCTCTGTTTCTGCCACTAGGCAAAATGTCTTTCAAGGTAGAAACTCTATTTCCTTCACCATCACATTTCCAATAGTTTTTATTATGCTTGGCAAATAAAAGGCCAAAATGAAATGGTTTTTGAAAGACTGAGTACATGAGTGAATAAAAAAATATTTTGACTGAATATTAAAGCTTTTGGAAAAGGTATAGGATTTGACATACAGAAAAAAGGAAAACAGTGTGAGCAAAGGTGGAGAAACAGAAATGATGTGTTGACAAAACAGTGACTGGACTAGAAGTTCCAGGAAGGAGAATTTAGAATACAAAACTAGAAAAGTAGGTTGGGTTTGAACATCAGAGTAAGAATTTTTATAATTTTACTTATTTAAGACTAGAGAGCTCTTCAAGAAAATTAGAGATACCAAGGGAACTTTTCATGTAAAGATGGGCTCGATAAAGGACAGAAATGGTATGGACCTAACAGAAGCAGAAGATATTAAGAAGAGGTGGCAAGAATACACAGAAGAACTGTACAAAAAAGATCTTCATGACCCAGATAATCATGATG
>SJYX01002514.1:447775-469858 GCA_006410675.1 Oreotragus oreotragus
CAACCCTGGGATTTCGTTGGAAGGAATGATGCTAAAGCTGAAACTCCAGTACTTTGGCCACCTCATGCGAAGAGTTGACTCATTGGAAAAGACTCTGATGCTGGGAGGGATTGTAGGCAGGAGGAGAAGGGGACAACAGAGGATGAGATGGCTGGATGGCATCACGGACTCGATGGATGTGAGTCTGAGTGAACTCCGAGAGATGGTAATGAACAGGGAGCCCTGGTGTGCTGTGATTCATGGGGTCGCAAAGAGTCAGTGAGCGACTGAGCGAGTGAGCGACTGAACTGAACTGAACTGATGGCTGTGCTAGGTATTCATCGCTGCACAAGCTTCTCTCTAGTTACAGTGAGCTGGGGTTACTCTCTAGTTGCAATATGCGGGCTTCTCATTGCAGAGGCTTCTCTTCTTGGAGAGCACTCGCTGTAACTGCTCAGGCTTCAGTAGTTGCAGCACATGGGCTCCAGAGTGCAAGCAGGCTCAATAGTTGTGGCACACGGGCTTAGTTGCTCCATGGTATGTGGGATCTTCCCGAGATCAGGAATCGAACCTGCATCTCCTACATTGGCAAGTGAATTCTTTACCACTTAGCCACCAGGGAAGACCCCAGAGTAAGGATTTTTCACTTGATGTTCTAAGCAACAGGAAGGCAATAAAGTTTTAAGTTGGGAGATGACAAAATCAGTGAAATTCTTCAGGAAGTTCAGTGGCAAGGAATGGGATGGTTTAGTTGAACGAGGGAAGGGAAGATACAGAGGTCAATTAAAAGACAAATCCAAGTCAGATGCACAGCTCAACTTTCTGTTGTCTCATTTTTACATATGAAGAGATAACCAAGCATTTGATGAAAGCTACAGCATTAAAGAAAAAGATAGAGACAAATAAATAGAAAAAGTGGCCTGGCAAAAACAGCTAATGCAGGGAGTAGGATAGAACTTTTAAAACAAAAATGCAAATAAAATTAAATTGAAGTGTCATATTCCTAAAACATGAATGAGATGCCACAGAGAAGAAAAAGTCAGAGAACAAACCTCATTCTTGGGAAGCGAAAATACAACTGCCAAAAACATTTAAAAACTTGGAAGATAAAACAGGGAGATTTGGCAATATGGAATAAAAAAGACATAAAGGTAAAAAGCAAGAGAGAAAGTTAAGAAATAAGAGATCATTCCAAGAAGCCCCAACTGACTAAAAAGCATTTTGGAAAGAAAGAACAACACAATAGAAAAGCTAAATAGAGAAACACTGTCTTCACACTGCAAAAGCCTATTGATTGTAGAACAGGATGAATAGGGAAAATAAAGAGAAAGTAAAAACTCAGATACAAAGAGAAAGTTAAGAAATAAGAGATCATTCCAAGAAGCCCCAACTGACTAAAAAGCATTTTGGAAAGAAAGAACAACACAATAGAAAAGCTAAATAGAGAAACACTGTCTTCACACTGCAAAAGCCTATTGATTGTAGAACAGGATGAATAGGGAAAATAAAGAGAAAGTAAAAACTCAGATACATCACTGGGGATGTGTAAAGATAAAATCCTAAAAGCTTCTAGAAAGAAATTTCACACACACACACACACACACACACGATCTTTGTCATCAAAGCCGTGAAAGGTAAGCATGCCTCAGACTTCTCATCAGCAGTAGTGCTGTCAAAATTCTAAGAGAAAATGAGTCTCCACCTAGAATTCTGTGTCCAGCCTAACTACCAATTATGTGGAAGGCAAATAGAAGACTTTTCAAATATGTAAGAATTTGGAAATTTTACTACCAATGCCTCTTTTCTTAAGAAGTATTTGAGTACAGCAAAATGGAAATAGAGATCCGTAAGGCTAATCTAGGAGAATGACGAAGGGAAGTACCATCATGGCATTTATTCAGCAGAAACTAAATAAAGAGAAACTCCTTCAATTATCCAGTAAATGCTTATTGTGCTAGGCACTCTTCTAGATGCTAGGAATTCATTGTTGCTTCACAAAGTCATCATAATGCTTCCATTCTGACATGGGAGACGAAAGAAGTGAACAAATATGTATATAAGCTAACTGTTGGAAGTGATCGATGCTATGATGAAATATAAAGCAAGGAAAGGAGAGGTATGCTGGTTCAGTCATGGTGGACAAGGAAAGCTTCTTTTGTGGGTGGCACTTGAGGGGAGTCTTGAAAGAAATGAGGAACTGGGTCTAGGAAAAGCTGGGGAAGATTATTTCAGGAAGAAGAAACAGGAAGTGCAAGAATCCAGAGGCAGATATGAGCTTTGTGTCTGAAGAGTGGGAAGAAGGCAACAGTATATAGCTAGAATGGTGGGCATGATGCAATATGTGGAAGGGGATGATGGGAGAGAGATAAGCAGGGACCAGTTCACAAGAGCCTTCTCTGTCTTGTTAACTGTGCCCATAAGTCACTGAAGGGTTTTGGGCAAGAGAACAAAGTGAACAAGAAAATGGAGAAATACAGGAAAAGGAGAATTCCATGTGCTTGATGGTGTGATTGAAATAATGGAAAACATTAAGGATTAAGCCAGAGAATGAAAGAGGGAAAAAAAGGAAGGTAATTTGAAACTATAGGGGGAAACAGTGATAGAAAGAAATAAGTAGAATTATCACACATTATGTGCCTCTCCATGAAAGATATTTAACTCAATACAAAAATAGAAATAATTTTCATTGACTTTCAATTTTTAGGACGGATTGGGGAAGCATGAAACAGAGGAAGCAGAATAGCACAGTAGTTATAAGCCTGCTATTCTAAAAGCAGGCTGCCTGAATTTGAATCCCAGCTTTGCCATTTATTAGCTGTATGACCTTTGGAAAATTATTTAACCTCTGTTCTTCAGTTTCCTTACCTAGAAAATGGGGATAATAAAAGTACCTACCTCATACAGCTGTAAGGAGAAAATGAGCTGATATTATAATGTAGATAGAACAATATTTGCATATAGTTGCCATTACATTAGTGTTTTGTGGGATTTTCTCGGTGGTCCAGTGGCTAAGACTCCACGCTCCCAATGCAGGAGGCCCGGTCAGGAAACTAGATTGCACATGCTGCAACTAAGACCATGCATACCCAAATAACTATTTCCTTAAATTATAATTGTGGTATGATAAGAGGGTAGCAGACAAGTGTTCCACCTGAATTTCCCTCCTACATGTATGAAATTCCAGTATCAGAAATTTTGTCCAAGGCTCTATAATTTTTTAGAGGCCTCTGTGAAGTAAAAATTCTCTTGAGAGGAATGGCATCGTAAACTCTCATTTGCTGCAAACGTGTTTGAATTAATCAAACCCTTTCCAACCTCAGTCCTTGTCTGAGCACAAAGGCAGCATGGTGGGCAGCCAAGATGAGGAGAAGGGTCCATTTGCCAGGAGAGTAAACAGCTTCAGAAAGGGAGGTGGGAGGATCGTTCAAAAGGCAACTAATGTGGACAACTCCAAGACAAACAACCTCCCCATGTGGCCAAGGGCCAGACTTCAACCAGTGGAGTCCTGGCTCCTGTCTCTCCACCACCAGTCCTGGCTGTGTAACATTGACATGTTTGAACCAAGATAGACTCCATCATGAATTCCAGGTTTGGCGCAGGCTTCCGGTTATTTATTAATGACTGGAAAACCACGTTATTTCTGAGTCTGCCATGGAGTCAAAACCAGGGACCACTTTCTTCACATTTATTTTTGTCCAAGGCTGACTGGCCCCTGTAATGGATTTGATCCCAAAGGGTAGTCCCTGAACCAGCTCAGCCTCGAGGGTTTGGGAGGGGCTGTTTATTCAGGCAGGAAATGGTTCCCAGAAATTCCACCCGCCTTTGGGAGTGGTTGCCTTGGGAGGCCTTTCAATCCCCTCAGACTGGGGCCTCTGGCTGGCCAAATTCCCCTACTCTTTCCACAAAAACAGTGTCTGCATTTGAGTGGAAAGAAAATATGGACAAGTTAGGACTTGCCCCTTTTTAAGATGAGATTTTCGGATCCATAAGCAATCTGCTTTGGGAGTTGATGAAATCTGAAATATGGTCATTTACAGGTAACTTTTTTAGGTTTTCAGATTTCATTTGGAGAGAAATGTGATACAGGAGGAAATTGTGCTGGCTTAAACCATTGCCATCTGTATCTGCATTTAAAGTTTAGAAATCATAAAATTTTAAAGCTGGAAGAGACTTAGCATCACCTAGTCCCCCTCCCTTCTTTATGTGTATGACAAAGCTAAAATATCAAGTAACTGAGAGTGACTGACATTAAACTCAGGTGTGTTGACTTCCAGGCTAGGACTTCAATTCATCAGACATTATCTGCAACCCGAAGGGGATCTATGAGTTTTGGTAAAAACACTGTATTTTCTTTGTCGGATACTATTATCTACCAAAATGTAAAAATAAATTCAAATGTTGTAAAATTTTTAATAGTTCTTAAATCACTCATGTTTGGGAGTTCGTGTAAAAAAATAAATAAATACAAAAAAAAAAAAATTTTAAAGACTACAAAAATTTAACACTACCTACAACTCACAGACGCCTGTAACCTGTGGCATTTCCTCTGAGAAACTCTACAAATTAGCTCACTTTAAGAGTTGGTAAAGCCCTCTGAGGGGGAAGTAATTAATGGGGGGGGGGGAAATTAAATATCTCTTTTACAGTCCCTCTCCTACCCAATTGGCCGAGCTTAGATGTCTAGGTATTTGTGAAGGAAAAAGAAACTAAGAAGCTGAGGGTTGGCAACAGCCAGGCAGGTCTAGCCCAGCATGTCCCCTATACTGAGCCCAAGGGTTCTGGATCGAGAGCATGAGGGAGACAGAAAGCAGGGATGGGAGAGAACAAGACAATTTGGAAGCAGACAGGTAGGAATCAGACACATAGGACTGTGCTCAGCTCTCAGACTCTGGATGGTCTTTCTATGGCCTAGGCTGTAAAGTGTATCCACCCTGAAATATGGAAACACTAATATATAATCAAACTGATAAAATGAGCAAATGTAGAAAAACAAAGTGAGTGCTTAAGAGGGTGGAGGTAGGGATGGAGTAGGGAATACAGGATGCCAGGGAAGAAAGCAAACTTTCCTCGGGGAAAGCAGTGTCAGTGAAAAATAGCCTCTGCTACTCAACACTTTATCCCTCTCTCACTGACTCATTGCTTAGACTCTTTAAAAAATGAACCTTATTTTTTAGAGCACTTTTAAGTTCACAGCAAAGCTGAGTGGAGGTACAAAGAGTTCCTCTCCTGAGCACAACCCCTCAACCCCCATCACTTTCAAGATCCAGCACCAGAATGGTACATTTGTCACAATCGATGAACTTACATTGACAAGTCATTATCACCCAAGTCTATAATTTATACTAGAGTTCACTCCCAGTGTTTTAAATTCTTTGGGTT
Organism: Oreotragus oreotragus; assembly: GCA_006410675.1. NCBI lineage: Eukaryota > Metazoa > Chordata > Mammalia > Artiodactyla > Bovidae > Oreotragus > Oreotragus oreotragus. The sequence continues at coordinate 453,134 of SJYX01002514.1, forward strand.
TTAAAAAGCGATTAATGTAATCCAGCATTACAATTGTATGATACATCTGTATTATACAAAAGTTTCACTGCCCTAAAATTCATCTGCACTGTGTCTATTCATCTGTCCCTCCCCTGGAACCCCTGGAACACACTGATCTTTTTATATGTTCACATGTCATATTGTAGAAGTCATACAGTTTGCAGCCTTCTCAGATTGGCTTCTTAGTAGTAGACATTCGAGGTTTCTCCACATCTTTTTTGGCTTAATCATTTTCTTTTAGTGATAGAACACATTTCATTGGATGTACCACAGTTTATTTATCCATTCACTTACTAAAGAATATCTTGATTTCTTCCTTTCCTAATGATGTATGATATTGAGTGCTCTTTTATATGCTTACTTGCTATCTATACATCTTCTTTGTTGAGGTGCTTATTTAAGTCTTTGACCAATTTTTTATTCATATTATTTTTTAATGTTGAGGTCTTCGTTTATTTTGTACTAGTCCTTTCTCAGATATGTCTTTTGCAAATATTTTCTCCCATCTTGTGTCTTCTCATTCTTTTGATAGTGTCTTTCACAGTGCAGAGCTTTTTAATTTTAGTAAAGTTTATAGTTTAATTTAAAATTAAAAATTTTTAATTTTAGTTTTTTAGCTTTTTTAAAATTTAACTTTTGTTTTAATTTTAGCTCAGTCGTGTGACCCTATGGATGGCAACCTGCCAGGCTCCTCAGTCCATGGGATTCTCCAGGCAAGAATGCTGGAGTGGGTTGCCATTTCCTTCTCCAGTGTATCTTCCCAACCCAGGGATCAAAACTGTATCTCCCATGTCTCCTACACTGCAGGATGATTCTTTACTGCTGAGCCATCAGAGAAACCCCTGATTGAAGTATAGCTTATCAATTATTTCTTTCATGGATAATACCTTTGGTGTTGTATTTAGAAAGTCATGCCCACACCCAAGGTTATCTTGATTTCCTCTGACGTTATTTTCTACAAGTTTTATAGTATTGTATTTTACAATTATCTATGAACTACTTTAAGTTAATTTTTGTGAAGGAAGTAAGGTCTGTGTCTGGATTCATTTTTTACATCTGAATGTTCAGTTGTTCCAGTACCATCCCTTGAAAAAAACTATCTTTCTTCCATTGTATTACCTTTGTTTCTTTGTCACAGTTACTTGTTTTTATTTTTTATTGAGATTGCCTTGAATTAAGTTGAGAAGAACTGACATCATGACCAGATTTGGTCCTCCTATCCATGAATGTGGAATATTGCTTCATTTATTTATTTTGATTTTATTTCATCAGAGTTTTGTAGTTTTCCTCAAATAAATATTGTATATGTTTTGCTCAATGTATACCCAAGTATTTCTTTAGGGAAATATTAATGGAAATAGTACCATATTTCAATTTTTACTTGTTCATTGCTGGTATAAGAAATTGACTGACTTTTGTATATTAACCTTATATCCAATCAACTTGCTATAATAGCTTATTAGTTCCAGAAGGTTTTTTGTCTGTTCTTTCAGTTTTTGTACCCGGACAGCTTATGCTCTTTTAAGTTTTGTTATACCTGGGTTTTGTTTCAGTTACTTCAAAGCAGTGAAGCAGCAGAGTTGGGGGAAGGGGTTTGTGAGCAGAGACAGTTTTCCCTCTGATTCCCCAGACTGAACTGAACAGAGCTGCAAGATCAGGTTTGTGTTTAGGTCAAAGCACTTGGAAGGATAGTGAAGGAATGAGATAGTGAGTGAATGAGGTAATTACTTCAGCAGTTTTTCAGATCTTTTGTCTGATTTTTGGCTATTGTTTCTCCTAAATTCTTTCTTTGGCTAAACAGCCATGGGTGGCTGGAAATGCCACCTTGTTCTTAGGACCTTGTACAATGCTTCTAAAATTTCTAACATGAAGCTGTCTTGTCCTCAAGTTTGCTCTTTGGCAACCCTGCCTACCCAACTGGTCTCCAGATAGACATCTCCTTAATGGAGCAATCTCAGAACTTAAAAAATAAGAGAGGTAACTTGGCTGCTTTATCCCATTCTCCTCTCCGAACCTCCTGGAAGTCCTGGGCCAAGTCAGGTGGACTCTACAAGCAAATATTTACAAACGTTTGCAACATTGATTTGGTTGAGATATGGGTAAATTTTTTTGATCAATAAAAAAATGCATTTAGAAACGTATTTGCTGCTAATTCACTTCCACTAGCTGAAGAACAGGAAATGTTCTAAAAAATTTTTTAACAGTCACTTCCCATTTTTCTGAAGCTCTCTTCTCTCTTGTGTTTTGTTTTGTTTGTAATTTTATGAACTAGAAAACATTTTGAGAGACATGAAAGGGTGAGTAAAACAAACCACTCACTCTCAAATAGTCCTAGGTCATACATTAACTGATACAGGAATTTCAGCTAACCACTAGTGCACATGTTCACCTCAAAAATATCCAAATTAGATTGGCTGCTACTACTGGAGAGTGCTGTTTTCGTTTCCTTTTGAGGGGAGTGTCCACCTCAGTAAGACTGTAACCAAGTTTCGTTTCCTTAGCTATATAAGGAGTTGATAGAAAAACCAGAGTTAGTGTACATTGCTTTTCAGTTAATTCCAGTGAAATATTGAAAATGATTTGTTTTTGCCAATGTTTTAACATTCTTTGACTCTCACCCCTCCCCCACCCACCTCTTTTCACAGTTGTCCACTGGCCTGCCTTTTTAATCTGGCTCTGAAACTTTGTGACCTAGTCCAGTCACATAATTTCTTTCTAAAATACTCTTCCTTGACTCACTGACTTGAAGCTGACAATTTACTCCTGAATAATTTAACTCCTTTCTCGGAACTGCCTCCCTTAAGATTTTTCCTCACGTTTGCTTCTGAGGATGGAAAGAAAGTAAACATGTTAGAGTTTCACTGTGTAATTGGCTAAGAAATACATGGACCTGACAGCAAGGACTTTTCCTCAGTCTGATGTAATATAACCTTGCTTGATCTGTATTCATCACAGTACCCACCTTTGGTGTGAATTAGTGTGATGGTTTGACTAGGATACTCTCCTTTGGTCAGGAGGTGATGGAGGTATGAAAAGAAGAGACACAATTGATTCATGTAGTAATTCTACCTAGACTGCTTTACAGCGATATCAACTGTACTTCAATTCAGAATCCCATATTTTACAAGTATATTTGGCAATACTGTTCTGGGAGATAACTTGGAAATACGCATCGAACTATTAGAATACCTACGTTAATCAAAAGTCTTGGTTGTCTAAGGACACAAAAGTGAAATGTGCAAGTATTAGTTGCTCAGTCATGTCTGACTCTTTGTGATTGCATGGACTGTAGCCCTCCAGGCTCCTCCACCCATGGAATTCTCCAGGCAAGAATATTGGAGTCGATAGCCATTCCCTTCTCTAGGGGATCTTCCCAATTCAGGGACTGAACCTGGGTCTCCTGCATTGCAGGCAGATTCTTTACCATCTGAGCCACCAGGGAAGCAAACCAGCTCCAAAAGTTTTAAGCAAAAAGGAGAAGTTTTTGGGTCAAGTAACTGAAAAAGGCTATACAGTAATCATGTATGGATATGAGAGTTGGACTGTGAAGAAAGCTGAGCACTGAAGAATTGATGCTTTTGAACTGTGGTGTTGGAGAAGACCCTTGAGAGTCCCTTGGACTGCAAGGAGAGCCAACCAGTCCATCCTAAAGGAGATCAGTCCTGGGTGTTCTTTGGAAGGAATGATGCTAAAGCTGAAACTCCAATACTTTGGCTACCTCATGCCAAGAGCTGACTCATTGGAAAAGACTCTGATGCTGGGAGGGATTGGGGGCAGGAGGAGAAGGGGACAACAGAGGATGAGATGGCTGGATGGCATCACCAACTCGATGGACGTGAGTCTGAATGAACTCCGGGAGTTGGTGATGGACAGGGAGGCCTGGCTTGCTGCAATTCATGGGGTCGCAAAGAGTCAGACATGACTGAGCAACTGAACTGAACTGAATTGAAAAAGTCTAGAGGAGCACCTTGCTTCTGGAACCAGGAAGTTGAATGTTGTCATCAGGAATCTTCCTTCTCTCTCCACCTTTCAGCTGTGCTTGCTTCTATGTTGGCATCATTGTTGCACAGATGTCTTTTGTCAGTTCTAATCTTAAATAGTCTGTGGTACCCATAATTTCAGAAGAAAAGAGGTGTTTTGATCCAAGTATCATTATCAGATGTAGAAATATTCTCCCTTATTGACTCAGCTTAGATCATATACCACTCCTGGACTAGTCACTTTATCTGGAGTGATAGGAAACAGGATACTGATTAATCCCAGCCCTGTGACAAAACATTCTACCAGGTGATTGAGAAGCAATTCCTGAAAGGCAGTGCATGTGTGGTGTATGAGGTCAGTTCTATCATGAAAAAGGGACAGAATTCTAGGCAGGCAGAAATAAGAGATATCTACATCCAAAGTTCTTAATCGTCTATGTATTTACTTTTAACACATAATCAGGAATGTGAGAGAGTTTCAAGGTTATTCATGACAGAATTATTTAAAATAATGCAAAACTAGAAAGAATTGAAATATTCAATAATGAGGGATTAGTTGAATAAACTATGGTATGATGTATTCAAAGGAACATTACACAGCCTTTGAAAAATGTGCTGTCGAAGAAAATGATATGAAAAAAGTGTTCATGACATGTTGTTAAGCATGACAATTGTGTGCAGTGTCCCAGTGTATACACATTTCTATGTATGTGCACATTTTATCTAAAAAAACATATTGCATAAATATTTTGAAAGATTGAAGGAATAGATGATGTTGATTACCTCTTGGTGAAATTAGGAGTAATTTTAAGCATTCTGATATTTTCTTTATGTTCTACAATAAATATGTATTTTTTTTAATTAAAAACATTACTGAAAAACTTTTAATTCTTCACTACCAATTAAAAACTGATCATGCTATTTCTCTCTGGGAAAGAAGGAGCTGAAATAGAGATCCTAATTAATGGTAAATAGCAAATTCTACGGGAAGGAAACTAATTAGGAGAATAAATTATTCACCAGTTTTCCAAGATTAGCTAAGACTCAAATGTATTCTCCATTATGTCACATTTCCATATTTTGATGCTTTATTTGTATTCATACCACTGAGTCTTTCAGAATTAATCAACCGGCCAGATCCATACTCAAAGCACCAGGCCAGATATCTACACAAAGAGACACTCAGGTTCCTTTCTAAATTTTACTCTTGAATGTATTTGGAGAAAGTGAAATGTATTTCCTGCAGTTAGAGACCAAGATTTTTCTTGATCATATTAAAAATATTCAGACTGGAGGAAACGACTTCGGCAAAACAGACAGCGATAAGTATCCTAAGTGAACAAATCTCAGCTCCTGAATTGCTTATTCACTTGTTTCAGTTTTTCCTGGTGAACTCCCTTTTTGAATGAGACGTGGCATCATCCTGACAGCTTCTGAGTTATCTGACCCAGGAGAGAGGATCAAATAATTGGTCCCTCCCCACTTTACAAATAACATATCAATGAGCCAAATCTTTACAAGCCCAAAGGGAAAACTTTAATTATGCCAGTGACTTTTTAAAAAGCACAAAATTAGGAGGAAGGATGAAAGCAACACTCACATTCACTGATTTCTGCCATTACTCGTGTACATCATTTCACCTGGAAACTAGCCCCATTTCTTTTTGAATTACCAAACCAGTGGCAGAAGCCCCCTTGTGGCTCAGACGGTAAAGAGTCTCCCTGCAATGCAGGAGACCTAGGTTCGATCCCTGAGTTGGGAAGATCCCCTGGAGAAGGAAATGGCAACCCACTCCCTGTCTCTTATACACATCTNCCCCATTTCTTTTTGAATTACCAAACCAGTGGCAGAAGCCCCCTTGTGGCTCAGACGGTAAAGAGTCTCCCTGCAATGCAGGAGACCTAGGTTCGATCCCTGAGTTGGGAAGATCCCCTGGAGAAGGAAATGGCAACCCACTCCAGTAATCTTGCCTGGAAAATCCCATGGATGGAGGAGGTATAGTCCATGGGGTTGCAAAGAGTTGGACATGATTGATCAACTTCACTTTCACTTTCAAACCAGTGGCAGCTTGATGTCATGCGAAGATGGCTTATAGGGTGCTCACTAATGCAGATGATGTTTTTGTTTCTTGTCACCCTTGCACCAGAAGACAGCTACTCGTAGAAGTTTTTTCAACAAAGAGTCCCCTTTATCTGGCGAGATTGTTCTTGTCACTGGAGAAGGAAACTTAACAAAGTTTATGCAACAAAACAAGGCCTATCCAGGGGTCCCCAAACTCTGGCATCTAATGCTTGATGATCTGAGGTGGAACTGACATAAAAATAATAGAAATAAAGTATACAATAAATGTAATGAGCTTGAATCATCCCCAAACCATCCTCCCACCCAACCTCCAGCCCGTGGAAAAATTGTCTCCCATGAAACTGATTCCTGGTGCCCAAGAAGCTGGGCAATATCCTTTCTTCTTCCTTATTAACAAAACTCCAAATTTCTTTGAGAGGAAAACATGTTCAGCTGAAAACCTCCATTTCCCAGGCTGTCACACATGGGGATGTACCACTCAAATCCTCTTGTTTCTGGAAAGAATTTGCTACCCACATCAAAGTTGCCAGTTACCTCCTGGCAGCTTTCAAGCTGAGATCCTGCTCTCCTCAGGGCTCTCCTCAGCCCCCAGCCAATGTCTACACGATGAGAATACAGAGCCTAGCCATTTCCACCCAACACAGGATTCCCCTAGTGGGCAATTCTTGCTGTCACTGACCTGGCAGACACTGTCAGATTTGCATCAGGGCATGCTGACTCCCCCTGCCTAACTGGGCTTCCTGCTTCTTTCACAGATGTTATTCCCCATTAAACTATTCTCACTCCTTACTGTCTCAGCACCTACTCCCTGAAGAACAAAACTGGCCACACCCAGCTTCCTTTGTGGTTTTGGGCAGCCACGTGACACATAGTGAGATCTAAGTGGAAGTTGATAGGTGGAAGTCTAGAAAACCACTGTAATCAGAAGCAGTTTCAACTGACACACACCTTTTGCTCTTTGCTGTTTTCCTCTTTTTTGCCTGGGACACAGATGTGTTTTAAACTGTGGAGCAGCCATCTTGTGACGAGGTAACAAGCACTAAGTCCAAAACCCCATACTAAAAATGGCAGAGTAGAAACCTGAAAAGAGCCTGGGTCCTAGAAGGCAGTGTGAAGGGATCAAACAAGTCTTGTGTACCTCTAGGTTTCTTATTTTGTGTAACAAATAACTTCCTTACTTGTTTAAGACTTGGTATACAGGCTTTACAGTGGACTGCAGATCTATGACTTGCACATCTATGTTGCTCTGGGAAATGAAGGGTTTTAGCTAGACATGTTGCCCTCCCAAAGAAATTTGGAGTTCTACTAATAACAAAAAGGCCATCGTGCAGGCCATTGTTGTATCAGCTATACTTTGTTAAGTTTCCTGCACAAGTGACAAGAACTGTTTTGCCAGATTCCAAGGACATAGGAAAATGCTCTTGATATTAAGCATGTTAAGCAATACCAGTAGGTTACAGAGCATGTGCAGAGCATGGTCCTCATCATCTGGTGTGAGTATACATACATGTACCCATGTAGATATCTGTTATATACACATTTTAGCACGTACACATGCAGATATCTATTATCTGCACATTTTACACACATAAACATTTCATCTATATAAAGCTAAAATATGTGCTTAAGAAGAGGAGCGACATAGTGATATCCAGCTAAATGAGCTAAGTCAGCCTCGTTTAGTGAGGGGACTGGGAATGACATCACTTTACCTTCCCCTTTTCCTTTAATTGCTTAACTCATGAGGAACTAAACCATCAGCATGTGAAATATTTTGTGTGCAGACAGAAAGCAAATGTTTATCAGTTGTATAATACCCATATTGATTTACCCAGGAAACTGTAAAGCCAAACACTGCATGTAATTTAAGCCAAACATCTCTTTTCCTAGTAGAGTATGAGAATTCCAAATGTCTACCTTTTCATCATCTGGGAATTCTTAATGACAAGAAAAGACACCCAATCTTTAAATTTTTGAATGCGGAAAATCAGGCAGCCACCCATGCATGGGGAAGTAGAAAGGATTTTGAATTAGAAATTGGAAAATCTGAATTGCGGGCTTAGGGTACTGAATCACTTCATCTGCAAAGATGGTAATATGGCCTACCTTAACCTTTTTCACCGGGTGCTGTGAAAATCAAATGAGATGATTGTTGTTGTTCTGGTACTCATTCATGTCTGACTCTGCAACCCCATAGACTGTATCATGCCAGGCTTCCCTGTCCTTCACCATCTCCTGGAGTTTGCTCAAACTCATGTCCATTGGGTTGGTGATGCCATCCAACCATCTTACCCTCTGTTGTCCTAAATCAATAATAATAAATAAGACCCTCTGTATGCCAGGCACTGTTTGCTGCTAAGTCACTTCAGTCGTGTCCGACTCTGTGTGACCCCATAGACGGCAGCCCACCAGGCTCCCCCATCCCTGGGATTCTCCAGGCAAGAATACTGGAGTGGGTTGCCATTTCCTTCTCCAATGCATGAAACAGAAAAGTGAAAGTGAAGTCGCTCAGTCTGTCCGACTGTTAGCGACCCCATGGACTGCAGCCCACCAGGCTACTCCGTCCATTGGATTTTCCAGGCAAGAGTACTGGGGTGGGGTGCCATTGCCTTCCCCGAGGCACTGTTTATATACTTTTATATATTTTAACTCATTCAATCCTTGCACCAACCCAATGATATTATGTGATATGACTATGGGACCCAGAATGCCCAGGGGGCCATTCACCCAGTTTATGGGTGGACACAAGTGTGTATTTATTATGAAACAAATAGGTTTCAGCATAAGGATGAATTTTACAATAAAACATTCATGATCTTTAATGCAAAATGACAAACCTAGACAGTGTATTGGGGCTTTACAGGTGGTGCTAAAGGTAAAAAAACCACCTTCCAATGCAGGAGACATAAGAGATGTGGGTTCAATCCCTATGCTGGGAAGATTCCCCGGAGGAGGAAATGGCAACCCATTTCAGTATTCTTGCCTGAAGAATCCCATGAACAGAGGAGGCTGGTGGGCTACAGTCCATCTGGTTGTAAAGAGTCAGACATGACTGAAGCGACTTAGCACACATGCAGACAGTGTATTAAAAAGCAGTGATGTGACTTTGCTTACAAAGGTCCATATGTTCAAAGCTATGGTTTTTCCAGTAGTCGTGTATAGATGTAAGAATTGAACCATAAAAAAGGCTAAATGCTGAAGAATTAACGCTTTTGAATTGTGATGCTGGAGAAGGCTCTACAGAGTCCCTTGGATAGCAAGAAAATCAAACCAGTCAATCCTAGAGGGAATCAACCCTGACTATTCATTGGAATGACTGATGCTGAAGCTTCAATACATTGGTCACCTGATGCAAAAATCCAATTCATTGGAAAAGACCCTGATGTTGGGAAAGATTGAGGGCAGAAGGAGAAGGGGGCAGCAGAGGATGAGATAGTTAGATACCATCACTGACTCAATGGGCATGAATTTCCACACACTCTGAGAGATAGTGGAGGACAGATGAGCCAGACGTCCTGCAGTTCATGGGGTCACAAAGAGCTGGACATGACTGAACAACAACAACACATGCTCCACTGGTATTTCACATTTCAGAAAATGTTTAATTATGATTGAATCAAACATTGAGACACTTGTAGATTTTCGTGCTCCTAATTATTTCTAAGAAAAGAAGACACAGGTAAGGAAAACTGCTGAGGATGGAGGGATTTCTTTCACCTTTTCCTCACTTCTTTGCCTTATCTCAGAAAAAAGGGAAACTCACACACTTCTTTCCTCTCTCACTTCACTCCCTTTTTTTGTCTCTCTTCATAGGAGAGACTGAGATGCTTGGTCAGAGTTGGGAACATTTGTTGGACCAGTTTAACTGGTGGCTAGACCTGTTTTCAAGGCTAAAGGGGTGTGCCTGGGGTTTTCAAGGCCAGAGCTCATGACTGTCCTGTCATTTCATTCACTTCTGAGCCCAGATCTGGCCTTACTTCTTGTCAGAGTGACAAGCACATGTGGGCAGGACCTGGAGCCTACCTTTTAAAAAGGAACTTGTGATCTTTGCTGTTTGCCCATTTGGCTAAGTGACCCAGGGGCTGTTCTGAAGGCCCCATCTGTGTTCATCCCAGCCACATGCCTCAATATGCAGGTACCAAGTCTACTTACGGGCTTCCCTGGTGGCTCAGAGGTTAAAGCGTCTGCCCACAATGCGGGAGACCCCGGTTCGATCCCTGGGTAGGGAAGATCCCCTGGAGAAGGAAATGGCAACCCACTCCAGCATTCTTGCCTGGAGAATCCCATGGATGGAGGAGCCTGGTAGGCTACAGTCCACGGGGTCGCAAAGAGTCAGACACGACTGAGCGACTTCACTTCATTTCAAGTCTACTTACTAACCTGTGTGCAAAGAAGGAAACTCCAGCACAGCCTCAGCCAGACTCAAAATTCAGTCTCTAACTCTGCTGTTTATCACACCCTTGCCTTTGGGGAAAGGGACTATTGAGAGTCCCTTGGCCAGCAAGGAGATCAAAAGAGTCAATTGTAAAGAAAATCCATCCTGAATATTCATTGGAAGGACTGATGCTGAAGCTTTAGCTCCAACCCTATGGCCACCTGATGTGAAGAACTGACTCATTGGAAAAGACCCTGATGCTGGGAGAGATTGAAGGCAGGAGGAAGGAGAAGGGGATGACAGAGGATGAGATGGCTGGATAGCATCACCAGCTTGATGGACCTGAGTTTGAGCAAGCTTCAGGAGTTGGTGATGGACAAGGAAACCTGGTGTGCTGCAGTTCATAGCGTCACAAAGGATTGGACGTGACTGAACGGCTGAACAAAACTGAACTGACATAAGCTAAGGTGTAAAAGACATTGAGAATACTGGCTGGCATATCATAAGCCCATATCATAAGCCCCAGTTGTTTTATGATATGCCAGGCAGTGTTCACTGACTTGCGCAGCTGAGACCAACTCATCCATTCTTCTCTCCCCAGAGGCCAGGCCTGGTCTCAGGTAAGGACAACAGAAGTCAGCATGTCCGTCACGGTAGTCCTGAGTGAAAATTGATCTCACTTCGTGATCATATCCCTCAAGGAGGAAGTCTTTGCCTTCAGCCCCATTTTCCACAAGAATTAAATTTCCTTGCTCTGAATTCCAGCTCTTTTGACCAGGTCTTTTGTGCTTGTCTCTAGACCTCTCTGATGCCAGTCATTTATCCATATGGGTCTTTGCTAATTATCTCTGCTGTTCCCTCCTTCCACACTGCTTGGATAGAGATGATTTCTTAGACAATGGTTCTGACCTTTTACTAATAGAACATGACCATAAAATGTTTGGGTTAGTATTGAGTTCAATTGCATAAAATAGAAAACTAAGAGTGTACATCAGTAAGAAATTTGTTTTTTCTCATGTAAAATAAATCCAGGCTCTAGAGTTGCTCTGTGACATCATGTGTTTACCAGTCTCCTTTCTCATCCTGTAATACTGTCCTGTGGCTCAGTGGTAAAGAATCCTTCTGCAATGCAGGAGACACAGGTTCAATCCCTAGGTCGGGAAGATCTCCTGGAGAAGGAAATGACAACCCACTCCAGTATTCTTGCCTGGAGAATCCCAGGGAGAGAGGAGCTTGCCAGGCTACAATCCATGGGGTGTCAAAAGAGTTGAACATGATTTAGTGACTAAACACACGCATACACGCACAATCCTGTCCATAGTGGTCAGTTTCACCCTCATGTGGCCTACTGACTACCTGACAGTAGCTGCACACGAGAGTTCCAGGCAGGGAGAAGGAGGAAGAGAAAAGGAGAAGTGTGTGGCTGCTAGGTAAGTCAGTTCCCATTTAAGAACTTCGGTAGATGCTTCACCCAAGGGCTTCTGACATCTCACTGACCACCCCAATCTACAAGGGAGGTTGGTAAATATGCTTCTCAAGATTGCCAGATAAAATAGTTCCTGAGACATTCTTATACTAAGAAATTATTCATTGCTTAACTGAAATACAAAATTAACTGACAGTCTTATGTTTTTAATTTGTTAGGCTTGCAAACATAATATTTTTATTTGACAGGACACACTGTCATACCCAACAAGATGGGCATCGACTTGGAAATAGAGCAGTCAACTAGCAGTCCCTGCCTTGTTGAGCCTTCTGTTTACTTCTGTAGCTTCATCCTTCCTATTTTAATCCAGATTTCCGCTCTCTGCAGGCAATGCTAAGTCACTTCAGTCTTGTCCGACTCTGTGTGACCCTGTGGACTATAGCCCACTAGGCTCCTCTGTCCATGGACTTTCCAGGCAAGAATACTAGAGTGGGTTCGCATGCCCCTCTCCAGGTTCCTCTCCCTATCCCTAGAGTGATTAACCAATTTTAGTTTTACTAAGGTTCCTCATCTACTACAATTCTAATATCAATATAATATCTAATATCAATATAATAATAAAATTTTATTTGAAGTTTTCCTTGAGAGGTGAATAGAGGGAGAGGCATTTAGCTCAACTGGATGTTAAAGATAACCAAATAATATAATTTGTCATATTAATTTCATAGCCTAAATATTTAGGTCCATGTCCCTAAATAAAATGTCTTCTGTCTCACAGCTTTTATAGTGCCTAACTCTGGTTTTTAATCATTAATTTGAAGGTAACAAGTATAGGAACAAAAAATCGTGATGTAATTATGTTAGAAAGAAGGCAGAAGGAAAATTGAGGAAAGTGTGGAGAAGTGATCTGTTTCATCATTCATTATAACAGGTTGTCAGCACACCGTGTTTAACACTGATAAATAGTTAAAATATATATATATATATATATTAAAGATTCCTTTGGGTTTTTCTGGAGTAAAGCAGGAAGTTATTGTCTCTTTTTGCTGTACTTCTTTTAATATTTTTTTATTACTGGAGTATAATTAGTTTATAATGTTGTATTAGTTCCTGCTGTGCAATGACGTGAAGCAGCTAAATGTATATATATACGCCGTTTCTCTTGGATCTCCCTCCCATCTCCCCCTCATCTCACTCCTCTAGGTCATCACAGCACACTGAGCTGAGCTCCCTGTGCGTAAAGTAGCTTCTCGCTGCCTACCAGTTTTACACATGGTAGTGTATTTACGTCAGTGCTACTCGCTGTTTGTCCTCCCCTCCCCTCCCCCACCCCGCGTCCAAATGCCCATTCTCTTCATCTATGTCTCTTCCTGCCCTGCAAATTGGCTCATCTGTACTATTTTTCTAGATTTCATATATATGTGTGTAAATATACGATATGTTTTTCCTTTTCTTATTTACTTCACTCCATATGACAGACTCTAGGTACATCCGTTGCCTTACCATATAAATCATAATTATTCAACTGTTAAAAATTCTATGATTGAATGATTTCATGGAAAATTAAAATGTAGAGGTGAGCTCTGACTATGTATGGAATGTTATCTTCCTGGAATAAACAAGATGGTGTGCAAGAGAACTGTTAGAATTAATCAACAATAGTGACCGACAGGGTGGGCCCTGGTAAGTGAACCAGGTGGAAGGTGTGCTTGGTGTCCATCAACCACCACATTTTTCTTTTTACAGACTTCCTTCTTTTCTTCACCTGAGACCTAACATTTCCATTCTTCAAAAAGCTCTCATCGGCAAGGGTCAGAAATTCACCGACTTCATTGTAAATGACCAAGAAGCTTAAAGAATTCCTTTCTTCATGGGTTGTTGTTAATGTCCAGTCACTAAGTCATATCTGACTCTTTGTGACCCCATGGAGCACAGCACACCAGGCTTCCCTGTCCTTCACTATCTCTCAGAGTTTGCTCAAACTCATGTCCATCAAGTCGGTGATGCCATGCAACCATCTCATCCTCTGTTGTCCCCTTCTCCTGCCCTCAATCTTTCCCAGCATCAGGGTCTTTTCCAATGATTTGGCTCTTCGCATCAGTGGCCAAAGTATTGGAGCTTCAGCTTCAGCATCAGTCCTTCCAATGAATATTCAAGGTTGATTTCCTTTAGGATTGACTGATTTGATCTTGCTGTCCAAGGGACTCTCAAGAGTCTTCTCCAGCACCACAGTTAATTCTTCATAGGTATTTTGATTAAAAAGATAGGAAGTTTTAAGGTAAAAGAACAAACTGGCCAGAACTCTGGGTCTCGGCTGTTAGAGAAAAGCTCTCTGGGGTAGCACTTTTCCCTAAGACTCCTGATGTCAGGAGGAGGAAGTGTTGAGACAAGGTTTGCCTGTTGGTAAGGCTGTCACGCTAGGAATCTTTCATTTGCTCTAGAACTTTGAGTGATATGATTATTCTATGGAATTAGATCATTTCTCCAACTTATGTTTACAATTTAAAAAAAATGAAAACAGTCTTGGGCAGAGTAGATAAACCTCTAATTCAGAGCCTTATATAAAATCAAGCCACTATAACACAAATGTAGGTTTAATAAGGGCTGCTTTGAAATAGATCACTTTGTAATAACTATAAGGTATATTATCTCCACTACTTCTAATAGAATTGCTTCAACTTAAACATGTTACTACAGTATAGGCAGGATGTAATGTGATTTGGGGGCTTCCATGGTGGCTCAGACTGTAAAAGAATCTGCCTGCAATGCAGGAGACCTGGGTTCAATCCCTGGATCAGGAAGATCCCCTGGAGAAGGGAATGGCAACCCACTCCAGTATTCTTGCCTGGAATGGCTACCCACTCCAGTATTCTTGCTTGGAGAATTCCATGGACAGAGGAGCCTGGTGGACTACAGTCCATGAGGTCACAAAGAGTCAGATAGGACTGAGTGACTAATACTTTAACTTTCAATGCGATTTTTAAACTTCTTTATATCGGTTGAGTGGAAAGAATATTTTATTCCTTTTTAGTTATGCAGATTTAAAAATTGAAGTAACTTTCCATTGTTTTTGCTCATTCTAAAATAATACACATTCATTGTAAAAATTAAAACAATGCAAAAGTATACATAATACACTGTGGCAGATTGTATTTTCCAAAGGAGGCTTCACCAGTCATAGTGTATCTAACACACCTTTCTTGTAATGAGATGCTGACACTTTTCCATCAAGAACAAAGTCTAGAACTCACAGAAGCAGAGAACAGATTGGAGGGTTTTGCCAGGGGCTGAAGTTAGGGGTGGGGAAATGGTAAATGTGGTCAAAAGACACAAAATTCTGGTTCGTAAGATGAGTAAGTTCTTGGGCTATAATGTACAGAATGAGGACTACAGTTCATAATACTGTGTTGTATATTTTAAAATTGCTAAGAAATGGCAACCCACACCAGTACTATTGCCTGGAAAATCCCATGGACAGAGGAGTGTGGTAGGCTACAGTCCATGGGGTCACAAAGAGTCGGACATGACTGAGCCACTTCACTTCACGATTTTAAAAGCTCTTACCACACACAGAAAACAATTGTAGCTATGTGTTAACTTATCCCACTGCAGTAATCATCTTGCAATATATACGCATATAAAATCACATCACATACCTTTAAACTAATACAATGCTATCTGTCAGTTATATCTCATTAGCTGGTGACAAAGAGAATAGGGTCAGATTCCTCACCTTGGACCTGATTAGTGCATGTGTGCTCAGCTGGGTCCGACTCTGCGACCCTGTGGACTGTAGCTCACCAAGCTCTTCTGTCCATGGGATTCTCCAGGCAAGAATACTGGAGTGGGTTGCCATTTCCTCCTCCAGGGATCTTCCCAACCCAGGAATCGAACCCGTGTCTCCTGCATCTCCTTTGCTGCAAGCAGGTTCTTTACAGCTGAGCCACTGGGGAAGCCCCCTGGACCTGGCCAGACCTTTGTAACTGCCTTCAACTAGTAGAAAGGTGGAAGCAACTTCCAAGGCTAGGTCATCAAAGGCAGTGTGGCTTTTTCCTGCTTCTTGCTCTTTCAGCCCATATCTTTGGAGGCCTGAAAAGTCATGTAAGAAGTCCAAAAAGATAGTTGGACTACCACTCTGGAGAAACCACATGGAAAAACCACAAGGGGATAGATGGGTGAATGAACAAGCCTTTGGGTTGACCCCACCCTCTGATTATAATCTGAATATAATAGAACCACCCTACTGAGCAACTTCAAAAATCCAGATCCACATAAACAATGGGAGTTGATAAATAAATACTATTGCTTCAAGTCACACGTTTTAGGGTGAATTGTGATGCAGTGCTAGATAAACAGAACAGCTTCATTTCTCATCCAAGATGTAACTGCAATTACTAGTTGAGTTATATCCATAAAGACATTTGTTAAATTTTTAGCAAACTTAAAAAAATACTAATAAGCTCATCAGTTCAGTTCAGTCTCTCAGTTGTGTCCAACTCTTTGCGACCCATGAATTGCAGCACGCCAGGCCTCACTGTCTATCACCAACTCCAGGAGTTCACTCACATTCACGTCCATCAGTCAGTGATGCCATCCAGCCATCTCATCCTCTGTCGTCCCCTTCTCTTCCTGCTCCCAATCCCTCCCAGCATCAGAGTCTTTTCCAATGAGTCAGCTTTTCGCATGAGGTGGCCAAAGTACTGGAGTTTCAGCTTCAGCATCATTCCTTCCAAAGAAATCCCAGGGCTGATCTCCTTCAGAATGGACTGGTTGGATCTCCTTGCAGTCCAAGGGACTCTCAAGAGTCTTCTCCAACACCACAGTTCAAAAGCATCAATTCT
>SJYX01002514.1:470210-496838 GCA_006410675.1 Oreotragus oreotragus
TTTTAATTTCATGGCTGCAGTCACCATCTGCAGTGATTTTGAAGCCCCCAAAAATAAAGTCTGACACTCTTTCCACTGTTTCCCCATCTATTTCCCATGAAGTGATGGGACTGGATGCCATGATCTTCGTTTTCTGAATGTTGAGCTTTAAGCCAACTTTTTCACTCTCCTCTTTCACTTTCATCAAGAGGCTTTTTAGTTCCTCTTCACTTTCTGCCATAAGGGTGGTGTCATCTGCATATCTGAGATTATTGATATTTTTCCCGGCAATCTTGATTCCAGTTTGTGTCATGGAGTTGCAAAAAGTCAAATATGATCATACACATATGTGTATTATTACATAACCTTTCTCTCCACTTAAAAATATGAGTGTGAAAGGGTTCCCTTTTCTCCACATCCTCGCCAAGATTTGTCATTTGTAGACTTTTTGATGATAGTCATTCTGATAGGTGTGAGGTAATAGCTCATTGTGGTTTTGATTTGCATTTCTGTGATGATTAGCAATGTACATATGTATATATATCAGTTGTATTTGACTTTTTGCAACTCCATGGATTGTAGACTGCCAGGCTTCTCTGTCCATGGAATTCTCCAGGCAAGAATACTGGAGTGGGTTGCCACTCCCTTCTCCAGGGGATCTTCCTGACACAGGAATGGTATCTGGGTCTCCTGCATTGCAGGCAGATTCTTTACCATCCGAGCCACATTTATTTCTCTATATGTATTATTATATAACCTTTTTATCCAGTTACTATATCTTTGTCCATCAGCATTTGGATCAACATCATCCTTTTTTTTCTAGCCAAGCCAAGCAGCATGTGGATCTTAGTTCCCCAACCAGGGAAAGAACCCATGTCCCCAGCATTAGGAGCTTGGAGGCTTAACCACTGGATCACCAGGGAAGTCCCATGTTATCCTTTAATATCCACATAATACTCCACTGTATGGATGTCCCATAATTTATTTCCCAATCCCTTAGTGACATATATATGTATATATTTCCAATATTTTTTAAATAAATATTTATGTATTTCATAATAAAACTATAATCATATTATCATACTATTTGGTAAACTGTTTTTACATTCAACACATTGTAGTTCTCATAATATTTATTTTAATGCTGGAATAATATATGTAATTTGAATGTACCAAATCTATTTAAATGCGTCTCTTGCTGGACATTTACATTGTTCTTGATTTTTAAAATGCTAAGTTAAACATCATCACATGTGAATTTGTGTGTGTTTGTCCCATTATTTATCCTAAATGTTTAAAAATAAAAAAGCTAAACCAAAAGGTATGAACATTTTAAAACTTTATACAAACCGCAAAATCCATATGAAAAACATTGTTCTAATTCATTCTCCCAACAATGGGAAATGAGAAGGTATATTTCTCTATAATCTGTTAACTCTGATAATTTAAGAATAATTTACCGAGATGTAAGTTGGTTTATAATATTATATCAGTTTCAGGTGATGTACAACACAGTGATCCAACATTTTAACAGATTATACTCCATTTAAAGTTATTATAAAATATGGTCTCTATTCCCGTGTACTGTACAATGTATCTTTGTAGCTTATTTATCTCATACATAGTAGTTTGTACCTCTTAATTTCCATCTCTATCTTGTTCCCCCGCTTCCTTTTTCCCCTGGTAAGCGCTCTGTGTCCCCTTTACCTGGGAGTCTTTCTGTTTTGTCATATTCATTCCTTTGTTTAGGTTTTAGATTCCACGCGTAAGTGGAATTCCACAGTACTTTTCTTTCTCTGACCTTCCTGGTGGCTCAGACGGTAAAGCGTCTGCTACAGTGGGGGAGACCTGGATGAAATCCCTGGGTCGGGAAGATCTCCTGGAGAAGCAAATGGCACCCCACTCCAGTATTCTTGCCTGGAAAATCCCACGGATGGAGGAGCCTGGTAAGCTACAGCCCATGGGGTTGCAAAGAGTCGGACGGGACTGAGCGACTTCACTTTCGCTTTTCTTTCTCTGACTTATTTCGCTAAACATAATATTAATATCCTCCAGGTCCATTCAGGTTGTTACATACAACAAAATTTCCTTTAAAAAAAAAAAATCTCTGAGTAGTATTCCATGGTATATATATACCACACCTTCTTTATCCATTCATCTGTTGATAGACACTGAGCTTGCTTCCATATCTTGGCCATTGTAAATAATGCTCTATGAACACTGAGGTCCATGAATGTTTTCAAATTAGTGTTTTTGTTTTCTTTAGGTATATACCCAGGTGTGAAATTGCCAAGTCATATGGTAGTTTCCTTTTTAGTTTTTTGAGGAACACCTATACTGTTTTCCACAATGGCTGCCAACAATATTCACATTTCCACAGCAGTGTATGAGTGTTTCCTTTTCTCCACATCCTTGCCAATGTTTGTTATTTTTATACTTTTTGAGGACTGTCATTCCTGGCAGGTGTGAGATGATATCTCATCATGGTTTTGATTTGCATTTCTCTGATGATTAGCAGTGTTGAGCCTCTTTTCATGTGCCTGTTGACCATCTGTATGTCTTCTTTGGGAAAATATCTATTCAGGATTCTGCTCATTTTTAAATTGGGTGTTGTTTTGTTTTTATATGAGTTGTTTATGTATTTTGGATATTAATCCATTATTGATCGTATCATCCCATTCAGTAGGTTGTCTTTCATTTTGTCAATGGTTTCCTTTGCTATACAAAAGCTTTTAAGTTTTGTTAGGTGCTACTTCTCACTCTGTTCATCCTTTCATCTCATAAGTTGTTTGACCATCTTTAGGATCATGACCCTGAACTCATTCTCCTGTAGATTGTCAGTCTCCACTTCAGTTAGCTCTTCCAGGGTTTTATCTCGTTCTTTCATTTAGAACATGTTCTTCCTGTTGCTTCATTTTGCCTAATTTGCTGTTTTTATTTCTCTGTATGTGGTATGTTGGTTATGTTTCCTGACTTTAAAAGACGCCTTTTGTGGGAGATATCATATTCATCCCAACAGCACACTCCCCTCTGGTCACCAGGACTATACATTCTAGGGGTGTCTCTTATGTGGGTTGCAGGGGTCCTTCTCTTGGGGCAGATCGGCTATGTGGGTGGTCTGGTAGGTGTGGCTGGCTCTCTTTCTGATTGGTTGCCAAGCCCTGCCTTGTTCCGAGGCTGCTGGCTATTGGTTGGCAAGGCCAGGTCACAAGGTGGCTGGCTCCAGGAAGCCTGGGAGCTCCCAGGGCTAGTGCTGCTCACCTGTGGGCAGAGTCAGGTTCTGGGCTGGGTGATTGAAGGGTCAGGTTTCTGAATGTAGTGTCAGTCAGCCAGCCTGCTGGTGAGTGAAGCTGGATCCTGGGGACCAAGGTCTCTCAGAGCTGGTATTGGCCTGCAGGTGGATATGACTAGACTGGGGGTAGTGGTAGGGGTGGGGGTGAGTTGAGAAGACAGTGGCAGGGGGTTGTTGCGGCATTAGTGCAGGCTGACTGGTGGGCAGAGATAGGGCCCAGGGGCTCTTGTGACAAGCCCCTGGATGTCCTGAAGCTGATGTTGGCCAGTGATGGGTGGGATTGGATCCCCAGGTTGCTGGCAGAAGGTCCCAGAGTGTCTCAGAGCTGGCGTTGACCTGCTGATGGGCAGGCTGCAGGGCCGAGGTGGTCCTGAGACTGGTGTCTGCCTACTGATGGGTGGGGTCATGGCCCAGGACATCCCAAATCTGGTGCCTGCCAATCAGTGGGTGCAGTCAGGTCCGGGTTAGAGACCCACTGGCAGAGAGAGCTGGGTCTTGGAGGGGGAGTGTCAAGCTGCTGGTGGGTGATGCCAAAGCCCTGGGTGTTCTGGGACCATTGCTGGGTCACTGGTGGGTGCAGCTGAGTCCTGAGATCTCTGGATGCAGGGCCCTGGGGGTCTTGGAACTGGTGTTGGCCTACTAGTGGGTGGGGTCAGTTCCCAACACAGCTGGATGCAGGGCTATGGTGGCCCTGGGCTGGAGCCTGGACGGTCATGGGTAGAGCTGGTCCCAGGGTCTCTGGCTATAGAGTACAGGGCTCCCAGAGCTGGTGTTGACTCAGATCATTTTAAAAGGTTTTAATCTTTGCTGGTCTCAGTGGTTAAATTAGTTCATTTTTGGTTTAATTTATATCTGTTCAATTATTTTACATTATAAGATACAGCTGACCTTAGTTTGGGTGTGTACTGTCTTTGGAGAAGATTACTGAAGTTAAAAACTTCAACACCACAGAGAATCCCCTCTAGAGAATTCAGAGCTCTCCTGCCTCCTGGGCCATCCTACGGACTATGGCCTTGCACAGGGATGACTGGATTGTTCATGTTGTATCCTTTTGCTTTAGCATTTTTGGGATTTCAAGAATATTATTTTTTAATGCCTTTTAAATATCATGCATCTTCTAAAAAGAGCCAAGCCTGATTATAAAACACTTGATGTATTATATTAATTATAAGAACATATTTATACTTTTAAAAATATTTTAATTTGGCCTTAAAGTTTTGCATTTTCATATCTCTAGAAAACGAACCTCTTGCCAGTTTGAATGTTTGTGTCACTTCAGAGGTTATTTTCAAATTTTTCCTCTTTAACGTTCCTACTGGGTCTGTTTATTCTTGTTATCACTCTGTCTAAAGCTTTCACTGGATTTGAACATGTCATCAATTTGGAAATTGGTCTTTTTTGGTTTGCAGGGAGTTGTTTTTTGTTTTGGTCTCTAAGCACTGAAAAATCCTAAAAAATGTTACTGTTTCAGATTTATAATATATGTAAGATCATAACCATTTCCTGAATGATTTACAGTTTAAAATGCCTTCATGTATATAAAATCTCATTGTAATGTTGAAATACTAACAACTCTGGGAGTGGGAATTATCATCCATGCTGTTCAGAAAGGAATGGACATCTGTGAGGGGCAATGATTTATTTGTCCAATAAACTACAGAACTATAAAAAAAAAAAAAAAAAATCCAGCTGCCAATACAACAGACATGGGTTCAATTCCTGGTCTGGGAAGATCCCACATACTATGGGGCAGCTAAGCCCATGCACCATAACTACTGGGCCTGCACACCCTCAAATCCATGCTTCACAACTAAAGAAACCATTGCAATGAGAAGCCCACACACAGCAACTAGAGAAAACCCTCGCACAACAATGAAGACCCAGAGCAGCCAAAAATAAATAAATACATACAGAAAAAAAATTTTTTAATAAAATGACACTATTAGGTAGTTGTGACAGAAATCTTACAGCCTGCAAGCATGAAAATACTTATTATCTGGCCCTTTACTAAAAAAAGCTTGTTAATCCTTGTCTATTTTTAGTAAGAAAAGAGATGTGCCCTTTGGACTTAATCCATTAAACCTCTCACCTCATAAAATCTGCAAGCATTAGAATTGTGAAAAGGAATATTCGTCATAAAATAGAATCTCAATTCAGAAAGTGTCAGGTGTCAGCTAAGGGCCTTGTAGGAAATTCATGTACAACTTAAATGTCTAGGAAGTGTCTAGTTATCATTGAAAAATAATGACCTGACATTTGAGATTTGTAGATAATTTTCTCTAAACTTGAATAATAAGAGTCTGCCATTTGTGTCCAGCTCAGCTGGAATTAGTCTCTCCTCCCTTAGTGCTCCAGAATATTTCACTCTCTCTGTTACATCTATTTCAATTGGCCTTGCATTAATTTATTTTCATGAGTATACTTCCAGACTAGGGTTATATACACCATGTGTTAAGGAACCCTGAAGTCTCCATGAAGTTTTCCCAAAGCAAATATTAATAAATGGTGGTTGAATGAATGTCACTAATGCAAATGTGAAAAATTGGTTTATGATACACTGATCTTTTGAAACCATGGGCAAACGCTCAGCAGAGATTCTTCATACTATGCTTCATGCATACACATTTTCAATCCAGTTTATTCTGCTTATGTCTGTTTCACTTGTTCATGTATGTGTACAGAAAGGAAGTCATCTCAAGAATGCCTCCTAACAATAACACTCTGTTGTTAAAAAAAATAAAAAAAGACCAAGACAAAACAATTCTCTTGAAAAAGTAAATGCCTTGTCTGGGGTTAAGCAATTTTCTCAGGAAACTGACATTATTGTTAACCAGAACACCCTCTGGACTTCATTTCCTTAACTCTTCACTGTTAAGCTTCATCATATAATGAATCTTATTTAGCAGTCCAAGTGCCAGTTGATCCAGTAGGCCTCCAGTTTTCATCTACATGAAGTCATAGTTGTAGTCCAGACCCAGTGGAGTCTAAATGAAGCAACCTTAAGGTACTTTATTTGCCTTTGGATAAGTAAAGCTCTTGTTTGCAAGATAATAGAAACACAGCTTGAATTTGCCTGAGAGAGGGAGTGGTGTGCTGCGTGCTGTCACTTCAGTTGTGTCTGACTCTTTGTGACCCCATGGACTGTAGCCTGCTAGGCTCCTCTGTCCATGGGATTCTTTAGGCAAGAATACTGGAGTGGGTTGCCATTTCCTTCTCCAAAGAGAGGGGGTGGGAAGGTGAGGACAGCTGTCTCACAAAATGCAAGAAGGAGGTGAATAACCTAACGAGGGGGAAATTGGGATGCAGCAGAGCCTCTGGAACCATGGGAACCAGGGACTGGAAAGCTGCCAGAATTCTCTCCTTTGCCATTTGGAGTCTCTGCTTCCCTCCACATGCCACCCTCAGTCTCAATGTAGATCAATCTTCTCTATCAAGAGGAAACCTAACCTTACACAGCTCCTTTCTCTCTCTCTTTCAAATCTTACAGCTTTATTCCTAAAGAGGCACAGTGTCTCAATTTTAATTAGAAAAGTCCCAGGGAAAACCTCTGAGCCCAGGTTGAATCAAAGCTAACAGGAGATGTGTTGTGTAAAAATGACACTCTTATCTTAGATGAGGGGGCGAAGAGTGAGACAGGATGGAGAAGAGACTGCACCTTTCCTAGGAGAACGGGGCTAGAAAGGTATTGGGTTAACAACTTGGTTCATGTTCTTTGCTATGTTTGAGGGCATGGATTGTCCTATTTACAAACAAATCTCTACGATTCTGGACAGACAAAAAAAATGGCTAGGAAAGAGCCACCCACTGGATACTCAGAGAAGAGACTTCCAGCATAGTGGCTTCAGTGAAAGGCAGGGAGAGGTGACATGTTTATTTGAAGCACAATTCCCTGATAACTCAGTTGGTAAAGAATCCGCCTGCAGTGCAGGAGACCCCAGTTCGAGCCCTGGGTCGGGAAGATCGCCTGGAGAAGGGATTGGCTACCTACTGTAGTATTCTTGGGCTTCCCTTGTGGCTCAGCTGGTAAAGAATCTGCCTGCAATTGGGGAGACCTGGGTTCGATCCCTGGGTTGGGAAGATGCCCTGGAGAAAGGAAAGGCTGCCCACTTCAGTATTCTGGCCTGAAGAAATTGATGGACTGTACAGTCTATGGGGTCGCAAAGAGTCAGACACGACTGAGCCACTTTCAGTGACGGTAGGCTTCCCATCAAAGGACATCAAGAAAAATGGAAAAGAAAGGACTTCCCTGGTGGTCTAGTGTTAAGACTCCACTCTAGGGGATGCAGATTCGACCCCTGGTTGGGGAACTAAGATCCCGCATGCCCTGTGACATAGCCAAACAAAAAAAGAGAGAGAGAAGCTGACAAGAAGCACCTAACATATGTAGCACCTGACATGGAGCCTACTGGGAAGGTCTGGTCTGTTTTCCTCATATGAAAGACTGTAACTCCACAGTGCCTTATGGTTTCTGCAAGCACTACCCAGGACTGCCACCGACGAGTGCTTTTGTGCAAATTAGAAAAGCATGCCTTCCTTGAGCTGACCCAACACCTGGCCACCTCCTTAGCACCCTGCCAGGATTCTTGGGTTGAGTGTTGGATTTCAGCCTCCTTATACCCCTCAGCCTGGGTCCCACCAGCCCAGGGTCCCACCTGCACAAGCATCTCTGACAGTCCAGGCCACCCAGAAGGAAGTGAGGCAGGCAGGCTATCCCTTCTTCAAAATTCTTGCTCAAAAGCAAGACTTCCAGCATCAGTGAAAGTAATGCTCAGTGGTAGCTTTGGCTGGGTGATGGAAGAGAGTAGAAGGAATGGCACCAATAGCTAAATTGGAAGGCCTCTAGGAATGGACAGCCTACCCCCAGGCACCAGGCCACAGGGACCTCTCTGGTAGTGAAGAGGCCAGCCACAAACTCCACGGACTGAGAGACCGCGGAAGCAGCATCAGCTTCTGAGGCTATTGGGCTGATTCAGGGAGGAGCAGTGATGAGGGTCTGTGCACACTTGTCTCTCCCACTTACAAACAGGGATTAAACAGGAATTAATCAATTAGCTAGTGAAGAATTTATGTAGCAAAATGCCTTGATAAAGATGAAACATTTTTATCTCCTTCAAAAACCATATGATATCACTTCTACATGGAGTCTAAAATATAACACAAGTGAACTTATCTACAAAACAAAAACAGACTCACAGCCATGGAGAACAGACTGGGGGTTGCTAAGAGGAAGGGGGTGGGGGAGAGATGGATTGAGAGTTTGGGGTTAGCAGATGCAACCTAGTATACATAAGATGGATAAGGTCTAGGTCTTACTGCCTAGAACAGGGAACTATGTTCAATATCCTGTGATAAACCTAACGGAAAAGAACATGAAAAAGAATATATGTGTGTGCGTGTGTGTGTGTGTGTGTGTATCTGAACATATGAATCACTTTGATGTACACCCAAAACTAACACAACATTGTAAATCAACCATACTTTGAGAAAATGAATTTTAAAACTTTTTTGTCTCCTTTGATTTTACCTTTGAAACATCAAAAATAACTCCCCTTTGAAGGACATGGTTGTGTAAGGATTTAGGGAAGCTGTACTTAGAAAAGGTAATGCAGGATTTAGGAATGCCATTTTTATAAGGTTGTATTCAAAGTTGTAGGGTAGTTTGTCTTCAAACAGAAGCCACACTCTCATCCTTCTCAAAGAGTGAGGAGTCAGTCCATTTAAGGTGCAAAAGAAAGGCACTGGCCCCCAGAAGCAGAAACAGGAGAAGGGAAAATGATCAAGGTTAAGGTCTGGGGGTGAAGGACACCAGAATTTGGGTGTGCCGCCTTCTGATAGCAGCTGGAGATCAGCTTCCACCCTGGAGGTCCTGAGCTCCACGAGCCTGGGCGATCAGGGTACAGTTCTGCCACAAATGGGCATCAGGCCAGTGCCTGGAGCAATGGCCATAATAGCAGAGCCATCATCCCACTGATGCAGTCCAGGGAATCAGTACCCAGGCAGCCTGCCACTGCGCTGTTAGAGTCCCGTTTATTTTTGTCCTTCGAAGGAGCCGCCCATGAATGTTCCAGTCACAGCATGAGTCAGAGTCTTGCTCCCCAAGAGCTGCTGCAATGCTGCCTCCATTCCACACTCTCCCCCACTTCCTGGACTCCATCTGAGAGCCGCTCACCAGGGCTGTGTATGAATTAGGTGCGGGCTGGCTCTCCAACTCTGACGCTTGCACAGAGCCACAAGGGGCGGGGAAGTAGGAAAGAACTGGACACTCTTTACATGCATCTGTGACAAAAAGTAGCATTCAAACCACTGAAGAAAAGAACGGATCATTTAAACGTTTTGGGTAAATTGACTAGCAATTAGGGGAAAAATATTAGCTCATTACTTCACTCTATCTAACTAAATACAGACTTTTATTTTATACTCAAGGATAGTTGACTAACAATGTTGTGTTGGTTTCAGGTGTACAACAACGTAATTCAGTTACACATTTACATGTATCTGTTCTTTTTCCTGGAGAAGGAAATGGCAACCCACTCCAGTATTCTTGCCTGGAAAATCGTATGGGCAGAGGAGCCTGACAGGTACAGTCCATGGGGTAGCAAAGAGTTGAGCGACTTCACTTTCCAGTTAGGTTGTTACAGAATATTGAACAGAGTCCCCTGTGTTATATAGTAGGTGCTTGTTGGTTATCCATTTTAAATATAGCAGTGTGTACATGTCAATCCCAAACTTCCTAACTATTCCTTAATGTAAACATTTTAGACATAAAAATTATTTTAAAATAGGAAGAATGATGACAAGTAAACAATGTTCAGTACAAACAGTTGGAAACTTCGGTGTGGCAAAATTTTAAAATCACATATAAGTTTCAAACATAAGTGACAAACTGAGGAAAATAAAAATGCGAGGCAAAGGGTTACTACTCATGATATTAACAGAGCTCATACAACACATGAAAAATTAAAACTTCAATAGAAAAAATGAGCGAAAGTCACAAACAGGTAAGTAAAACACATTGGTCAAAAATATATGAAAAAATGTTCAACTTTACTAATACTCAGAGGCAAATTGAAACAATAAAAAAATAATTTTCACCTGTCAGATTAGCAAAGATTTTTTAATTGCCTAAACTCACACACTGACAAGGTTGGAAGACATGTATGCTGCTGCTGCTAAGTCGCTTCAGTCGTGTCCGACCCTGTGCAACCCCGTAGATGGCAGGCAGCCCACCAGGCTTGCCCGTCCCCAGGATTCTCCAGGCAAGAACACTGGAGTGGGTTGCCATTTCCTTCTCCAATGCATGAAAGTGAAAAGTGAAAGGGAATTTGCTCAGTCGTGTCTGACTCTTAGTGACCCCATGGACTGCAGCCCACCAGGCTCCTCCGTCCATGGGATTTTTCAGGCAAGAGTACTGGAGTAGGGTGCCATTATCTTCTCCTGGAAGACATGTATACTTCATGCTTTCTCTATTGGAGTATAAAATGGCACAACTTTCCCTGAGGGAAATCTCTTTGGATTAAAGTCCTACATGCAGAATTGCTTCACCAAAGAGAATGTATATCTAATGTTTTGATATTTCTTATCAGATTTCCCTGTGAAGGAATACTTCATGCCTTTTCTATTGGAGTATAAAATGGCACAACTTTCCCTGAGGGAAATCTGATAAGAAGTATCAAAACATTAAATATACATTCTCTTTGGTGAAGCAATTCTGCATGTAGGACTTTAATCCAAAGAGATTATTACACATCTTTGAAAAGATGTATTCAGACTTTATCAGTTTGAAAAATAAGAAATAACTTTAATGTTTCTTAGTAAGGGCTTCCCTGGTGGCTCAGACCGTAAAGAATCTGCCTGCAGAGCAAGAGACCTTCCTTGGGTTGGGAAGATGATCCCATGGAGGAGGGCATGGCAACCCACTCCAGTACTCTTGCCTGGAGAATCCCATGGACAGAGGAGCCTGGCGCGCTACAGTGCATGGGGTTGCAAAGAGTGGGACACAACTGAGCGACCAAGCACAGCACAGTACAGTAGGGGCTAGTTAAGTAATTGTGGTGTATGCATTTATGGACTGCTTTACAGCCCTTGAAAAGAATCATGTGGACTTTCCCTGGTGGGCCAAGGGTTTAGAATCCACCTGCCAATGCCGGGCACATGGGGTCGATCCTTGGTCCAGGAGGATCCCGCATGCCGCAGGGCAACTAAGCCTGGGCATCACAACGAGAGAGTAGCCTCCGTTTGCTGCAACTAGAGACAGCTCAAGCACACTACTGAAGACCCAGGGCAGCCAAAAATAAATAAATAAGAATGATATAAATCTATATCAATGCAGAAAGATGACTTCAGTGATTGAATCTTTAAGGACCATGCCATTCAGTCCTATCAACTGTTATCCTTCTTTATCAGCAGAGTTTTTGATAAATTACCCCTTATTAAATTGGCACTTGGTTCATAGCTTTGCAAATGACTATCATCCAAGGAGACTTAAATATCTGCATGAACGACCCACACCCTTTCCAGTCTCAGGAATTCTTGAATTTCTCATTTACAATAAAATACAATAGATGTTACTGTGTCATCGCCTGGTTTCTTGGCCACAGTCTGCACAAATTGCCTCATCTCTAAAATTACTAAATCAGGCTACTTTTCTCTGACCACATCCTCTTATCCTCTCAACTAGCCTGCTCAATTTTCATGATACATTTGTTTTTATTTTGCTTCACCGCTCTATTCACTGAAGACTTAATGATCAACAATTTCAAGCATTCTCTTGCCAATATTTTAAATTCCTTCACCTCATTATTCATTCTGCACCTGCTGCAAAATTACCTACCCTCTGTGATTAAATTATCTGTTCTTGTTGTTTTTTTTTTTCATACCCTGGCTACCAAGCAATACTAGAGTATCACCTCCTGAAAGACAGGTACCAGTATTCACTATTGTTCACTAACTTCAACTGGGCCCTTGCTTGAGTTCTGTTCCCACAAAGGTAGAGCCTGAATCACAGATCTGGATGCAAATGGTTTATTTTAAGATATTCCTAAGTAGAGGAATGAAGAGGGGAGAGAAAAGAGAAGAGAAAGAGGAAGAGAGGGGTAGGAATAAGGAGAGAGAAGCAGGGTGGGAGGAGAGGGACCCCTGTAGGGCATGTTAAGAGCAGATTACTACTGTGGCAACTGAAGCTCAATTCCACCTGCACCTCAGAGAGACCATATAGAGCCATCCTTTCTTCTCTGCCATTGGTGGAGGTCTGCTCTCAGGAGAATTAACTCCCTCATTCCAGGCTACCTTGTGCACAGGTCACACAAGCTCCTAGCCAGAGGATGCCCCCAGGCAGTTGTGTTTGCAATAGAAAACCATCAGCATGTTTGCAGAACTGTGCGTGCCAGGGGATGTCAGTGGGCCATCCCTGCAGCCTTGATATGGCCTAGCATCTTACCCTGTTACCCTAGCCACCTTCAAATCCCTCCCTACAACCATTTCAAAATTCCTTATCACTTCAAACCTCTGCAGTTGATTTTGCCTCCTAATTCACAGAGAAACATGGACGTCCTCAAAAAGGAATTCATCGAATTTCTGCCAACAGTTCTACCACTGTGCCTACATCCACACCCATCATTTCTCTTTCTTCCTCTTCAGTCAAAGAGGAATCCCTCACCCATCAAAGGCCAACACCTGCCTCTTTGACTCTCCCTTCCACCTTCTATGGTGACTCTCCTCAACTGATTGCCTTTTCTGTCTCTGGAATCTTCGACATCTCGCTTGCCTCTTCTCTTTAACCTTAAACAACCCTCCCTAGAATTCACTTCCCCATTCCACCTATGGTCCTGTCTCTCCTCCTCTTCACATGAGATTTATTGAAAGAGCATCTTGGCCTCCAGTTTCTCTCCTCCTGTTCCTTTCTTCCTGTTCCATAGTAAGGGCACTACCCGGATCACAAATAGCCTCCTTGTGGCAAAAGTCAGAGGATTCCGGTCCTTGTCTCTCCTGCCATTTCAGCACCATTTGGCTCTGCAGATTAGTTTCCCCCTGGGCTTCTAAGACATGTAATCGTTGGATTTTGCTCCTTTCTCCCTGGTCACATTCCTTCAATGTCTTTACTCATCTTCTAAAGGATGCTATCCTCAGCTCTCCAGCACTCTACCAGTGCTCTCATCCACTTCCACACGTCTAATCACCATGCTAAGGGGGATGACTCATAGATCTACAGTAGATCTACAGAAGATCTACAGAAAAAACCCAGACTTCTCTGCTGAACTCCAGACCTAAATTTGCATTTACTTAACGCACACACTTGGAGAAGGCAATGGCACCCCACTCCAGTATTCTTGCCTGGAAAATCCCATGCATGAAAGAGCCTGGTAGGCTTCAGTCCATGGGGTCGTGAAGAGTCGGACACGACTGAGCGACTTCACTTTCACTTTTCACTTTCATGTATTAGGAGAAGGAAATGGCAACCCACTTCAGTGTTCTTGCCTGGAGAATCCCAGGGACGGGGGAGCCTGGTGGGCTGCCATCTATGGGGTCGCACAGAGTCGGACATGACTGAAGTGACTTAGCAGCAGCAGCAGCAGCAGCAACACACTCAAATCCGTCACTTTGGCCAACTTATTAAACTTCCGTTAACCTATATTCTTGGGTGTAAAATGAACATGAGATACTTATCTCTTGTGACCTTCAAATTTTTTTTAAATTTTCAAGTAACTGTAGATTCACAGAAAGTTGCAAAGACAGTATGGGGATGTCCCTGGTGCCCTTCCCCCAGTTTCCCTCAATGGTTACATTTTACATAACAATTCAGTTCAGTTCAGTTCAGTCACTCAGTCGTGTCTGACTCTTCATGACCCCGTGAATCACAGCACGCCAGGCCTCCCTGTCCATCACCAACTCCCGGAGTTCACTCAGACTCACGTCCATCGAGTCCATGATGCCATCCAGCCATCTCATCCTCGGTCGTCCCCGTCTCCTCCTGCCCCCAATCCCTCTCAGCATCAGAGTCTTTTCCAATAAGTCAACTCTTTGCATGAGGTGGCCAAAGTACTGGAGTTTCAGCTTTAGCATCATTCCTTCCAAAGAACACCCAGGGTTGATCTCCTTCAGAATGGACTGGTTGGATCTCCTTGCAGTCCAGGGGACTCTCAAGAGTCTTCTCCAACACCACAGTTCAAAAGCATCAATTCTTTGGCGCTCAGCTTTCTTCACAGTCCAACTCTCACATCCATACATGAGCACTGGAAAAACCATAACCTTGACTAGATGGACCTTTGTTGGCAAAGTAATGTTTCTGCTTTTGAATATGCTGTCTAGGTTGGTCATAACTTTCCTTCTAAGGAGTAAGTGTCTTTTAATTTCATGACTGCAGTCACCATCTGCAGTGATTTTGGAGCCCCCCAAAATAAAGTCTGACACTGTTTCCACTCTTTCCCCATCTAGTGCAACATTAAAAACAAGAAACTGACATAGGAATAATGTGTGCAGTTCTATACCATTTTATTACCAGTGTGGGTTTGTGGAACCACCATTGCAATCATGATACAAAACTATTCCATCACAAAAAGAGCTCCCTCATTTGCCTCTCTGTGTTTCTTTTTAAAAGTCTCATTAGATCCTTGCGAGAATGGACATATATGTTATTTGGGTTTGTCTTCTCAGAGTCTCACACATGGTGCCCTGCTCTCAGAAAGTACTGCTAAATGTTTGTGAAAGCAAGGATGGAAGAATGGAAAGGGCATCTGATCCATGGAGGCCAGGGAGAGTTGCCTGGGATCCCCGGGCAGACTATGACAATGCTTAGCTCCAAGCCAGTGACCAGGGACCTGAGGACAGGGCCCTCTTCCTTGTGAATAAGGAATCTCCTTTTTCTCCTGGTGAATAACATGTTAGCAGATGCAGCTAGAGTCAGAGTGGTGAGGCTCATGCGTGCATGCATGCTAAGTCGCTTTAGTTGTGTTGGACTCTTTGCAACCCTGTTGGACCATAGCCTGCGAGGCTCCTCTGTTCATGGGATTCTCCAAGCAAGAATACTGGAGTGGGTTGCCATGCCCTCATCCAGGGGATCTTCTCGGCCCAGAGACTGAACCCACATCTCTTATGTCTCCTCCATTGGCAGTTTGGTTTTATACCACTAATGCCACCTGGGAAACCCTGGTGAGGCTCAACTCACATTAATTCCGACAGTTAATCATACTTCGGTCTGTCTGTAGCAGAGGCTTCCCTGGTGGCTCAGATAGTAAAGAATCTGCCTTCTATGTGGGAGACCCCGGTTTGAACCCTGGGTCAGGAAGACCCCCTGGAGAAGGAGATGGCATCCCACTCCAATATTCTTGCCTGGGAATTCCCATGGACAGAGGAGTCTGATGGGCTACAGCCCATGGGGTCTCAATGAGTTGGACATGACTGTGACCAACACTACACTGTCTGTAGCAGAAAGGAAGGGCTTTCTCTCTTCAGTCCCTTTTGTGGGAATCTCTGACATCACACCACGTGGCCAGTTACTGTCTTCCTTCTACCTAGTGTCTGCCCTGCTCTCACATCACCAGCACTTCCTGTGCATACTAGAAGAATCAGGGAGACCATCTTGACTTCAGCTTGTCTGCTGCTAGGCTAGCATGTGGGGCAACATTCGTCTCAAGGCTCAGCACTGTTGTTCAGTCCTAGGACATGATCTTAAAATTTTGCTTACTAATAGTTGATTTTGATATCTAAGTAATATTTTTGTTGTCCAGCAATTATGATAGTCAGTAGGAGAACTCTAAAATTGGGAAGAGAGGAAAAGCAAAGACAAAAATAGCTAGACAAACTGCATAGACAATTACACATACATTGATGGCTAACCTCACCCCACATTAAACGTGCATGTATTTGTTTATCATCATATCATTATTCCTATTAGAAGGAAAAATAAGGAAATATTTATCCAACATGTTCCATGTTATTATAAGATTTTAATCAGAGCAAAAGTCAATTTGGGTTCCCTTAAATAGTGTGGTTAAATACTCCAGAATGAGAAACACTAGCTTGGAATCTCTTTGTCAGCAATGAGCAATTTGTGTTGTCTAGTCTGCAAGTCTCAAAGGGCAATTATTTGATTTCCAAGCCTTAAACTTGTTTATCAGTGGTAATTTATAAACTTGGCACAACAATTTGTGAGCTGATGTTATGCCTCCAGCAGGGTGGTTTGGAAACAATCCATATGGGAATTCATTTTCTTTTTTTTTGGCCTGGCTGCAGGGCATAGGGCATCTTAGTTCCCTGACCAGGGATCAAACAGCTGCCCTGTGAAATGGAAGCCTGGAGTTTTAACCACTGGACCAGCAGGGAAGTCCTAGAAATTTATTTATAATGGAGGAAATGAGAGGCAATCCCTGGGTCTCTTCATCTAGGAAATGGGGGGGGGGTGGCGGTGTTAGGAAGTACAGTGTGTCTTGTACATTAAGTGAAAGACCCATTGGTATCTGTCAGGGTGTGTTTGATGTTAAAGACTGATGTTTGCAGAAGCACACACACAGGATGGATGTGGTTAGAAAGACAGGGGCCTTGTTTTACTTACTGACATTTCCTCAGTATTCAGGATGGTGCTTGGTGGTTGGTGGACTCTCGGAAGATTTTGACTGAATGAATAGTCAACACTTATACCACGTGCAAGGGAGAAAGAATAAATCAATCGGTGTTCCATTATCAACCAACCCAAGGCATCCTGGGTAATAATGTCACAACACATGACTTAGCTATGCAGCCTGTTGGGTCACAGCAAAACGACAGAGGATTGAGAGAGAAACAAGGAGTCAGAAGAATAAGGTCAGAGGAGACAACCAAAGCAGCTCTGGAAGACTTCCGTGGTTCAGGGCCAGCTTCGGTTGGGTTTGGGCAAGTCAGTCCAGTCTGGAGGGTAGGACATGACAGCGTGAGTCCCAGTAATAGGCTAGAATCAAAGTCAGGTGGATGAAGAACAGTCCAGTCCTAGCAGAACTTGAGTCACTTTGCTGTAGGGCAAAAATTGGCACAAGGTTGTTAATCAAATAAATAAACATACAAAGCAAAAAACAAAAACAAAAACCCCCACAAATTTAAAATAAACTAGCAAGGCAGCCAGGCTACATTTCCCCTTTTTTACTAAGCAGCCCCAGATTTTCTGTCGCAATTACATACTTTGCTCTCTGAAGAATGTATTTTCACCCCAGTGTTTTCTGCTACTTTACAGATAAGTATGAGCTTCAAAGAGAGGAAGGATGAGGAGTAGAAAGAGGAAACAGAGAAAGGAACAGGAGAAATTAAGACATCCCTGTACCACTTGTGCCAGGGCTGGATCAGGATTGCTGATGCCCCACCTCCCAGTTACTGCCCAGTATCCTGCCCACTCCTGGCTTCCTGTCTCCCACAATGCTACAACTGCAACAAGCCACAGCCGCTGGAGAGCCAACCTAGGACAGAGGAAGCCTTGCCCACTGCATCCCAACACAGCAGCCACTTTGTTCTGAGTGCCTGGCTTCCGGCTCCATACACACTGAAGTTCCGCTCTCCTGCAGTTCCTTGACCTTTCAGGGCTTTTTCCTTTGCAGCTTGAGCATCTCAATCAGTGAGACAGAGCTGGAAGGTCATCCAGTCTAGAATGCCTCTGAAGCCAAAGCTGATAAATAGCTGAAAAATGGGTCAGTGGTGGGAAAGAAAGACTCTGTGTGTGTCTATGTGTGATTTTAAACCAACAGGAAAATCATTGCAAATAGAATTCCAGCAGGACAAGTTCGTACCCAACAGGAAATTGTAAATGGTTCTAAGAAATAGCTAAGAACATAAACTGTTTGCAGAAAAAAAAAAAAAAAAAAAAAAAGGCTCAACTCACATTAATTCCGACAGTTAATCATACTTCGGTCTGTCTGTAGCAGAGGCTTCCCTGGTGGCTCAGATAGTAAAGAATCTGCCTTCTATGTGGGAGACCCCGGTTTGAACCCTGGGTCAGGAAGACCCCCTGGAGAAGGAGATGGCATCCCACTCCAATATTCTTGCCTGGGAATTCCCATGGACAGAGGAGTCTGATGGGCTACAGCCCATGGGGTCTCAATGAGTTGGACATGACTGTGACCAACACTACACTGTCTGTAGCAGAAAGGAAGGGCTTTCTCTCTTCAGTCCCTTTTGTGGGAATCTCTGACATCACACCACGTGGCCAGTTACTGTCTTCCTTCTACCTAGTGTCTGCCCTGCTCTCACATCACCAGCACTTCCTGTGCATACTAGAAGAATCAGGGAGACCATCTTGACTTCAGCTTGTCTGCTGCTAGGCTAGCATGTGGGGCAACATTCGTCTCAAGGCTCAGCACTGTTGTTCAGTCCTAGGACATGATCTTAAAATTTTGCTTACTAATAGTTGATTTTGATATCTAAGTAATATTTTTGTTGTCCAGCAATTATGATAGTCAGTAGGAGAACTCTAAAATTGGGAAGAGAGGAAAAGCAAAGACAAAAATAGCTAGACAAACTGCATAGACAATTACACATACATTGATGGCTAACCTCACCCCACATTAAACGTGCATGTATTTGTTTATCATCATATCATTATTCCTATTAGAAGGAAAAATAAGGAAATATTTATCCAACATGTTCCATGTTATTATAAGATTTTAATCAGAGCAAAAGTCAATTTGGGTTCCCTTAAATAGTGTGGTTAAATACTCCAGAATGAGAAACACTAGCTTGGAATCTCTTTGTCAGCAATGAGCAATTTGTGTTGTCTAGTCTGCAAGTCTCAAAGGGCAATTATTTGATTTCCAAGCCTTAAACTTGTTTATCAGTGGTAATTTATAAACTTGGCACAACAATTTGTGAGCTGATGTTATGCCTCCAGCAGGGTGGTTTGGAAACAATCCATATGGGAATTCATTTTCTTTTTTTTTGGCCTGGCTGCAGGGCATAGGGCATCTTAGTTCCCTGACCAGGGATCAAACAGCTGCCCTGTGAAATGGAAGCCTGGAGTTTTAACCACTGGACCAGCAGGGAAGTCCTAGAAATTTATTTATAATGGAGGAAATGAGAGGCAATCCCTGGGTCTCTTCATCTAGGAAATGGGGGGGGGGTGGCGGTGTTAGGAAGTACAGTGTGTCTTGTACATTAAGTGAAAGACCCATTGGTATCTGTCAGGGTGTGTTTGATGTTAAAGACTGATGTTTGCAGAAGCACACACACAGGATGGATGTGGTTAGAAAGACAGGGGCCTTGTTTTACTTACTGACATTTCCTCAGTATTCAGGATGGTGCTTGGTGGTTGGTGGACTCTCGGAAGATTTTGACTGAATGAATAGTCAACACTTATACCACGTGCAAGGGAGAAAGAATAAATCAATCGGTGTTCCATTATCAACCAACCCAAGGCATCCTGGGTAATAATGTCACAACACATGACTTAGCTATGCAGCCTGTTGGGTCACAGCAAAACGACAGAGGATTGAGAGAGAAACAAGGAGTCAGAAGAATAAGGTCAGAGGAGACAACCAAAGCAGCTCTGGAAGACTTCCGTGGTTCAGGGCCAGCTTTGGTTGGGTTTGGGCAAGTCAGTCCAGTCTGGAGGGTAGGACATGACAGCGTGAGTCCCAGTAATAGGCTAGAATCAAAGTCAGGTGGATGAAGAACAGTCCAGTCCTAGCAGAACTTGAGTCACTTTGCTGTAGGGCAAAAATTGGCACAAGGTTGTTAATCAAATAAATAAACATACAAAGCAAAAAACAAAAACAAAAACCCCCACAAATTTAAAATAAACTAGCAAGGCAGCCAGGCTACATTTCCCCTTTTTTACTAAGCAGCCCCAGATTTTCTGTCGCAATTACATACTTTGCTCTCTGAAGAATGTATTTTCACCCCAGTGTTTTCTGCTACTTTACAGATAAGTATGAGCTTCAAAGAGAGGAAGGATGAGGAGTAGAAAGAGGAAACAGAGAAAGGAACAGGAGAAATTAAGACATCCCTGTACCACTTGTGCCAGGGCTGGATCAGGATTGCTGATGCCCCACCTCCCAGTTACTGCCCAGTATCCTGCCCACTCCTGGCTTCCTGTCTCCCACAATGCTACAACTGCAACAAGCCACAGCCGCTGGAGAGCCAACCTAGGACAGAGGAAGCCTTGCCCACTGCATCCCAACACAGCAGCCACTTTGTTCTGAGTGCCTGGCTTCCGGCTCCATACACACTGAAGTTCCGCTCTCCTGCAGTTCCTTGACCTTTCAGGGCTT
The DNA here is from genome assembly GCA_006410675.1 of Oreotragus oreotragus. Classification (NCBI taxonomy): domain Eukaryota; kingdom Metazoa; phylum Chordata; class Mammalia; order Artiodactyla; family Bovidae; genus Oreotragus; species Oreotragus oreotragus. Next base: position 490,701 of record SJYX01002514.1, read on the forward strand.
TTTCCTTTGCAGCTTGAGCATCTCAATCAGTGAGACAGAGCTGGAAGGTCATCCAGTCTAGAATGCCTCTGAAGCCAAAGCTGATAAATAGCTGAAAAATGGGTCAGTGGTGGGAAAGAAAGACTCTGTGTGTGTCTATGTGTGATTTTAAACCAACAGGAAAATCATTGCAAATAGAATTCCAGCAGGACAAGTTCGTACCCAACAGGAAATTGTAAATGGTTCTAAGAAATAGCTAAGAACATAAACTGTTTGCAAAAAAAAAAAAAAAAAAAAAACTGAGGGATGACATCATTGCCTCTAAAAGGAATCAGTGTCTTAAAAATTAAATAAATAAACTGACCCATGAGGTGAAGGGGTAACCAGAGCATATCTGGATTCTTTGCCCTGTATTTTTACAGCAAGATTTTTTAAAAAAAGATTTCAAGCATGATTCTTAGAGAGTGAATCAGGGGGACCATCTTGATAAAACTGGGAAGAAAGGAAAAACATAGAAGAAAATAGCTAGACAAACTGTATAGACAATTACACATACATTCATGGCTAAACACACCCCACATAGAAGGTGCATGTGTGTGTTTATCATCAAATTACTATTCCTATTAAAAGGAGAAAGAAGAAAATATTTATCCAACATGATCCACGTTATTATAAGATTTTAATCAGAGCAAAACTCAGTTTCTGTCTACATCCACACCCATCACTTCTCTTTTCTCCTCCTCGGTAAAAGAGGAATCTCTCATCCATCAAAGGCCAACACCTCTGCCTCTCTTTGACCCTCCCTTCCATCTTCTTGGTAACTCTCCTCGATTAATTGCTTTTTTTCTCTCTTGAATCTTCAACTTGTCTCTTTCATCTGACTGCAGCAGAAGAGAGCTGGGTTTATCCTGGAGTTGGGAAGATCCCCACAAAAAAATCGAGTGACTTGGAACTAGCAGATGTAATTTCCAAAGTGAGAGACTGTAGCATATATGGGAAGGGCAAGAATATCAGTATCTCACTCAGATGGGTTGATCTCTCAGAAAGGAAAGGCTTTTGACTTCTCTTCATAACACTTTCTCTGGCCAAGTTAGTATTATCCAGGGTCCAGGTGGGAGGTGAAGCATCTGGAGCTTCCTGAAAGGTTCACTCAGTGATAAAGGTGATCTTGGAGTCCAGCCCAGGGATCTGTTAGCAGAAAGTAGGATGCTAGTGAAAGGCTTGGGCAGAGAGCAGGAGAGACAGGTCTCAATGAGTTAAAATTGGTTTTAAGAAGTTCATAGGGCTTCCTGGTGGCTCAGTGGTAAGGAATCCATCTGCCAATCCAGGAGACTTGGGTTTGATCCCTGATCTGGGAGGATCCCACATGCTGTGGAACAATGAAGCCTGTTTGTCACCACTACTGAGCTTGTGCTCTAGAGTGCTGGAGCTGCAACTACTAAAGCCCCTGAGCCCTAGAGTCTGTGCCCCACAAGAGAAGCTACCACAATGGAAAGCTGATGCACTGTAATGAGGAGTAGCCCCACTCATCACAACTAGAGAAAGTTTGACCAAAGCAATGAAGATCAGGCACGGCCAAAAATAAATAAGTAAATAAATAAGCAGTGATAATAATAATACCTAATTTATAAAGTTATTGGGAAGATTGAAATAATTAATACTGTTAAAGCATGTATCTAGCACATGGGAAGCTTTTTTTTTTTTATTAAAAACTTGTATCAAGTGCCAATCACTAAGCAAATGCTGTTTTAGGTGCTGAAAATGCAATGGTGAACATGCAGCTTCTATTCTAGTGTAACAGCACTTTATAAACCAATGAGCAACACAGTAAATAATACAGTGGCATGTAATAAGAAGCACTCTAAAGAAAATAACATGATGAGAATGCTTTTTTGAATAGGGTAGTAAAGAAAGCCCTCTATGAGGCAATGGTATTTGACATAGATCTGAACATGGTGAGCGCACACATCATGAGGATATCTAGGTGGAAAAATATTCTAGGCAAAGGAAACAGCATGTGCAAAAGCCCTGAGGCAGGCGTGTGCTTGGGGATTCCCCAAGAGAGCTGGAAGACCAGTGTGCCTTGAGAAATGTGAGTAAGGAAAAAGGGTAGGAAATGAAATCAGAGAAGCAGGCAGAGGCCAGATCATAGAGTCTTGTAGGCTGTGATTAGGACTGGATTTTGTTCAAGATTAGTAATAAGCTACTGGAGAGGACTGAACAGTGAAATTATCGGGCATATCTGTAGAAGGGTTGTGGGGATGGGAATGAAAGCAAGGAGAGTTGTTAGGTAGGAATACTCCAGTTATGAGATGATGGTGCCTCAGACTGGTTGGTGTCTGTAGAGGTGTAATATAGTTGTATTGGAACTAATAATACTCTGATTGTCAGGTCACTAGGTGTGACACAAAAAGGAAGCACATGTTCTGAGGAACTTGGGAGAATGGTGTCACCATTCACTGAGATGAATATCATTCAGGAAGTAGCTTTTGGGGGAGGGGAGGTGTTGAAAAGTTTGGTCTTGATTGGTTTAAGAAGATGTGAGAGATGTGTGTTTGTGTGTATACATACATGTAATGGATTATTACTCAACCATAAAAAAATGAAATGATGTCATTTGCTGCAACATGGTTGGACCTAGAGATTATTATACTAAGTGAAATAAGTCAGAGAAATACAAATATTATAAAATATTACTTATATGTGGAATCTAAAAAAGAATACAAATGAATCTACAGACAAAACAGAAACAAACTCCCAGACATAGACAACAAATTAATGATTTCCAAAGGGGAAAGGAATAAAAAGTATGAGATAAACAGATATAAATTACAATACATAAAATAGATAAGCAACAAGGATTCACTGTATAGCACAGTGAATAATTAAAATTATTATTCAATATCTTACAATAAACTATAATGGAAAATAAGCTGATACACATATTTGAATACATATATATGTATACATCCATAAACATGATTACATATATGCATACATATATATGATTCAGTATGATAAACTCTAGGTCCAATCATGTTGCTGCAAATACATATATATAAAACTGAATCACTTTGCTGATTATCTGAAACTAATACAATATTGTAAATCAACTACACTTCAAAAAAAGGTTTGGTTTTGGACATGTTCATTTTGAAATACAAATTGGACATCCAAATCCAGTACATGCTCAGTTGGTCAGCTGTTTCCAACTCTTTGCAACCCCAAGGACCATAATCCACCAGGTTCCTCTGTCCATGGGATTCTCCAGGCAAGAACACTGGATTGTTAGTCATGCCCTCCTCCAGGGGATCTTCCTGACCCAGGGATTGAACCCAGGGCTTCTGCATTGCAGGTGGAATTCTTTACCACTGAGCCTCCAGGGAAGCCCCATGGCTGCTACATTTTAAGGCAAAGGGAATTTTGCAGACGTGATTTAGATTGGGGATCTTGAGATAGGGAGATTGTCCAGGATTATCCAAGTGGCCCCAGTGTACTCCCCAGGGTTCTTCTAAAAGAGAAGGGAATGTGAAGATGGAAATGGGAAAGACTGAGATTTAAAGATCCTGTGATCCTGGCTTTGAAGTTGGAGGAAAGGTCCATTAGCCAAGAAATGCAAAAAATACAGTTCTAGGAACTTAGGAAGGCAAGGAAACATTCTTCCTAAGAGCTTCCAGAAGCAAACAGTCCTGCTGATACCTTGATGGTATCACTGAAACCAATTTTAGATTTCTGGCCTCTAGAACTATAACAGAATAGTCTGTGTTGTTTTAAGCTGTCAAGGTTCTGGTAATTTGTTACAGCTGCTGCTGCTAAGTCACTTCAGTCATGTCCGACTCTGTGCGACCCCATAGATGGCAGCCCACCAGGCTCCCCCGTCCCTGGGATTCTCCAGGCAAGAACACTGGAGTGGGTTGCCATTTCCTTCTCCAATGCATGCACAAGTGAAAAGCAGCAATAGGTAACTGGGCTTCCCAGGTGGCGCTCAGTTCAGTTCAGTTCAGTTCAGTTCAGTCACTCAGTCGTGTCTGACTCTTTGAGACCCCATGAATCGCAGCACGCCAGGCCTCCCTGTCCATCACCATCTCCCGGAGTTCACTCAGACTCACGTCCATTGAGTCCGTGGCGCTAGTGGTAAAGAATCCACCTGCCAATGCAGGTAGATATATGAGACATGGGTTCGATCCTGGGTCAGGCAGATCACTTGGAGAAGGGCATGGCAACTCACTCCAGTATTCCTGCCTGGAGAATCCTATGGACAGAGGAGCCTGGTGGGCTGTGGTCCATGGGGTTGCGAAGAGTCGGACACGACTGAAGCAACTTCACACACACACACCCAATAGGTAACTAATATGACAGGGTGGTGTGGGAGGCATGGCCACCACTGGTGAGGATGTGAGAGAGATGTTGAACTGGTGAGATGGTGACCATCCCTGAATGTCTTCAAGGGTAGGACAGTCTGTGAGAAAAGGCTATGAAGTAGCCTCAAGCTTGGGATGGGTGTCATTTCTAACCAGCTCACAAAAGTCTGTGTACTTCCAGAAAGGCCAAGAACTGACTTCCCTTGATGAAAACTTGTATTGAATTAAAGCAACTTGTGCTGAGTTACCCAGGCTTTCTTCAAGACTGAGGACTGACACACCTGTACCAAGTGAGATTGGGTCCCAGGCTTTGGGGATGAGGAATGGCACCTTGGCTCGGTACCCAGTGCAGTGCATTACACATAAAGATTTATTTGATTGTGTGCATGCTCAGTTGTGTCTGATTCTTTGCTACCCCATGGACTGTAGCCCATCAGGCTCCTTTATCCACAGGATTCTCCAAGCAAGAATACTGGAATGGGTTGCCATTCCCTTCTCCAAGGGATCTTCCTGACCCAGGGATAGAGCTCAAATCCTTTGCACCTCCTGCATTGGCAGGCAGATTCTTTATTAGCTGAGCCACTTTGGACTGTAACCCTAGGGACTCCAGTAAAATTGTCCCATGTTACATAGGAGTACCTCAATACATAAGGCAAATGCTAACAAGTATGAAAGGGGAGGTTAACAGTAACACAATAATAGTGGGAGACTTTAATACACCACTCACACCTATGGATAGGTCACCAAACAGAAAATTAGCAAAGAAACACAAGCTTTAAGTGATACGACAGACCAATTAGACCTAATTGATATCTATAGGACATTTCACCCCAAAACAATGAATTTCAGCTTTTTCTCAAGTGCACACAGAACATTCTCCAGGATAGATTACATCTTGGGCCATAAATCTAGCCTTGGTAAATTCAAAAAAAACTGAAATCTTTTCAAGCNTAATTGATATCTATAGGACATTTCACCCCAAAACAATGAATTTCAGCTTTTTCTCAAGTGCACACAGAACATTCTCCAGGATAGATTACATCTTGGGCCATAAATCTAGCCTTGGTAAATTCAAAAAAAACTGAAATCTTTTCAAGCATCTTTTCTGATCATAATGCAGTAAGATTAGATGTCAACTACAGGGGGAAAAAAAACTATTAAAATGAGGCTAAACAACACGCTTCTGAATAACCAACAAATTACAGAAGAAATCACAAAGGAAATCAAAGTATTCATACAAACAAATGAAAATGAAAACACGACAACCCAAAACCTATAGGATTCAGTAAAAGCAGTGCTAAGAGGAAGGTTTATAGCAATACAAGCTTACCTCAAGAAACAAGAGAAACAAATAAATAGCCTAACTTTACATCTAAAGCAACTAAAGGAAGAAATGGAGAAACCTAAAGTTAGTAGAAGAAAGAAATAAAAATCAGAGCAAAAATGAATGAAAAAGAAATAAAGGAAACTATAGCAAAAATCAACAAAACTAAAAGCTGGTTCTTTGAGAAGATAAATAAAACACACAAACCACTAACCAGACTCATCAAGAAAAAAGGGAGAAGAATCAAATCAATAAAATTAAAAATGAAAATGGAGAAATCACAACAGACAACACAGAAATACAAAGGATCATAAGAAACTACTATCGGCAACTGTATACCAATAAAATGGACAACTTGGAAGAAATGGACAAATTCTTAGAAAAGTATAACCTTTCAAAACTGAACCAGGAAGAAATAGAAAACCTTAACAGACCCATCACAAGCACGGAAATAGAAACTGTAATAAAAAAAAA
>SJYX01002514.1:499754-525003 GCA_006410675.1 Oreotragus oreotragus
ACAGCAATCAGAGAAGAAAAAGAAATAAAAGGAATCCAGATTGGAAAAGAAGTAAAACTCTTACTGTCTGCAGATGACATGATTCTCTACATAGAAAACCCTAAAGAAACCACCAGAAAACTACTAGAGCTAATCAATGAATATAATAAAGTTGCAGGATATAAAATTAATACACAGAAATCCCTTGCATTCCTATACACTGACAATGAGAAAACAGAAAGAGAAATTAAGGAAACAATCCCATTCACCACTGCAATGAAAAGAATAAAATACTTAGGAATAAATCTACCTAAAGAAACAAAAGACCTATATATAGAAAACCATAAAACACTGATGAACGAAATCAAAGATAAGAAATATACCATGTTCATGGATTGAAAGAATCAATATAGTGAAAATGAGTATACTACCCAAAGCAATCGACAGATTCAACACAATTCCTGTCAAGCTACCAATGGTATTTTTCACAGAACTAGAACAAATAATTTCACAATTTGTATGGAAATACAAAAAACCTCCAATAACCAAAGCAATCTTGAGAAGGAAGAATGGAACTGGAGAAATCAACCTACCTGACTTCAGGCTATACTACAAAGCTAGTCATAAAGACGGTGTGGTACTGGCACAAAGACAGAAATATAGATCAATGGAACAAAATAGAAAGCCCAGAGATGAATCCATACACCTGTGGACACCTTATCTTTGACAACGGAGGCAAAAATATACAATGGAGAAAATACAATCTCTTTAACAAGTGGTGCTGGGAAAACTGGCCAACCACTTGTAAAAGAATGAAACTAGACACTTTCTAACACCACACACAAAAATAAATTCCAAATGGATTAAAGATCTAAATGTAAGACCAGAAACTATAAAACCCCTAGAGGAAAACATAGGCAGAATACTCTCTGACATAAATGACAGCAGGATCCCCTATGACCCACCTCCCAGAGTAATAGAAATAAAAGCAAAAATAAACAAATGGAACCTAATTAAACTTAAAACCTTTTGCATAACAAAGAAAACTATAAGCAAGGTAAAAAGACAGCCTTCAGAATAGGAGAATATAACAGCAAATGAAGCAACTGACAAAGAATTTTCAAAAATACACAAGCAGCTCATGCAGCTCAATACCAGAAAAATAAATGACCCAATCAAAAAATGGGCCAAAAAACTAAATAGACACTTCTCTAAAGTGAAAGTGAAGCTCCTCAGTCATGCTGACTCTTTGTGACCCCATGGACTGCAGCCTACCAGGCTCCTCCATCCATGGGATTTTCCAGGCAAGAGTACTGGAGTGGGTTGCCATTGCCTTCTCCAAGAACTGCCATACGACCCAGCAATCCCACTAATGGACATACAAAAGAGGAGACCAGAATTGAAAGAGACACATGTACCCCAATGTTCATTGCAATATCATTTTCAATGGCTAGGACATGGAAGCAACCTAGATGTCCATTGGCAGAGAATGGGTAAGAAAGTTGTGGTACATATACACAATGGACTATTACTCAGCTATTAAAAAGAACACATTTGAGTCAGTTCTAATGAGGTGGATGAAGCTGGAGCCTATTATACAGAGTGAAACAAATTAGAAAGAAATACACCAATACAGTATATTAACGCATATATATGGAATTTAGAAAGATGGTAATGATGACCCTATATGCAAGACAGCAAAAGGGACATAGATATAAAGAACAGAATTTTGGACTCTGGGAAAAGGTGAGGGTGGGATGATTTGAGAGAAAAGGAATTGTGAAATATATAAAATAGATGACCAGTCCAAGTTTGATGCATGAAACAGGGAACTCAAAGCTGGTGAACTGGGAAACCCCAGAGAGACGGGATGGGGAGGGAGGTGATAGGGGAATTTGGGATGGGGGGACACATGTACACCCATGGCTGATTCATGTTAATGTATGACAAAAAACCACCACAATACTGTAAAGTAATTAGCATCCAATTAAAATAAATTTTAAAAATAAAAAATAGATACATGTACAGAAAAAAAAAATGTCCCTAATTTTCCTTCTGGACAATGTTACTCAGAAAACAAGAAACACATCGACATATTCACCCACATGTATACCTTTCTCAGAACTGGGACAGATACTTTCTCATTCTAGATTTCTAAATAAAGCCCTGAAGGGAAAATTTCTACCCAAACTTAAAGGATTAAAGAAAGTAATGACACATATGATTCTAAGGAAATTCATGCCATTTTTTCCCACATATATCCAGACTCATGAGCATTCCACCCAGAGAAGGAAAAAATGTCAGCATTAGTTAGAACAAGTTACCACTCTTCCTGATTTATTGCTCATTCCAGGGTAACTGCAAACAGATGCCATAATAATTTCACTTTAATCAACCCTTGTGTGACTAATCAAAATACCAAAACACTACCATTTTTAACAGGACTGTCTAAATTTCCTAAAGTTGTCCCCTGCAAAGGCTGCTTGCTGGAGCACTGGAGTACTGCTGACGTGCTCCCAAGGAAAGCATCATGCATAGAATGGTGTTATATCATTTCAGAACTCTGAGGTTTTTAGAAAATTTCAAGTATTCTTGGTTTGAGTGACATTGAGTCAAAACCTAATGTGTTTTAGTACACAGTCATAAGAATTCACAAATTGAACACCAGATATGTCATTTTTATTATTAATTTTTTTCCTGATTATTAGAAACAGTGCATGTCATTACAGAAAATTTAGGAATGCAGAAAAGTGCAGGAAAATATAAGTGAAGTTGCTCAGTCGTGTCCAACTCTTTGCAGCCCCATAGACTGTAGATCATCAGGCTCCTCCATCCATGGAATTTTCTAGGCAAGAGTACTGGAGTGGGTTGTCATCACCCATAAAGAACCACCTGGACATAGAACTATTAGTATCTTGTATTTTTTAGTTGAAGTATAGCTGGTAACATCTTACTGTATTTTTTAATGTATTTTATTTCCAAACAATTTTTAAATGTTTATAATTGATGTATGTGTGTTTTCTTTTTAAAACATTCAGAACATACTGAAAAGCTATAACCTGAAATTTTATTGTATCATAAACATTCTCCCAAGTCAATCAACATTCTTGAAAAATCTGAGTTTACTGGTTGTGTCATACGGATTTACCATACTTATTAAGGATTTCACATTATTGGGCTTTATTTTTCCAAGATTAAAAAAAACCCTTGTATTTAAATGCTTATGAAAACTTCTAAAATTATTGTACTAGTAAATTCTTAGAATTAATGGGACAGAGGATAGTAATATTTTTAACTTGTTATTTTATATTGGAGTATAGCCAATCAGCAATGTTGTGATAGCTTTCAGTTCAGTTTAGTTCAGTTCAGTCGCTCAGTCGTGTCTGACTCTTCATGACCCCATGAATCACAGCACGCCAGGCCTCCCTGTCCATCACCAACTCCCAGAGTTCACTCAAACTCACATCCATCGAGTTGGTGATACCATCCAGCCATCTCATCCTCTGTCATCCCCTTTTCCTCCTGCCCCCAATCCCTCCCAGCATCAGAGTCTTCTCCAATGAGTCAACTCTTCGCATGAAGTGGCCAAAGTACTGGAGTTTCAGCTTTAGCATCATTCCTTCTAAAGAACACCCAGGACTGATCTCCTTTAGAATGGACCGGTTGGATCTCCTTGCAGTACAAGGGACTTTCAAGAGTCTTCTTCAACACCACAGTTCAAAAGCGTCAATTCTTTGGCACTCAGCCTTCACAGTCCAACTCTCACATCCATACATGACCACCGGAAAAACCATAACATTGACTAGACGGACCTTTGTTGGCAAAGTAATGCCTCTGCTTTTCAATATGCTATCTAGGTGATAGCTTTAGATGACAACAAAAGGACTCAGCCATACACATGCATGTATCCATTCTCCCCCAAACTCCCCTCCATTGAGGCTGCCGCATAACCATGAGTAGAGTTCCCTGTGCTATACAGTAGGTCCATCTAGAGAGAGGATAGTAATTTTAAAGGTCCTGATAGAGAAAGGTAGTAACAGTCTACATTTCCACCAGACTCATACCTATTCTGAGTATTGTCTTGTTTATATTAAAAATTAAGACTCAGGAACAAAAAGAAAGCCTCCAGCAGTCATAATCAAGCATATGTCAGATTGTAGGTAAACCCACCTTTTTCCTGAATAGACAACTGAAATTTCTGCCATGGAATTTCAGTTGAGTTTCACATTTACAGGCATATTATAAAAAGCAATGCTTTCCTTCTTCCTTTCTGGCATGTGTGTGTTTCCAATGAACATCTATAATTTTTATGATTAGGAAAACAAGACCTAAGTTAAAAACACAAAGTTATGCCTTGAACTCAATAGTTCTACAGACAAAATCTTGCTGAATTAGTACACCTATTATATACATCATTCAGAACAAAACATAATAGAAAAAAACCAGAATACTTGTTTTTCTTACATGTCAAATGGGATCCAAGAAAAAAAGATTATTTGTTATTTTTGTTTTGTTTAGTTTACAAAAAAAAATTATAGAAAACAACACAACCAGCATATTTAAAAGAAGCACTATTTCAGTTTTTTGCTCAAAATGGAAATGATTCTTTTCTTCTAAAAATGTGTTATAAATCCCAAAACGTTCCTTTGACCCTCCACCCACACCTATCTCTTCCACCATCTCTCTCCTCTACCCATAAGACTTAAAAATTAATTAATTTATTTTAATTGGAGGCTAATTACCTTACAACAATATTGTCCCATAAGACTTTTGAAAGTCATCTACACTTGCTGGAAGCTGTCGCTTCTTCAGTCTCCTTTCAGTTCATTCAGTTGAGTTCAGTTCAGTCGCTCAGTCGTGTCCGACTCTTTGCGACCCCATGAATCGCAGCACGCCAGGCCTCCCTATCCATCACCATCTCCCGGAGTTCACTCAGACTCACGTCCATCGAGTCCGTGATGCCATCCAGCCGTCTCATCCTCGGTCGTCCCCTTCTCCCCCTGCCCCCAATCCCTCCCAGCATCAGAGTCTTTTCCAATGAGTCAACTCTTCGCATGAGGTGGCCAAAGTACTGGAGTTTCAGCTTTAGCATCATTCCTTCCAAAGAAATCCCAGGGTTGATCTCCTTCAGAATGGACTGGTTGGATCTCCTTGCAGTCCAAGGGACTCTCAAGAGTCTTCTCCAACACCACAGTTCAAAAGCATCAATTCTTCGGCGCTTAGCTTTCTTCACAGTCCAACTTTCACATCCATATATGACCACAGGAAAAACCATAGCCTTGACTAGGCGGACCTTAGTCGGCAAAGTAATGTCTCTGCTTTTGAATATACTGTCTAGGTTGGTCATAACTTTTCTTCCAAGGAGTAAGTGTCTTTTAATTTCATGACTGCAGTCACCATCTGCAGTGATTTTGGAGCCCAAAAAAATAAAGTCTGACACTGTTTCCACTGTTTCCCCATCTATTTCCCATGAAGTGATGGGACCGGATGTCATGATCTTAGTTTTCTGAATGTTGAGCTTTAAGCCAACTTTTTCGCTCTCCTCCTTCACTTTCATCAAGAGGCTTTTTAGCTCCTCCTCACTTTCTGCCATAAGGGTGGTGTCATCAGCATATCTGAGGTTATTTATATTTCTCCCGGCAATCTTGATTCCAGCTTGTGTTTCAGTTCATAGTTGCATCATATCTCTGTTCCAACTATTCCCCTAAAGCATGGTGTGTAAATGCAATCAGTGACCTTCCACTGAGAAATCCATTGATTACATGTTGTCCTTATTTTAGTGGCTCTTTCTGCTGAATGTAATGGTGGAGACTACTTCTTACTTCTTGAAATTCTCAACCCTTGGCTTTACTGACTCTGTATACTCTTGAGGATCCTTAAGGCCTTCTAACCCTTTCTTCTTGCACTTTCCTAAGCTCCTCTTCCACCACTCACTCCACAGGTCTTGATATTCTCCCAGTTTCTCACTGGCTCTTCCATTTTTGCTCTATGTGTCCTTCCTGGCAGACCTCACACACTCTCATAGTTGTAACAGTACCCTGGATGCCAAGTCTCCCAAACCCATTCTCTATCTAAGGCCTCAGACACACAAATCTGTCTGTTCAATATATGCATTGAAATTTACCACCACAGATAACGTGAGTGAATGTGTCCCAAATTCTCCTCCTCTTTACAGGCTTCCCCATCATTCTCTGTTGGTGACACTACTTAAGGAGTAGTGTCCACCTCTTTGTGACTCCATGGATTACAGCACTCTAGGCTCCCCTGTCTTTCACTGTCTCTTGGAGTTTGCTGATTCATGTCCACTGAGTCAGTGATGCTGTCTAACCATCATATCCTCTGCTGTCCCTTTCTCCTCTTACCCTCAATCTTTCCCAGCATCAGGGTCTTTTCCAGTGAGTCTGCTCTTTGCATAAGGTAGTCAAAATATTGGAGCTTAAGCTTTAGCATCAGTCCTTCCAATGAATATTCAGGGTTGGTTTCCTTTAACATTGACTGGTTTGAATTCCTTGTAGTCCAAGGGACTCTCAAGAGTCTTCTCCAGCACTACAATTCAAAAGCATCAATTCTTCAGTGCTCAGCCTTCTTTATGGTCCAACTCTCACAATTTCATGTCTTAAATATCTCTTAAATCACTCGNAACATTGACTGGTTTGAATTCCTTGTAGTCCAAGGGACTCTCAAGAGTCTTCTCCAGCACTACAATTCAAAAGCATCAATTCTTCAGTGCTCAGCCTTCTTTATGGTCCAACTCTCACAATTTCATGTCTTAAATATCTCTTAAATCACTCGTTTTCTCTTCAAACAGTGTTCCTTAATCTAGATTCAGTTCTTTATCATCTCTCATCTGAACCATTCCACCAGCCATAAAACTTGCTCTCTCCTTCCAGGATGGCTCTCTTCAAATCCATCCTCCAGTAGCTTATCAGGGCTCTAATAGCAAAATCTAACTCTGTGACCCTTCATATAAACCTCGATCGTTTCTACAGCTGTTATAGCAAAGAGTCTCCCCACCCCACAGACTAACTCCAATCATTCAGTGGTAACTTCTAGACTCTTGTGTTGAGAAGGACTGTGAAGCCATGTCAGAGATTCATAATGAACAGTGGCTGTCATTGGTAAGGGAAAAAAGAGTAGTGGCCCTTAGTCTGTGTATTTGCTTTTTTCTGATGAACAGAACAAGAGTTAGTTCTGATGAACCCAACTCTGCCATCTTTACCATTTGGTACTTTCTCCTCTCTCTTTACACTGTACAGCTTTAAGTCCCATCCCTTATCACTCTGTTTCTGGAATCTGTGCTTTTGTGAAAGAACTATCCCTACGTGGAACACCTCTCTCTACCTCCCATACTCCCCACTCCTGACTAACTTTATCTCATTGTTTGAGACTCAGGCCCGAATGCATATATCTAGTATACTTTTGAACGTTCCATGTGGCTCAGTAGTAAAGAATCTGCCTGCCAGTGCACGAGACGCAGGAGACGTGGGTTCAATCCCTGGGTCAAGAAGATCCCCTAGAGGAGGAAATGGCAACCTACTGCAGTATTCTTGCCTGGAAGACCCCCATGGGCAGAGAAGCCCAACAGGCTATAGTCCATGCTGCTGCTGCTGCTGCTAAGTCACTTCAATCGTGTCTGACTGTGTGACCCCACAGATGGCAGCCCACCAGGCTCCCCCGTCCCTGGGATTCTCCAGGCAAGAACACTGGAGTGGGTTGCCATTTCCTTCTCCAATGCATAAAAGTGAAAAATGAAAGTGGAGTCGCTCAGTCGTGTCCAACTCTTCGCGACCCCATGGAGTGCAGCCCACCAGGCTCCCCCATCCATGAGATTTTCCAGGCAAGAGTACTGGAGTGGGGTGCCATTGCCTTCTCTGGCTACAGTCCATAGGGTCACAAAGAGTCAGGCATGGTTGAGTGACTGAGCATGAGCACAGGTCTGTCCTCACTGACTCCCCATGTTTCCAGCCAAGGTTGGGTGAAGTGTTCTTTCTCTGTGTTTCCTCCAAATTCCAGGTTTCCCTCTGTCACCACATATTGTCTAGTTATGCATCTATCCCCATCCCCAATATGTTGTCAACTACTTGAAATGTATGCAAATTCTTTGCAAATCGATGCAGTCTTTGTCATGTTCCATCCCCCAAAGGTGACATCTATTTCTTCACCTCCTTAAATCTGGACAGGCCTGGGCCTAATCTTTAAGGAGACTGGCAACTTCTAATTTTTCCCTCTTGCGACTCCAAACTGTGAGGAAGCCCAAGCAGCCGTAGAGGGACAAAATGGGGAAGATAACCATCACCCTTGCTGGCAGCCTTAGCTAGCAGCCTTATTCAGCACCAGCTTGCCTGTCACATGAACAAACTGTCCAGCACCAGCTTGCCTGTCACATGAACAAACTGTCTTGAAAGTGGTCCTCCATCCTTCCAGAGCAGTTGAGCAACCCAGGTCACTCAAGTCAAAAGAAACAGAGATGACTTGTCCTTACAAGTCCTGACCAAATTACAAAATCATAGACAAAAGGGTGAATGCTATTGCTTTAAATCACAAGATTTAGGGGTGGTCTATTTTACAGTATTAGATAAAACAAATGATGTGGTTCTATTGACTGAAATTGGTCTTTGATTGTGACTTTTCCTCCTTTGCTAATCATATTGCTTTCTTACACTTAACTTCATACTTTGATTTTCCCTTGTTTAATTTTGGATAATATTCTCAGGTGATTAGTTAAGATGATTTCTCAACATTATAAAATGCTATGGAAAAATGCACATATTTGATGTATGTGGTTTCCCAGTTTTCAGCAGTATGATAATAATTTTTCATTAGGAGGATATACTTTTTCAAACACCTGTCCAAAAACATATCAAGTTGCCTTTTGGTGAAATAACCAAAACTTTATTAAACAGAAGTATAAAGGTATGTAGTACTCCTGTGCCTCTGACCAATATATCTTACTCAGGTTGGGTGGAGTTTGGCTGTGTTGTCTAACTCAATGAGTGGACTTCTTTGTGAAAGATGATCTGCCTAATGCATGTAGCCATGTTAACTAAAAGCACTAACCATCTTACTTCTGTCCATTTGAAGCACTCTAGCATACATAGCTCTAAGAGTAGATAAGATATTCCATGCTGTAAGACTCTAGCAGGATAGAAACTTTCTTCTATTCTGAACTGCTTTAAAAATTCTGACCTTCAAAAAAAAAAGAAAAAATCCTGGACAATAGTAAATTCAACATCACATCAAGCTTAAATGTTAATTCAGTTCAGTTCAGTTCAGTTGCTCAGTCGTGTCCAGCTTTTTGCAACCCCATGAATTGCAGCAAGCCAGGCCTCCCTGTCCATCACCAACTCCCGGAGTTCACTCAAACTCATGTCCATCGAGTCGGTGATGCCATCCAGCCATCTCATCCTCGGTCGTCCCTTTCTACTCCTGCCTCCAATCCCTCCCAGCATCAGTCTTTTCCAATGAGTCACCTCTGTGCATGAAGTAGCCAAAGTACTGGAGTTTCAGCTTCAGCAGCATTCCTTCCAAAGAACACTCAGGACTGATCTCCTCCAGATTGGACTGGTTGGATCTCCTTGCAGTCCAAGGGACTCTCAAGAGTCTTCTCCAACACCACAGTTCAAAAACATCAGTTCTTCGGCACTCAGCTTTCTTCACAGTCCAACTCTCACATCCATACATGACTACTGGAAAAACCATAGCCTTGACTAGACGGACCTTTGTTGGGAAAGTAATGTCTCTGCTTTTGAATATGCTATCTAGGTTGGTCATAACTTTCCTTCCAAGGAGTAAGTGTCTTTTAATTTTATGGCTGCAATCACCATCTGCAGTGATTTTGGAGCCCCCCAAAATAAAGTCTGACACTGTTTCCACTGTTTCCCCATCTATTTCCCATGAAGTGATGGGACCAGATGCCATGATCTTCGTTTTCTGAATGTTGAGCTTTAAGCCAACTTTTTCACTCTCCTCTTTCACTTTCATCAAGAGGCTTTTTAGTTCCTCTTCACTTTCTGCCATAATAATTCACTTTTTAGTTATTTGCATATATTTAACACATCATTTGACAACTTTCATGTGACAGCTACAAAACTCAGCATCCTTTTGCCTTAAAGCCAAGATATGCTTGGATGTCTATAGGTCTACTTTTCACTTTTAGGAGGAAGGAGATCAGTTCTGTTCATGTGTTTGTAGTAAACCATCTTTCCTAGTCTTCCCTATATATCCTATTAGCATAAGTGAACCCTACCCCTTAATATTGTCCCCCTTCTAGGAACAATGTAGACATTTCTCTCTTAAGTGACCATCTCCACTCTCAGTTGGGAATTACATTTGGCAATGTTAGTCATTCATTCAATCAATAAAATTTTTTGCTACATTTCAGGCATTGTTCTGAGAACTTTATATTGGGCCATGAAACAAAGAGACAAGGTCTAGTCTCAGGAACCTTAAATTTCAGGGGCAGGATGTGATTTTAGTCAATTAAAAAATTGAACAACTTCCCTGATGGCCCAGTGGTTAAGACTCTATGTTTCTAATGCAGGGGGTTCCGGTTCCATACCTGGTCAGGGAACTGAGATCCCACAGTGCTGTGCAATGTGGCCAAAAAAAATTTGTAATAACTCTTTTAAGAGCTTGGGTTTTAAAAATAAAATTAAAAATTAAGTGAACAAGATAATTTCAGGTAGTGTTATGAAGAATATATAGTTCTGTAATGTGCTAGAAGGGCTTCCCTGGTGGCTCAGCAGTAAAAAATTCGCCTGCAATGCAGGAGACAAAGATTTGATCCCTGGGTGAGGAAGATCCCCTGGAGGAGGGCATGGCAACCCACTCCAATAGTCTTGCCTTGAAGAATCCCATAGATTCTGGTGGGCTACAGTCCATGCAGTCACAACGACTAGGATATGACTGAAGCAACTTAGCACGCATGCAGTGTGCTAGAGAGTGTCGGGGGGTGGGGAGCTACTTCAAATTTGATGCCAAGAGAAATCTCTCTGAGCAGGGAACCTACAAACATAAGCCACCCTTCCTATTCCCAGCCTGGTCTGACAGTGAGGGATTGAGAAAAGGAGAAAAGCTAGCTGAATGAAATACCTAAAAGCCTTCTTCAGTGGTAGCGGGGAATGGAAATAATCTTCAGGAGATAATTTTGATGTGAGCTGATTTTCTTTTCTTCTCCTCTCACTTCTTCTGGTTGGAGCTAAGAGAGACGACGTCAAAGTCCCGGATTTCAGGAAGCAGGCATGGTGTGTTTGTTTCCTAAGGGAGCCATCATAAATTACCACTAACTGAAACAACTGGAAATTTATTCTCTCATGGTTCTGGAGGCTACACACACAAGATCAACTTGTGAGCAGGGCCCTCCAAAAGACTCCAGGGAAGGATTCTTCTTTGTTTATTCATAGCTTCTGGTGGTTGCCAGCAATCCTTGGTGTTCCTTGGTTTGCAGCATTGTAACTTTAATCTCTGCCTGTTTTCACACTGCCTGATTCCCTGTATCTCCTCTGTGTCTCTTTTTATTAAAAAAATAAATATTTTTAATTTGAAAATTTCCCTCTTTTTATAGACACATGTCATTGGATTTAGGAGGGGTTCCTTGGTGGCTCAGCTGGTAAAAAATCAGGCTGCAATGTGGGAGACCTGGGTTCCATCCCTGAGTTGGGAAGATCCCCTGGAGAAGGGAAGGGCTATCCATTCCAGTGTTCTGGCCTGGAGAATTCCATAGACTGTATAGTCTACAAGGTCACAAAAAGTCAGACACAACTGAGTGATTCTCACACACCCTAACCCAATATGACCTCATTTTAGCTTGATTATATCTGCAAAACCCTATTTCAAATAATACCATACTCATAGGTTCTGGGTAGATGTGAATTGGGAGGAATTATTCAACCAATAACAGAAAGTCAGCTGGAACTCTCATCAGTGGGAGAAAATAGACCACAACGACTTGACGTCATCCAGAGACTAAAGAGGAAGGAAAAGTGTGGGAACCTACTGAGAGGCATGGTCTGTGGAGTCTTGCTGTCTAATTTTAACTTGGCTTCTAGTGTCATCAATCTCTTCTGTTATCCTCAAGAATTGAGTTGTTTGTCAAATTGCTAAAGCCCCTTAAGAAGTGCTTCAGGAGAAGGCCCAGAGTAATTGAGTCCATGATTAAGCAAAGTGGGTGAGGAGATCACAGCAACCCAGAGAGGCAACTGCCACACAGCCAGGTGGATCAGCAGTCTTGTTCTGAGAAGACAACAAAAATCAGGACTACTTGAGTGTCCTCAGAACTGCTTGGTGACAAAATCTTTAATGTTGCAGGATTCATTCACAAACAGCATTCCTCAAATACCTGCTATCTGCCAAGTACCTTGTTGATGCTGGGGGAAAAATGCTGAAGTACCAGAAGCTGGTCCCTGCTCTGGAGAATTTTATTGCCATCAAGGATGGTGAGAATTTGAAGGGTGATGCTCTTCAGATGTAAAGGAAAATGTGACCGCAGGAGCTGAGTTGAGGACATGATTTACACTGATTATAAAGTGATAGGACTTCCTTCATGGAGTGGTAGATTAGAATCTGCCTTGCAATGCAGAGAACACCACAGGTTGATCCCTGGGCTGGGAAGAGTCCACATGCTGCAGAGCAAATAAGCCCATGTGCCGCAACTGCTGGGCCCGTATGCCTAGAGCCTGTGCTCCACAGCAAGAGAAACCATCACATTGAGAATCCTGTGCACTGCAACAAAGATTAGCCCCTGCTCACTGCAACTAGGGGAAGTCCACACAAAGCAATGAAGACTCAGAGCAGCCAAAAATAAAATTATTTTAAAAAACTAAAGTGATGGCTAGCACAATCAATGTTTGTGGATTGCCTCCCACGTGCCAGGCACTACGTTGGATACCAGCATTCAAAAGCAGCATCCACCCTAATCCCCATCCTTAGCTTCTCCTTCACTGTTTCATGGAATCTTTAGACACAACAAATTCTAAGACATTGATGTTCCTACAACCTCCCTCAAAATAATCACTCTGATTGGTGTGCTTTGTTTAGAAATAGCCCCATAATAGTATCAAATTTCAAACATTTGATCACACAGCATTCCAGCCTGAAAAACACAAATCAATGCCTCAGTGTCCCTCTTCTTAACTTCTATTTAAATCCCTTAGCACTGGCACAGAGACACACAGCACAGTTTCTGGGACAAGGCAGACATTCATTCACATTCAAAATCACTCTGCACTGGGTACTAACCAAATGTTAGTTTCTGTTTCCTTCCTAAAAAAATATCACAGGTCTGCTTGCTGGTCATAGCAATGAGTACAGAATAAAAGAAATAAGATTTTGATGAATGATCTCACTACGATTTAGCCAAAGAATCACTGTAGTTCAAAATTTCAGAAAAGTTATGCCTTCTCAAGATCTTACAAGAATTCATCTCCAGCTTTTCTTTAATGTTGAATTTCCCTCTGGATCATTGTTTCTGTTGTGTAATCCTCTGGTCTTCTCTTCTTTCTTGGCTTCTCCTTGATTTCCCATCTAAGATAGACAGTCCTCACTATTAAGCTGGTTAACTACATGCAACTTGTATTACTTCTGCCTAAATAAAATTTAGATGGGCAACTTACATCTATTGTATAAGAGCTTGTAGAAATCAATGTCTAAGCTGTCACTTGTGAACATACCTCATCTGATGTGACTCACTTTTCTTTCACAATTATGCACACCATGATATTAGGGAGAAATATCAACAACCTCAGGTATGCAGGTAGTACCACTTTAATAGCAGAAAGTGAAGAGGAACTAAAGAGCCTCTTGATGAAGGTGAAAGAGGAGAGTGAAAAAGCTGACTTAAAACTCAACATTCAAAAGACTAAGATCATGTCATCTGGTCCTATCACTTTATGGCAAATAGATGGGAAAACATGGAAACAGTGTCAGATTTTATTTTCTTGGCCTCCAAAATCAATTGGACGGTGACTGCAGCCATNACTAAAGAGCCTCTTGATGAAGGTGAAAGAGGAGAGTGAAAAAGCTGACTTAAAACTCAACATTCAAAAGACTAAGATCATGTCATCTGGTCCTATCACTTTATGGCAAATAGATGGGAAAACATGGAAACAGTGTCAGATTTTATTTTCTTGGCCTCCAAAATCAATTGGACGGTGACTGCAGCCATGAAATTATGACATTTGCTCCTTGGAAGGATAGCTATGTCAAACCTAGACAATATTTTAAAAAGCAGAGACATCACTTTGCCAAAAAAGGTCTGTATAGTCAAAGTTATGGTTTTTCCAGTAGTTATGTATGGATGTGAGAGTTGCACCATAAAGAAGGCTGAGCACAGGGCAATTGATACTTTCTAACTGTGGTGCTGGAAAAGACTCTTGAGAGTCCCTTGGACAGCAAGGATTTCAAACCAGTCAATCCTAAAGGAAATCAACTCTGAATATTCATTGGAAGGTCTGACCCTGAAGCTGAAGCTCCAATATGCTGGCCATCTGATGTGAAGAACCAACACATTAGAAAAGACCCTGATGCTGGGAAAGATTGAGGGCAGGAGGAGAAGGGGATGACAGAGGATGAGATGGCTGGATGGCATCACTGGCTCAATGGACAAGAGTTTGAGAAAACTCAAGGAGATAGTGATGGACAAAGAAGCCTGGCATGCTGTAGCTCATGGGCTACAAAGAGTCGGGCACAACTTAGCGANTTGAGGGCAGGAGGAGAAGGGGATGACAGAGGATGAGATGGCTGGATGGCATCACTGGCTCAATGGACAAGAGTTTGAGAAAACTCAAGGAGATAGTGATGGACAAAGAAGCCTGGCATGCTGTAGCTCATGGGCTACAAAGAGTCGGGCACAACTTAGCGACTGAACAACAGCGACAACAATGAGATCAGAAGAGAACAGTGTAATGAAAGACCAGGACTTTGGGGTCAGGTCTAGTGTTGAGTCCCTATTCTTCCAGTTGCTGCCTGAGTGGACATAGACAAGTTCCTTAATATTTTTCAGCTGGAAATCATAGTATATTTTTGAGCTATAGTGAGAACTGGAAACAGACTATGAAAACTGTCTGGCAAGTGATAGGCACTTAATTCCTGGAAGCTATTCCTATTATTCTAGTCATGCCCAGTAATCTACATAATCTCTTGGATCTATTTATGGTTGCTTCTGACATTTCTACTTTTGCCTTTTTTATATTGGTTATGAATGTACTTGTAAAAATAAACCTGGTGTCTTCCAAATGCAAGGGGGGAAAAACCCAGTTAAGATTACATTACATAAAATTGAGTACTGGAATTCAAGCTGTGAGATAAAGTTTAAACAGATTAACTACCACGAGCTGGTGGTGAGGTCATAGCTTAAAATAATTTGGCAGAGTTAAACCAGACTAGCACAAACAGACTTCTGAATTGGCACATATCACAAAAGGTGGTTCTCTTATGCCCAAATATAGAGGTTGACTCATGCAGTCTGGGTGAAACATCTGAGGAACCAAGTGATATCATTCAAGGAGGCAGGATGACATCATTCTGCAAATGTTTCTTGTCTGTCTGGTTTTGGCCTTGAGACTTCTGGGGCTCTTGGGTCTCATGATTTCCACCAGTTGCTCTTAAACTCTCCCCTCCTTGAGGGAGGCAACATTAGTCCTCACCTATCTTTATATTTCCTGCATGTTATAAATAGTTTTCCACGTCTGGCACAGTATCTGGTTTCCACTCTGCTCGTTCTATTCAAACTGGTCTCAAAATGGTTGCTAAAAATAGTCTAGTTGCCCAATCCAGTGGATCTTTTTGTTTCCTTCCCTCTGGAACTGTGGGCTGTGGTTGACATGTGGATCAACTCTTCTTCCTCACCCCTTTTCTTTGCTTCCTTATACATGTCTCATGATTCTCTGGATTCTGAAGATCACTTCTTATGAGCCTTCTTCACTTGTTTCTCTTTGGTAACTCGCTCTTAGACGTTCTCCAGGGCTATCATTCCAGCTTCTTCTCTGGCCCCTGGGCCCCTTGGCAAGCTTATCTCCTGGCTCCCCTAGTCTCAATCACTGCTTCTGCAATGACCTTCTCCAAACCAAACCCAGACAGGTTACTGTCCCAGCTAAGAACCTTCCATCTCACAGTTGCTTTCAAGTTGGATCCACACTCTAGGAAGAGTGTCGACTCCTTCATAACCTGGTCTCAGCAAATCCTCTGACCTTCATCTCCCACCATGGAGCCTATGGTCATGCTACTTCTCTGTTTCTCCACCCTCTGCATCCAAAAATCTCACAGATCCTCTAAGGTCCCATTCAAAGGCCATCTACACAAAGTCTTCCTTAGCAGCTTCCTCCCTCCACCCTGGTGGAATTAGTGGCTGCCTCACCACATACCATGTTTGCCGACTTCTAGCAGAGCTCTTATCATGTTTTGTTACTGTTTGTTCTTCTTCTTTTTTTGTCTGTACCTGTAGACGATGATTTCTTGAGAGCAGAGATTTTACCTTCTTTGTCTTATTATTATTCATACCCCCCCACCAGCACAGGCCTTGCAGATAATTACATTCTCAAGAAATACTTCTCCATTTGAACTAAATCTATTTTTTCAGAATCAGTCTTCTAATCAGATTCAGTTGCTTTGCTACCTGCAACAGAAGAAAAAGAGAAACACAAAGTATCTGCCATGCACTCAATGTATGTTAGGCTATTGGACTTTCTTGGCAAAACTCTTTTCCACACTCTCTGTATAATTAAACTGTGGGCAAAGAAAGGAGTGTTCCATGCTTTTTTATGCACAACCAACTCCAAGGTCAGCTAAATTCCAGTGCAGAATCATCAGAAAGATCCAGCATATCTAATCAACTCTATGTGAATCAAGGGCCTCTTCCATGAAGTTGAATAAGCCCTTCTAGGACATCAGGGTATCATTTAGTAAATTTCTTCTCCTAGCAGATTAAATAGGGCTTGGATATAGGTTATAATAGATGCACATAAGCTCTAATTTTGTTCAGCAAAATAAATGGTTACTTTAAATTAAGTCTGGATCAACTAAAATGTATCATGTATCACTCAGACAGAAATAAAGCTCATGATAATGGTTGTGGGAGCACTGTTTTTCTACTTGCACCTGCTCCATTCAGTCAAGATCTGCTTCACCGCTAATCTCTGTATAGGAATATCTAATGGAGTTCTTTAGCTCCGGATTTCATAAAGGCATCAGAAAAAGCCTACTGTGAATGACTGAATTTCTACTGCTTAATAAGGGTGCACACAACATATAATATATGTTTCTATAAAATAATGAATAACATATATTAAGCAATACCACACATATGTCAAGCCCTGGCTGTATTTCTTATAAGGATTATATCATTTCCTCACAATAACCATGGGGGGAATTGCTATTATCTCCATTTTATAAATAAGGAAACTGAAGGTCAGAAGGTCAGTAACTTCCAAATGTTACAGAACTACTGTGAAGTGAGCTAGGAGTCAAAGACTGCCTCTTGCTCCAGTAAATTCAGAAGATAGAGAGATGTCAGTGACAAGCACCCATTTATGAAGGGAAGGATGATGACTCATAGCCATGCTAATATGGAAACGTGGTCAGTCAGGTCTCAATCTTTATGCACTTTCTTCTGGCCCAATGTTTTTCAATTACAGGTACAGAAGACTTTATTTCTTTCTGAAGTGGAAAAGAGAGTGGGAAAGAGAGAGATGTTGAGGAAGTTCAAGTATATGGATGCACGTTTTCTTGCTCAAACTTCAGCTTATGACTATGTTTGGATAAATGGAGGCTCTGTTCAGTATCCTTTAGGGTCTCGACGGTGGGTCTGACTGCACCTTAGCAGAAACCACTCTGCCTTTGCCTGGATCTCTCTTCCCCACCCTAGGGGAGCTCTGTAGCATGGCCCCAGTGGGCTCTAGTACAGGATATCAAGCACTGTCATTCAATCGCTTCTTTAAAGTGGGCATTTCTTTTGTAAACTGATATTTCTCTTGCACTTTTCTAGTGTCTTCTGGAAAAACACTCCCATATCATTTTTGAAGTGTAAGAGCTATAATATTGAACTGTATCTCTAAGAATAATTGTTACTATCTCTCAAATAAATCACTTCAAGGCTGTCATTTAAAATAGAATTGAAATTATTATGAAATGCAATGATTAATGCATTGCATTAGCTAAAATTGCATTTTTAAAAATCTTAGGTGGATTACCAACAATCATTAATAATAAAAGTACAGAAAAATACAAAGCATTTGACAACACACAGTATTACTGAGGGTGTGAGAAAACAGACATTCTTGTATATTGCCAGTAGGCATAGCAATTGAAGTTTTTCATAGACAGCAATTTGGAAATAACTATTGAAGTTAAAAATGCATTTACAGATGATTCATAGGTAATTCACTGTAGCTTTGTTTGTAGCAGCAAGAGACTACAGCCTAACTATCCGTGAATAAGGTATATACAATGCAAACCTAAAAAAACTGAGGCAGCTCTGTTGGTGATAAGGAATGAGAGCTAAATTACACACGTGTGTGTTTGTACTATTGGTGTGCTGGCTAATGTTCAATCACCCATCTCCCCAAGTGTAGTTCCACGGATGTTGGTTGACAAGTAAGACGAAAGTGAACCAATGAAGATCTATCTGGAGCTTCATTGTTTCCTCAATGATGCAAGTGACTTCTTTGCTGGAATGGATAATAATTTCAAATAATGGAAAAACATTTCCTCAATTTTTTGTTATATTCACAATGACAAACACTTAGGTTTAATTTATATTCTTAACATATTTACCATTTCCAGACAATCAATCAAATAAAAAATTAAGCCCTGATTTTTATGATTTGCTGATTTCTGGTGGAAATACTCCCACAATGGCCAGTTTCGAATTGCCAATGTGACATCACTGAATACAGAGTTGGGAAAAAATACACATACTTACACGGAGGTCATTATATAGCATTTACCCCTTTCAAATACAGTAGATGCAAATAACTCACAACAAACATATAATAGTAAAATATAGTAGAATAATTAGGATGTGATGAATTTTTAGTATTTTTTATCTGTTATAACTTAATTGTAAGTTTATTTTGAAATAGTGGCTGTGTTCAATAACCAACACACAAAATTCCTGAAAAGTTAACAATCAGCTCTCATGAGTTGATATGAGCTGACACCAACATACACCACATATACAATGAGATAGTGTCCCACCAGGAAACAGAAGGCACACTTCGAGGCAAGTCTGAAGAGAATTTGTTGAAGGGCATGATCGAGGTTAAGGAAACACAGAGAGAGGCTGACAGATGTGTGAATACACACACACAAAGGAATTGTACACTTAAAGTGAGTGATGTGTATGGCATGTGCATTATACTTCAACAAAGCTGTTTTGAAAACATGAGAGAGCTGCTGGGGCCTCCGGGGATTAGCACTGACAGGAAGTCGTTACCATCCCTAAACCTTATGGGGCAAGAGGAGGGAACAGTGTTAACAGAGCCTGTGAGATAAAGACCACGAGGAGGGGCTCCCCGCAAGAGCTGCAGTTGTGGATGGATTGATCCTCTGCCCCAACAGAAGCTCTGAAGCGAACAATGTTGTGGAGGAGGATAGTGCAGCCTTTCTCCTCTCCTGCCTTTCAACCCACCATGCCTCACGTTGGCCAAACTCAGCTCCAAGTCAGAGGGCAAGGCAACCTTGGTGATGTTTGCATACAAGACAACACCTTTAGACTCCTTGGAAGGAAAGCTATGACAAACCAGTGTATTAAAAAGCAGAGACATCACTTTGCTGACAGAGGTCTGTCAGTCAAAGCTATGGTTTTTCCGGTAGTCATGTATGGATGTGAGAGTTGGACCATAAAGGAGGCTGAGTGCTGAAGAATTGATGCTTTGAAACTGTGGTGCTGGAAAAGACTCTTGAGAGTCCCTTGGACAGCAAGGAGATCAAACCCATCAATCCTAATAGAAATCAACCCTGATTATTCATTNTCCGGTAGTCATGTATGGATGTGAGAGTTGGACCATAAAGGAGGCTGAGTGCTGAAGAATTGATGCTTTGAAACTGTGGTGCTGGAAAAGACTCTTGAGAGTCCCTTGGACAGCAAGGAGATCAAACCCATCAATCCTAATAGAAATCAACCCTGATTATTCATTGGAAGGAATGATACTGAGGCTGAAGCTCCAATACTTTGGCCACCTGATGCAAAGAGCCAACTCATGGGCAAGACCCTGATGCTGGGAAAGACCATGATGCTGGGAAAGACCCTGATGCTGGGAAAGATTGAAGGCAAAAGGAGAAGGGAGCGGCAGAGGATGAGATGGTTAGATAGTCTCATGAACTCAATGGACATGAATCTGAGCAAACTCCAGGAGATAATGAAGGACAGGGAAGCCTAGCACGTTGCCGTCCATGGGGTTGCAAAGAGGCAGACATGACTTAACCACTGAACAACAATAACTCCTTAGAGCACAGAGCAGATCCATAAAAGGTAGATAATGAATCTGAGGGCAAACAGAAAACAATCACACACACACACACAAGTATTTGCTAATAAAGTATATGTATAGAATATTTCTGGAAGAAACAGAAGAAAATTGTTAGTACTAGTTGGCTCTAGGGAAGGAGAAAGATTGAAAGACAGAGACTTTTTCAGTCTATAATATTTTGTAGCTTTTGCATTTTGAACCTTGTGAATATATTACCTATTTCAAAAAAAATTAGTAACATTAACATTTAAAAAATAAATATAGAAACAATGGAGTTTTTGGTAGTTGTTAAGGCTGGTCACGAATAGCCTGCTACTTTTCCCCCGAGTGCAGAATAGGACTGTAATTCCCAGAGTCTGTTGAAGTTAGGTGTCACTACATGTCTTATTTGAAGGATAAAATATGAGAACTAATGTGCATCACATCAGGCAGAAGCTTTAAGAGCCAGTGCATGTATTGCCATTTCCTCTTTTTGCCACCTCATGAGTCACGGAAGCATTGCGGAACCTCTGTCAGCCAGAGTTCAAGATATACAAGGAATAGACACCCTCCCTCCTACCCCACCACACTAGCATTGGACTTTGAGTATGAGTGAGAAATAACCTGTGTTGTTTGAAATTATTGAAATTATAGGATTGTTTGCTACTAGAGCATAAATTGGTCATAAATTTCCGTTTACTTTTGGCTGCGCTAGGTCTTCGTTGCTGCACGTGGGCTCTCTCCAGCTGTGGCGAGTGGGGGCCATGCACCACGGTGCTTGGGCTTCTCATTGCAGTGGCTTCTCTCGTTGCGGAGCTCAGGTTCTAGGCACATGGGCTTCAGTCGTTGCAGCACATGGGCTCAGTGGGTGTGGCACACGGGCTTAGCTGCTCTGCAGCATGTGGAATCTTCCCAGACCAGGGATCGAACCCATGTCCCCTACATTGGCAGGTGGACTCTAATCCACTGCACCACCAGGCAAGTCCTAAACTGGCCTACTTTTGTTGATAAAAAAATGGAGCCAAATGACTCCTGGCATTATTTTCAAATAAAAAACATTTTATTTGAATGTACATAAAGAATATGTACATTTAGCCTCTTGTCTTAAAAACAATACATATATTTGGACCCATGGAAATACCATGGATTTCAACGATATGAATTTTATGAATGTCAATTCTAACTTTACATTCAGCAATTTATATCAATTGCCTCACAAAAAAAATGCATTTTGACCAAATAATTCTGTGCTAAGTCAATTCAGTCATGTGTGACTCTGAGTGGCCCGCCAGGCTCCTCTGTCCATGGGATTCTCCAGGCAAGGATGCTGGAGCGGGTTGCATTTTCTCCTCCGGGGTATCTTTCCAAACCAGGGATCAAACCAGCATCTCTCACGTCTCCTGCATTGGCAGGCAGGTTCTTTACCACTAGCACCATCTAGGAAGCCCTGAACAATTCTACTCTTAGGAATTAATCCTAATGTTCAGTTCAGTTCAGTTCAGTCACTCAGTCATGTCCGACTCTTTGCGACTCCATGAATCGCATCACACCAGGCCTCCCTGTTCATCACCATCTCTCGGAGTTCACTCAGACTCACGTCCATCCTAATGAAACAACCAATAATAACAGCTAAGTTTTATTGAACAATTATTATGCAACAGACACTCTTCTAAGAGCTTTGCACAAATTAATTTAGTATGCTTATAGCAATCCTATGATGTATGACATTATTACCTGTCACTGTTACACTTTTATACAAAGAGACTGAAGCTTAGAAAAGTTGAGCAACTTGTCAAAAATTATACAACTAATGGGCAGAGTAGCCAGGATTTAAATCAATCAGCTCATGAATCGCATCACACCAGGCCTCCCTGTTCATCACCATCTCTCGGAGTTCACTCAGACTCACGTCCATCCTAATGAAACAACCAATAATAACAGCTAAGTTTTATTGAACAATTATTATGCAACAGACACTCTTCTAAGAGCTTTGCACAAATTAATTTAGTATGCTTATAGCAATCCTATGATGTATGACATTATTACCTGTCACTGTTACACTTTTATACAAAGAGACTGAAGCTTAGAAAAGTTGAGCAACTTGTCAAAAATTATACAACTAATGGGCAGAGTAGCCAGGATTTAAATCAATCAGCTCAATTCCCGAGCTTATGTGAAATTTCAGCCACTGTGATATATTGCTACTTTTTTCCCTATCTATTTCTTCTTTGCCCTACAGACTTCTTAATTTTCAAAGGTATGGTCTGTTCCTAGTGATCTTGTTCTTCTCGAGTTTACTGAGGAATATCTGATAGATGTAGTCATGTATATTTAAAGTGCAAGACATGATGATTGTATATATTATTATTATTTCATTATATACATAATGAAATGAAATAATTGCCAAGATCAAGATAATTAATACATCCACCACTTAGTGGTGAGGATGCTTAAGATCTATTCTCAGCAGCTTTCAAGTGTACATACCTTATTCTCAGCTGTAGTCACCTTGCTGTACAGTAGACACTCAGAACTTGTTCTTCTATCATTGAAAGTTTGTGCGCTTTGACCTACATCTCTCCATTTCCCCCTCCCATCCACCCCTGGTAACCACCATTCTATTTTCTGTTTCTATTAAATTGGCTTTTATTTCGGTTTAAGATTCCACATGTAAGTGGTACCATACCTACTGCTGCTTCTTAAATAGCTTTAAGGATATAAATCACAGGACTGCTTTAGAACCTTGAAGCTGGGAAGCAAATCAAGTGTCCAAACGTGAGACAATGTTGAATCAATTGCAGTCACACTGAATGCTAGAATACATACCATGGAGAGGCAGTTGCTTCCCACAGATCACAAAGAGGCAAAGGAAAAATGATTGCAATATATAGAATAAAATTTTAAACTCTTATCATAATTGTCAAAAAGTATGTGTATAAACATATACTTTGCTGGTTTTGAGCTCTGGAGTGGAGCCCAGAGCAAGACAAGGATCTGAGCAAGTCCAGTTTTCAGTCTGGAAAGCTTATTCTTGGATAGTGGATCTTGCATGAGTTTTTCTTCTAAGTATCTCCATGCTGCTGCTGCTGCTAAGTCACTTCAGTCATGTCCAATTCTGTGTGACCCCATAGACGGCAGCCCACCAGGCTCCCCCGTCCCTGGGATTCTCCAGGAAAGAATACTGGAGTGGGTTGCCATTTCCTTCTCCAACGCATGAAAGAGAAAAGTGAAAGTGAAGTCGCTCAGTCTGTCCGACTGTTAGCGACCCAATGGACTGCAGCCCACCAGGCTACTCCGTCCATTGGATTTTCCACGCAAGAGTACTGGGGTGGGGTGCCATTGCCTTCCTCGAAGTACCTCCATGCATTTTTTAATTTTCTGTAATACCACATACAAATCCTGTACTTAATGGTGCCACGCTGAGCTCACACAGAAGACCCTGAAACAGGAGCTTGCCCACAGTGACTGGCTTGGTAAGTGATACCAGGGAACAGAAGTAAGAACGTGAAAGTGAAACTATTGCTGGTAAATTTAAGGTTCCTTCTTCATGTTGAAAGAACACAGAGATGAAATAACAGATAAGAAATGGATTTATTTAGAGAGAAACACATTCCAAGACAGAGTGTAGGCCATTACAGAAGGTGAGAGCGCTTTGAACTTTGACATGGTTAGCTTTTATGGGCTGGGTAATTTCATAAGTTAATTAGTGGCAGGATAATTCTAATTATTTGGGGGAAGGGGTGGCAATTTCCAGGGACTGGGTTGCCACCCACTTTTTAGCCTTTTATGTTCAGCCTCAGAACTGTCATGGCACTGGTGGGTATGTCATTTAGCATATCCTAATGGTGTGATCACTCACCTAGAGCCAGACATCCTGCAATGTGAAGTCAAGTGGGCCTTAGAAAGCATCACTATGAACAAAGCTAGTGGGGGTGATGGAATTCCAGTTGAGCTGTTTCAAATCCTGGAAGATGATGCTGTGAAAGTGCTGCACTCAATATGCCAGCAAATTTGGAAAACTCAGCAGTGGCCACGGGACTGGGAAAGGTCAGTTTTCATTCCAATTCCAAAGAAAGGCAATGGCAAAGAATGCTCAAACTACCACACAGTTGCACTCATCTCACACGCTAGTAAAGTAATGCTCAAAATTCTCCAAGCCAGGCTTCAGCAATATGTGAACTGTGAACTTCCAGATGTTCAAGCTGGTTTTAGAAAAGGCAGAGGAACCAGAGATCAAATTGCCAACATCCACTCGATCATGGAAAAAGCAAGAGAGTTCCAGAAAAACATCCATTTCTGCTTTATTGACTATGCCAAAGCGTTTGACTGTGTGGATCACAATAAACTGTGGAAAGTCTTGAAAGAGATGGGCATACCAGACCACCTGACCTGCCTCTTGAGAAACCTGGATGCAGGTCAGGAAGCAACAGTTAGAACTGGACATGGCACAACAGACTGGTTCCAAATAGGACAAGGAGTACGTCAAGGCTGTATATTGTCACCCTGCTTATTTAACTTCTATGCAGAGTACATCATGAGAAACGCTGGACTGGAAGAAACACAAGCTGGAATCAAGATTGCCGGGAGAAATATCAATAACCTCAGATATGCAGATGACACCACCCTTATGGCAGAAAGTGAAAGGGAACTAAAAAGCCTCTTGATGAAAGTGAAAGAGGAGAGTGAAAAAATTGGCTTAAAGCTCAACATTCAGAAAATGAAGATCATGGAATCTGCTCCCATCACTTCATGGGAAATAGATGGGAAACAGTATCAAACTTTATTTTGGGGGGCTCCAAAATCACTGCAGATGGTGACTGCAGCCATGA
>SJYX01002515.1:8597-18931 GCA_006410675.1 Oreotragus oreotragus
TTATTAAGATATACTAGGAGAGGGGAAAGACCTTTCCCAATCTTCCTTGATTCTGTTCTTATCCCTAAATAATATTAAAATATGAAACAACAGGATATATGTTTACTTTAACAACAGGATATATGTTTACTTTTATAACTGGGGCAGCTTGAACAACGCCTGTCAGATAGGAGGTACTCCAAAACTTTTGGTCACAGAAATGAGGGAACACATAATTTCCACAGAAGGAGGCAAGCTCTATTTCATCACACCTCTCCCCGACTCCAGTACTCTTGCCTGGAAAATCCCATGGACGGAGGAGCCTGGTAGGCTGCAGTCCATGGGGTCGCTAAGAGTTGGACACGACTGAGCGACTTCACTTTCACTTGTCACTTTCATGCATTGGAGAAGGACATGGCAACCCACTCCAGTGTTCTTGCCTGGAGAATCCCAGGGACGGGGGAGCCTGATGGGCTGCCGTCTCTGGGGTCACACAGAGTCGGACACGACTGAAGCAACTTGGCGGCGGCAGCAGCAGCAGCTCCACTACCAGTCACTGCAGAGGCTTTCCTGCGTCAGATTAAGCACTGCTCTAAAATCATGTCTTTCTTTGTAGGCAAAGTGAGCAAAAGCAGTTTCCAGTCTCCACTCTCAGAAGTGAGTGGCTCTTTGCCCGTTCCGCCCAACCTTAGGCCCCTCACCTGGCCTTTGGGAATGAGTACTTGATGCAGAAGCCTCCCAGTACCCTGATAGCAGTGACCGTGAAGCCCAGGCAGCTGACACTGTCACTGAGATCAAAGCAAAAGCAGCCAGCACTGCTTCCCGGGAGCTGATGTGAGGGTGGTGTGAGATGAGGCTGCAGCAGGCCCGTGGGAACAGGCCCTCCCCCACCGAGAGAAGACTCTGTCCCTTAGGTTCCAGTCTGGCTCCCAGCAGGTCCACCCCTCCTGCCCCAAACTGCTCGTTCGTCCACAAGCTTCGTGCTTTACCCTTCAGCCTCCCAGCTCCAAGCACACAGCCATGCCCGGTTGTGAAATTCCTCCCATCTCAGGGAGAAGTAGCAGAGCTTCGGAGCTCAGGAAAGAGGACAGAATGGCTGCGAAAGAAATCCCCCGAGGCCTGGATGAGATCTTCTCTACTGGGGACAGCACAGATCTCAGCGGACCCCTCCCCGCAGGGCCTGCCGTCACCCAGGCCCACTCTGTGGCGGCTCCTTTGGGGGCTGGCCTGGCCCCCACCTCCCTCACAGGCTACCTCTCCTCTCCCTCAGCTCCACCGATATCAACTCTCGGCTACTCTCCCAAGACACCAGCCAGCCCCATCTCAGCACCACTGCTTGAGCTGTTTCGGTACTTGGAATTTTTCATCCTCCTTATCTGTTGGGTGACTGTTCTCATCTTTCAAAACTGAAGTCGATGTCTCTTAAACCCCCAAACCCACCTTCAGCCTGCAAGGGGCACAGGACCTCCCTCACTACCTCTCAGATCTCATCTCCTAGCTCACCACACTCAGTCACACTGGGCTCCTTCCCATCCCTTCAGTTGTGAGGCACACCCTGCCCCAGCGCCTTTGTGCTTGCCATTCCGCCTGCCTGGAACGCTCTCCACTCTCTTCCACACTCCTTAGGCAACTCACTCCTCAGTCCAGGCCTTTTCCTACAAATGGAGCCCTCTCCAGATGCCTTCGCTGACCCCTGTCTAAAGAGAAGTCACACAATCACGCTCCACACCTCTCCTCTCTTTATCCTCATTGCACATGTCATGATCTGATTTTATGTTATGATTTACATGTTATGGTTACTGTCTGCCTCTGCCAGTGAGTCCTGAGGCTGCAGGGGCTTCTGTGTTCAGCAGTGCCTTGTAAGCCTCTAGGACAGCATCCAGCCTGCAGTGAGCCCTGGGAAACAGTGGTTGAATAAAGGTTATTTCCAGCTGATTTCTAACTTAATATTCTGGGGCCTCTGGGCATCCCTGTGAATACAGAGAGGACTCTAGGTAAGGCTGGTGTGGATTTAACTCAAATGTTATGTGTGTTTGTGTGTGTGTGTGTGTACACATGTGTGCATGCACACGTGTGTGAGCCTTGTTTCAGGACAACAGTGTGGAAGATTGATTCCATTCTCTCTTTAAAGAGCATGAAATGATTATAAGAAAATTTCTTGCACTGTTCTATCTGGGGCCCACTACTCTGACAGTGGGTTGCATTCCTCCACTCTAAATGAGCAGGAAGCCAGTGTGAGCTGTCCCTCTATCCAAACTCCACACTCAAAGTCAAGGCCAGCCTCAAGGGTGCAGGACCAGTAGCCGCACAGGGCCCTGTACTCAGAAAGGCCCCACATTTGTTTCAATGCTCTACTGCCCTTGGCTTGAAAGTCTTCATCAGTTTGAACACTTTACTGTATACCTAAAACTAGTATAACATTGTAAATCAACTATACTTCTATGAAAAAGTTAATTAATTTTAAAAAATAAATTTCAGTTGTGACAGAGGCATGGGAACCAAAAGGAATGGAGAGAGCCAAGAGATGTTATGGAGGAAAAATTGATAGAATTACATCCAAGATCAGGTAGAAGAAACGATAACTAGAAAAGGAACGGAGTGAAGGGCCTGGAGAGCAGGGTCCAGGATGGGCCATCGACAGACAAGGAGACATCAGATGAGCTGCTTTGCGGCAGCGGGTGGAAGGAGAGTGAGAGGTAAGAAGGTGACCTTTGAGAGGCTGCTGCTTCATTTGTTTGACTGAGCATACAGATGGCAAAGTTACATAAAGGATACAAATGTTTACTCAGATATAGCAGAAAGAGGACATCTGTGGCCTGCTACGTCACCTGGGTTAACCTAGTGCTTTTGTCTAGAAAAATCATCTCCTTGATCTCCTTGATCCTTCTCTTCTGTTTGAGCTAATGATCTGGCTCAAGAAGGTGTGAGGGAACAGCAAGGTGTAACAGGCTTTGGGCCCACCTGCTGACATCACCGAGTTTCGTTAGAGCCACAGCAACCTGTGTGTCTCCCAGGTGAGAGAAGATGCTACTGTGGAAGAGGTGAATGCTGGCAACAGACAGTAGAGGTGAGACACAAAAGTTGCAGCAGTTTTCTAAGGAGCGCATCAAAAAAACTGCATTAACTGCATCGACTTTGAGTCTTCGCCTCTAAGACAGAGGCAGAGACTTCAGATGAATATGGTGTGTTCCCCCACTGTTACCTATTGCAGCATGTTTCCCAGAGTTGCCAGGCATAGCAAATAAAAATATGGGCTAGCCAGTTAAGTTGGAACTTTACACAACACATAGAATTTTAGTTTAAGTATATCCTGTGCAATATTCGAGATATACTGAAAATTATTCTCTGTTTATCTGAAACTCAGATTTAACAGACCATCCTGTGCTTTATCTGACAACTCTGAGGATCCAATTCCCTCCTTCAGCTTCCACTAAAACAGGGGGAAATAAGTTGAAATCAGTTCAATAAATTTTTAGCCCCTTCTGGGAAAAATCAGCTCGGTAGTGGAGGGACATGCAAAGATGAGGATATAACTGCTGACCTCAAGGAGTTTACACCCTAGACACTTCACAGAGAAATGGAAATAACTGAAGCACATGCCTTGATTCCTTTCTGTGTGAAGACAGGGTAGAAATGCAAAATATATGTTGCATGAGAGATGCAAAGATAGAATTTGAGAGTTCAAGGGAAGTAGGTTGCATCGGCTGGTGGACTGAGCACCATGGGGCTATGGAGTGAGGAACAGCAGTAAGAAGGGTTTCTTACAGGCACCAGGCTTCTTGGGAATGACGCCTTTTAAAGACTGTGGGCTTTCAAAGGAGAAGTGGGGAAAGAACTCTGTGTAGAGGAAATCAAGAACGGCAGGGCGGCGGGGAGTGGTTATGCGTTCCTAAGTCAGAAAATTGTCAAGTAGAGTGAAGGCATGTGGTGGAAATGGTGAGAAGTAAATTTTAAAACTTAGGTTGAAGCCACATTAGGGTAGGTCTTAAGAAAGACACTGATACCTTCTTCTCCTCCGTATGACCTGGTCAATACTAGCCTCTGTGCCCCTGCTACTGGTGGACTGAGCACCATGGGGCTATGGAGTGAGGAACAGCAGTAAGAAGGGTTTCTTACAGGCACCAGGCTTCTTGGGAATGACGCCTTTTAAAGACTGTGGGCTTTCAAAGGAGAAGTGGGGAAAGAACTCTGTGTAGAGGAAATCAAGAACGGCAGGGCGGCGGGGAGTGGTTATGCGTTCCTAAGTCAGAAAATTGTCAAGTAGAGTGAAGGCATGTGGTGGAAATGGTGAGAAGTAAATTTTAAAACTTAGGTTGAAGCCACATTAGGGTAGGTCTTAAGAAAGACACTGATACCTTCTTCTCCTCCGTATGACCTGGTCAATACTAGCCTCTGTGCCCCTGCTTGGCCACCTCTCTCAGGTGAATCGGAAGCTAGAGTGTCTTAGGCAGTGGGTGGCATCCAAGAGGCCAGATGCTGGTGGCAGCCTGCATCCTTTGTCTGCAGGTCTCTCCAGAAACATCACCTAACTGACACCAGAAAGTAAGAAAGAGGAATAGGCGGAGCCAGGGAGGAAATGAAAGGGGACATTTAGGGATGCCCTCATATGTGCAAGGGGCTTCCCTTGTGACTCAGCTGGTAAAGAATCCGCCTCCAATGCGAGAGAACTGGGTTGGATCCCTGGGTTGTGAAGATCCCCTGGAGAAGGGAAAGGCTACCTATTCCAATATTCTGGCCTGGAGAACTTCAGGGACTGTATAGTCCATGGGGTCGCAGAGTCGGACACGACTGAGTGACTCTCACTTCACTCATATGTGCAAGACACCATTCTTGTTTACACATTCTTTCCTTGCATCCTCACAGGTTGCACTTGCCTTCTGTGAGGATGAAATGCAATGTTTCTTATAAATTAAAAGGAATATAAAATGATGCATATTATTGCCCCAAAACTTTGGCCTGGGAGACTTCACTGCCACATTCAAAAAGTCATTCCCAACCCCACCCACCTCCACCTCCCACCTTCAGCTCCTTCTCACATAATGGAGAAACAACGAGAGCTTGATCTGGTTGTGTGCCAGCTTTGATTACAGCAATTCAGAAGAGTGACAAAAAGCAGCATCTTATATTGCTTATAGGGCCCATTTCTATCCTTAACACAACTGTTTTACCTTTCAAATAAGAAAGCTGCTTGTACATACCTGGGGGGCCCTTCATTTCTTCTATAGTCATGTTAACCAAGCGAATCACCCTAGACAGAGAGGTCAGAGTTCATGGACTTGCCCTGTAGGAGAGGCCCGCACATGGAAAGGATACATGAGTCCTGGAATGGAATGTACGACTGGGGGCAGGCCCAGGAGTGGGGAAAGGATTGAAGCAGAAATCAAGCATGCAGGGAGGGAGCAGCTGGCAGGAAAGGAAAATTATAGGGACCAACTTCAGAGTGATTCAGCAAGAGGTAAGGAGAAGAGGATTGTAGTAAGACAACCACTCTCATTTAATGTGAGCCTTCCATGTGTTGGGAGGAAGATTGCTTATCTTATGTAATCATTGAGTGGTAGAAGTCAGGATCCCCATTTTTCATGAGTGGGCATAATGGTTATGGATATAATTTAACTGTAGCTCAGAGAAGTAAGTATTGTGACAATAAGGAGTGTGGTGATGAG
Source organism: Oreotragus oreotragus (assembly GCA_006410675.1). Lineage (NCBI taxonomy): Eukaryota > Metazoa > Chordata > Mammalia > Artiodactyla > Bovidae > Oreotragus > Oreotragus oreotragus. Next base: position 14,240 of record SJYX01002515.1, read on the forward strand.
ATAGGGGAACCTGCGATCTGGGACCTTTTGCTTCAGTACTTGCACCTGGATAAACATCTCCAGCAACAGAATGCAAAGAAACTGTTAAGGGACTAACAATAACTATGTGCATATTTGGGGTAAATTATGAACAAAATACAAAAAGACCAAAACTCAGCTGCCCCTTCTGGGGTGCAGAGAGCAAAAGCAAAAGCAGAGAGCAAAGATCTGGTAGACAGAGTGCCTGAAGAACTATGGGCGGAGGTTCATGACATTGTACAGGAGGCAGGGATCAAGACCATCCCCGAGAAAAAGAAAGGCAAAAAGGCAAAATGGTTGTCTGAGAAGGCCTTACAAATAGTTGTGAGAAGAAGAGAAGCTAAAGGCAAAGAAGAAAAGGAAAAATACACCCATTTGAGTGCAGAGTTCAAAGAATAGCAAGGAGAGATAAGAAAGCCTTCCTCAGTGATCAATACAAAGAAATAGAGGAAAACAATAGACTGGGAAAGACTAGTGATCTCTTCAAGAGAATTAGAGATACCAAGGTGCAAAAATGGGCTCGATAAAGGACAGAAATAATACGGACCTAACAGAAGCAGAAGATATTAAGAGGCGGCAAGAATACACAAAAGAACTGTACAAAGAAGATCTTCACAACCCAGATAATTACAATGTATGATCATTCACCTAGAGCCCAACATCCTGGAATGCCAAGTCAAGTGGGCCTTAAGAAGCATCACTATGAACAAAGCTAGTGGAGGTGATGGAATTCCAGTTGAGCTATTTCAAATCCTAAAAGATGATGCTGTGAAAGTCCTGCACTCAATATGCTAGCACATTTGGAAAACTCAGCAATGGCCACAGGANGCAGCAGCAGCAGCTCCACTACCAGTCACTGCAGAGGCTTTCCTGCGTCAGATTAAGCACTGCTCTAAAACCATGTCTTTCTTTGTAGGCAAAGTGAGCAAAAGCACAGTTTCCAGTCTCCACTCTCAGAAGTGAGTGGCTCTTTGCCTGTTCCACCCAACCTTAGGCCCCTCGCCTGGCCTTTGGGAATGAGTACTTGATGCAGAAGCCTCCCAGTACCCTGATGGCAGTGACCGTGAAGCCCAGGCAGCTGACACTGTCACTGAGACCAGAGCAAAAACCGGCCAGCACTGGTTCCTGGGAGCTGATGTGAGGGCGGCGTGAGATGAGGCTGCAGCAGGCCCGTGGGAACAGGCCCTCCCCGACTGAGAGAAGACTCTGTCCCTCAGGTTCCAGCCTGGCTCCCAGCAAGTCCACCCCTCCTGCCCCAAACTGCTCGTTCGTCCACAAGCTTCGTGCTTTACCCTTCAACCTCCCAGCTCCAAGCACACAGCCATGCCAGGCTGTGAAATTCCTCCCATCTCAGGGAGAAGTAGCAGAGCTTCGGAGCTCAGGAAAGAGGACAGAATGGCTGCGAAAGAAATNCCAAACTGCTCGTTCGTCCACAAGCTTCGTGCTTTACCCTTCAACCTCCCAGCTCCAAGCACACAGCCATGCCAGGCTGTGAAATTCCTCCCATCTCAGGGAGAAGTAGCAGAGCTTCGGAGCTCAGGAAAGAGGACAGAATGGCTGCGAAAGAAATCCCCTGAGGCCTGGATGAGATCTTCTATGCTGGGGATAGCACAGATCTCAGCGGACCCCTCCGCACAGGGCCTGCCGTCACACCAGGCCCACTCTGTGGCGGCTCCTTTGGGGGCTGGCCTGGCCCCCACCTCCCTCACAGGCTACCTCTCCTCTCCCTCAGCTCCAACGATATCAACTCTCAGCTACTCTCCCAAGACACCGGCCAGCCCCATCTCGGCACCACTGCTTGAGCTGTTTCGGTACTTGGAATTTTTCATCCTGCTTATCTGTTGGGTGACTGTTCTCATCTTTCAAAATTGAGGTCGGTGTCTCTTAAACCCTCAAACCCACCTTCAGCCTGCAAGGGGCACAGGACCTCCCTCGCNCCAAGACACCGGCCAGCCCCATCTCGGCACCACTGCTTGAGCTGTTTCGGTACTTGGAATTTTTCATCCTGCTTATCTGTTGGGTGACTGTTCTCATCTTTCAAAATTGAGGTCGGTGTCTCTTAAACCCTCAAACCCACCTTCAGCCTGCAAGGGGCACAGGACCTCCCTCGCTACCTCTCAGATCTCATCTCCTAGCTCACCACACTCAGTCACACTGGGCTCCTTCCCATCCCTTCAGTTGTGAGGCACACCCTGCCCCAGCGCCTTTGTGCTTGCCATTCCGCCTGCCTGGGATGCTCTCTGCTCTCTACCACACTTCTTGGGCAACTCACTCCTCAGTCCAGGCCTTTTCCTACAAATGGAGCCCTCTCCAGACGCCTTCGCTGACCCCTGTCTAAAGAGAAGTCACACAATCATGCTCCACACCTCTCCTCTGTTTTTCCTCATTGCACATGTCATGATCTGATTTTATGTTATGATTTACATGTTATGGTTACTGTCTGCCTCTGCCAGTGAGTCCTGAGGCTGCAGGGGCTTCTGTGTTCAGCAGTGCCTCGTAAGCCTCTAGGACAGCACCCAGCCTGCAGCGTGCCCTGGGAAACAGGCTGAATAAAGGTCGTTTCCAGTTGATTTCTAACTTAACATTCTCGGGCCTCTGGGCATCCCTGAAAATACAGAGAGGACTGTAGGTAAGGCTGATGTGGATTTGACTCAAATGTCATGTGTGTTTGTGTGTGTCTGTGCACATGTGTGCATGCACACATGTGTGAGCCTTGTTGTTTCAGAAAAACAGTATGGAAGATTGATTCCATTCTCTCTTTAAAGAGCATGAAATGATTGTAAGAGAATTTCCTGCACCGTTCTATCTGGGGCCCACTACTCTGACAGTGGGTTGTATTCCTCCGCTCTAAATGAGCAGGAGGCCAGTGTGAGCTGTCCCTCTACCCAAACGCCACATTCAAAGTCAAGGCCAACCTCAAGGGTGCAGGTCCAGTGGCCGCACAGGGCCCTGTACTCAGAAAGGCCCCACACTTGTTTCAATGCTCTGTTGCCCTTGGCTTGAAAGTCTTCACCATTTTAAACACTTTGCTGTATACCTAAAACTAGTATAATATTGCAAATCAACTATACTTCAATGAAAAAGTTAATTTTAAAAAATAAACTTCAACCTTGAAAGAGGCATGGGAATCAAAAGAAAGGGAGAGAGCCAAGAGATGTTATGGAGGAAGAATTGATAGAATTACATCCAAGATCAGGTAGAAGAAACAATAACTAGAAAAGGAACGGGGTGAAGGGCCTGGAGAGCAGGGTCCAGGATGGGCCATCGACAGACAAGGAGACAGCAGATGAGCTGCTTTGCGGCAGCGGGTGGAAGGAGAGTGAGAGGTAAGAAGGTGACCTTTGAGAGGCTGCTGCTTCGTTTGTTTGACTCAGCACACAGATGGCAAAGTTACATCAAGGACACAAATGTTTACTCAGATATAGCAGAAAGAGGACATTCGTGGCCTGCTACGTCACCTGGGTTGACCTAGTGCTTTTGTCTAGAAAAATCATCTCCTTGATCTCCTTGATCCTTCTCTTCTGTTTGAACTAACTTTTGGCTCAAGAAGGTGTGAGGGAACAGCAAGGTAGAACAGGGTTTGGGCCCACCTGCTAACATCACGGGAGTTTCGTTAGGGCCACAGCAACCTGTGTGTCTCTCAGGTGAGAGAAGATGCTACTGTGGAAGAGGTGAATGCTGGCAACAGACAGAAGAGGTGAGACACAAAATTTGCAGCAGTTTTTTAAGGAGCGCATCAAAAAAACTGCATTAACTGCATCGACTTTGAGTCTCTGCCTCTAACATATTTCAGATGAATACGGTGTGTTCCCCCACTGTTACCTATTGCAGCATGTTTCCCAGAGTTGCCAGGTGTAGCAAATAAAAATATGGGTTAACCAGTTAAGTTGAAACTTTACATAACACATAGAATTTTAGTTTAAGTATATCCTGTGCAATATTTGAGATATACTGAAAATTACTCTCTGTTTATCTGGAATTCAGATTTAACAGACCATCCTGTGTTTTATCTGACAACTTTGAGAATCCCATTCCCTCCTTCAGCTTCCACTAAAACAGGGGGAAATAAGTTGAAATCAGTTCAATAAATTTTTAGCCCCTTCTGGGAAAAATCAGCTCGGTAGTGGAGGGACATGCAAAGATGAGGATATAACTGCTGACCTCAAGGAGTTTACACCCTAGACACTTCACAGAGAAATGGAAATAACTGAAGCACATGCCTTGATTCCTTTCTGTGTGAAGACAGGGTAGAAATGCAAAATATATGTTGCATGAGAGATGCAAAGATAGAATTTGAGAGTTCATGGGAAGTAGGTTGCATCCTCTGGTGGACTGAGCACCATGGGGCTATGGAGTGAGGAACAGCAGTAAGAAGGGTTTCTTACAGGCACCAGGCTTCTTGGGAATGACGCCTTTTAAAGACTGTGGGCTTTCAAAGGAGAAGTGGGGAAAGAACTCTGTGTAGAGGAAATCAAGAACGGCAGGGCGGCGGGGAGTGGTTATGCGTTCCTAAGTCAGAAAATTGTCAAGTAGAGTGAAGGCATGTGGTGGAAATGGTGAGAAGTAAATTTTAAAACTTAGGTTGAAGCCACATTAGGGTAGGTCTTAAGAAAGACACTGATACCTTCTTCTCCTCCGTATGACCTGGTCAATACTAGCCTCTGTGCCCCTGCT